>JBAJHX010000081.1:4891715-4913163 GCA_037176925.1 Amniataba percoides | reverse complement strand
CACACACACACACACACACACACACACACACACACACACACACACACACACACACACACACACACACACACACAATCCACCCAAACACCCCCCACCATGCTGTGGATGTAATGAGGGCGTCCGGTGCCCTAGCGGGGGCCCTGGCTCACACAGGAAATGGAGTAGCCAGATAAGGATTTCTGCTGGCCAGATGATGAGAGGAGTCAGCGGGAAAGAGAGGCATGACCGGCACCACAGAAGAAGAAGAAGAGGAGTCAAAAGAAATCATGCAGACTTACAATCTAGCTGGTGCAAACTGATCATTGTTAGTCAGCAGTAAGTTTTAAGAGCAAACTGAGCAACATCCAAAAACACTAACTACAGTTTCATCTCTCTGCTCATGTTGGATCTCTTCTAGTTCAATGATATTTATGCACACAACATAAATATTTTAAGATACTCCGCAGTAAATCCTCCCTTTGTGACGGTCAGATTTTTTTTCAGATTGCTTTTGGAGAGGTGTTGATTCGACAATAGATATAGACACCACCAGCTTTCAAAATAAAGTTGATTCAGTGCAAACAGCTCCAGCAGGTAAAACCTTCACGAGGGCAGGATTTATCGCAGGATGCGTGCTGGGCTGCATCGTCTGTATTATCTTCATTTCTTTAGCAAAACAATGGGGCTTAATGTGAGTTTAGCAAATCCAGGTTTGTGTGGAAAGATTCAGATTTGGAATCCAAAAAAGCAATCAGTTCATCAAGATGTGAATCCACAAAAGCACAACACAGGTACATTATCCTAGAAAGGTGCAATTATTTAAAATGATAGACAGAAATAAGCTCATCTGTGATTATTTGAACAACTGGCTAATCAATGAAGTCATTCTCTCTGTGGCAAATGTGCCAAATTCTCATTTTTTAGTTTATCAGATGTGGACGTTTTTTCTGAAACTGGGAAACTGTAATGCACATTAAAGATTATCATGAAGAGAAATGACCTGCAGATTAAATTAGTCTCCACTTATCATTGACTTTCCTCACTAAATCACACAGAGCGGAGTGATGCCATGACTTTGCTATTTTATCAACCGGTATGACTGTTTTATTTGGGCCATTTTCACTTTATATGCACATTAACTATATAATCAGGGATGCAACATGTCTCAAACTAGCTTTTTAAAACATTTAAGGCTCACTCAGTATCTCACATTAAAAGGGAGTTTGGAGGTGAAACTGATTCAGGATGTGCTGAAACCTAAAAACTGGAGGCATAAATGCATTTCCTCTCTGTGATACAGGTCCAAATGAGTAAAAACACTCTTTTTTCATGACAGCACAAGTTTCTTACACATTCCTGCATAACCCACCCAAAAACAAAAAAAGAAACAGTGCAACCTCTGGGTCTGCACAGCCTCAAAATGACCTCAGATGAATATTTTACATCTGCATAAGCTGCTAAGGTTTAAAAGGGCAATAAAAGCACCATCAGGAAACTTGGACCCGGAGCATTAAAGCGCCGCTCGGATCGATACAATGTTTCCGCTCCACAGTTCGGGACCACGTCGCCCCCCTCCTCCCCCCGCGGGACCGAGCCAGCTGCGGGTCCGGGTCTGGGTCTGGGTCCGGGTCCGGAGGAGTGTGTGATGTGACACCAGGAGAGAAAAAGCAGGACTGATGGAGCGCGGAGGATCTCAGGGGCCTACCTGCTCTTCCTCCGCCGATAAAGTAGCTGCCATCGCCGCCGTCGGCTGCTCCGGGCGCCGCTCACGAAGTGGAGGCTGGCGGAGGACTCCTCGTGTTCAAAATGAAGTAATAATAATAATAATAGTGATAAAAAAGGTTTAGGGGTGGTCCCTGTGTGTCAGAGTTGAAGACATCTGAAAAGGCTGCAGTGTTTTTTTTCTCTCTCTCTGTTTGACTGCGAAACACGCAGCGAAATAATCAGCCTCAGTCCGGAGAGAGAGAGAGAAAAAAAGAAAAAAGCGAGGCTTGTCTGTGTCAGATTTCACCGAGGAGAAGAAAAAACGACGAAAAAAAGAGAGAGGAAGACAGAGGGGGAGAGAGGACGGACGAGTCTCCGTGTGCGCGGAGCCGAGCCGAGCTCAGGCCGACATCAGCTGCTCTTCACCGGATCTGACTCACAGCAGGGCCGCTTCGCTCGCTCGCTCCTCCGGGCCATCAAGTTTTTATCCGCCCCGAACGTCGCCTTTATGTTGAGAAGGACACACACACACATATATACCTCTATATGCGCACACACATGCACAGACAGAGAAAGTGGAGGCTGCTCTTTCTGCAGGTCGCTCTCCCCCCTGCTGGTTGAGAGCAGAACATGACAATAAAAAAAGAAAAGAAAAAAAAGGAAAAGCTCATGATCCCCGCCTTCATTCATAAAAATAGGAAACCAAACAGGAAAATCACCATTTCGAGTGTCACCTTGCATCAAGAGGGCTCTGAAATCCATAATTAAACAAGACCCTCCAAATATACCTATAAAAACATCACGTCTATTAAGTTTCTTCACTAGAGTGTTTTATTTTTTTTTATTCATCATGCACACATTTTCTGCTGTTTCTGGATTAATTGAGGGTAAAACTTGTGTTAGTTTCCTTGCCAGGAGTTTTACAGATAAAAGAGACTGGTTTATTTACATTAAATATGAATCTACAGCCAGCTTCATCAATACAAAGACTCTTAATCATGCTTAATGAAATGTACATATACAGAAACAGACATACAGCAGCTCAACAAGGTGAACATTAAACTACTATGTACAAGTATAGATAAATATAAAAGTGCATATTCTGAAAAAAATATAAATACATAAATATAAAGAACAGTAACATGTAGACAGACAATATTTGCACAGTATGAAGGAGACTGATAAATATGATTACTGCAACAGGTAGCTTTGCATGTTTTTATGTAACATAAAGAGGTCACAGCTGGCCTACTTCTCCCCAAACCCACAAAAAAGGCCTATTAGCACTTCTAAGGCTTGCTAAAACAGATATGTATTTATATATATATATATACACACACACACACCTATCTATCTATCTATCTATCTATCTATCTATCTATCTATCTATCTATCTATCTATCTATCTATCTATCTATCCACCCATCTCTCTTAAATGTGAGGATTAAAATATTTACATTTCATTCTTTTCGATAATACATCACTTATCAGTCGTTAATTTATACTGTTTCTTTTCACATCTTTACATTAGCTATAGATATACATCACAGAAACAGCCCTCTCTAAATTATCACTGCACATTACTAATGCATGAAATAAAGTGAGAGGAAATCACTAATAATAGGAGCAGGCCCTTCTGTAATAGTTGGTTGCAAGAATAGCAATTTAATTAGTGAAACTCTCAACTCATTCATCCCTCACAGGCCACGGTGTAATCCAGTACACTTTACAGGAACTGCATGACATCACAGGAAACAGAAAATACCCGACAGAACGATAAAGTCGCTGTAATATGACCCACAAACACGCTGCAGGTCTCCACAGGAATATTACTGGCCGCTGATCTATTTCAACAGGGAGGTTAGCTCAAGTGCAGTCAGGAGATTGCATTTCCTGCAAGGCTATTGATGGCCTTTAATTCATACCTTGATGTGTTTTTAATGTGGCTGTAAAAGTAATGTGATGCAAGACAGGGAATGTGTATGTGTGTGTGTGTGTGTGTGAGAGAGAGAGAGAGAGAGAGACAGAGACAGAGATTTCTCAATGCTGTGTTAACCTTTACGTGACAGATGTCTTGGTACACCTGTGGATGTAGAAGCCTTTTAAAATTACATTTAAACAGTCATTCCTGACTTCATGTGTCTTTATAAGAAAAGGTTGGAAATTACAGGTACATTCGGTGGCTGTTTGTATATTTTTCCACAAAGAAAATAAGATCCCACAATAGGAGAACTGTAAATAATGAAGCGTGAGAAAGTCTGGCTTGAAAACCAAAGGGAAAAGGGAGTGGACAACAATGGACTTCCTGTGTAACCAGCTGATGTCACATCGTTTGGGAAAATGTGATTGGTAAACTCTCAGCCCTGCCTACGTAATGTCAACCCTGAGCAAAGGGAAAAAAAGTGCATCAAACACTGAGGAGATGAAGGATTGATTTAAATAACCCTGACGTGACTAATATATCTGAAAATGGTGCATGAAAATCCCATTTCACCACCTTAATCTGTACTGTGTCTGAGAATTTGATGACCTTTACGTCCTGCAGTTACGAGAAATATGCTTGTTTGCTTTCTTGCCAATAGTTGGACGAGAAGTTAAACTTAACTCTCATGTCTGCACACAAAAAAGGGTTTACATGGTATTCTTGCAGACACTGATATGTAGAATTTGTTATCTGCCATGTTTGCTGTTTCACCTTGTCACCCAAGCTTTGATCTAGGCTGCTGACCAGCTGCATTTCGTGCACACACACAAAAGTGAAATCATTTTAATCACTCTTTAATCTCCTTTTACATGTTCAGAGAAACGTTTCTTCAGAGGATAGAGCAGTGGCCACTTGAAAGTTTGACTTTCAAGCCCTGTGTGGACAAAAAAATGCATCTTACTTTTACATTTTTTTAGACACACATTAATGCTAGAAGTGTTTACCAGCCATGCAGGCTAAACGCAGCATGTCTGACAGGTGCTGCAGACACAACTAACACAAATCTGCTTCCCTCCTTAGAAGTCTTGTGACAGGGGTTTTCATAGAGTTCAGCAAGTTGTAAAGTAGCATTAAACATGTTTGTGTGCAAACGTGTGGGAGAGAGAGAGAGAGAGAGAAAGAGCGCTCTTAAAAGCGTAACTGTGGACTGACAGGTGCTCAGTTCCTGGAAAGTGATCGGTGCCGCTGACTAATAGCTGAATTCTCGCAGTAACCACATGCCTGACTTTGCTCTCTTTGACAGGCGTCTCGGTTTAAGGGGGGTGACGTGTGGAAGACAAAAAAGACAACATCAGACTGTACTCGATGAACAGACATCAAGTTCTGAAACAGTGGAGGTCTAGAAGAGCCTGATAGTCTGAGAAGGCTGCAGAAATTTGGCATATTTTATAGTTTTTTTTTTTTACTACTGGTGCAGTATCATCCACAGGAAATTCAGCAAACTTATGCTTCATAGTTACACAACTTATATGAAACAAGATTAAGGGTCTCAAAATTATTTTTCTAATCTTACTTCTTCCAAAAGAAGTAGAACACCAAAGAAATTATAAGAACCTTCTACTACTCAACACCTCTGTGCTGTTATAGATTGTCTCTGTGGTGTCTGATGCTTTCCAGGAGTTATCGCGTGATGAGATATTGTAATTGTGGTACGCTGGGTTTCCTTCAGCCACACTGTGCACCTTCCTACTCTTCAGCCAGTAATCTTGTTTCCCAGAATGAGTTATAACCATCCACACAGAAAGGTTGTGAACTGGTCCTATTCTCTTGTTGATGTTCCGCGTAGGAGGTGAAAGCAATAGTGATACCATCGTAACAGCAAGAAATGGAGAAAACAAGTTTTTTTTCCTTTCCAGTTTAGAAGAAGTGAGAAGTGGTGCTGCTCTGTGGGGGCCGCGTGTTGTAAAGATAGCTTTTCTACAATCACATATTACTGTGTGATATTTCCACATTTCTGTTGATGTCTGCCTAGAAAATTACTTTGATTTTAAGGGTCAAACACAAAATTTTAACCTGAGGTGGAAGGGAATGTGAGTTTCTCAGGTATTTTAGCAATTTAATTGCAACATTCAGTGAATGTGTGTAAAAAATTTCATGGGGATCCATTAAAAAATCATCCTGCTGGGACAATGAACATCTGTAGAAAAATACTGTTACATGAAATTAATGAGATATTTCAATGTAGAAGTGAAACATTTGATCAGCTAATGGTGGGCTGGGACTCAAAGAGAAGAAACTGTACTCTCTGTTGAAACTATATTAAAAAAACTTTCTAAGCGAGACAGGGAAACAAAAAGGAAAAAGAAAATCAGGCTGCCACCCATCCCAAGACATTGTAAGCTGCTGAATACAGCCAAGATCTGGTAACCCGAGGCAATGATCTGAGGTGTTCCTTCTTAGAGGATGTGTTGGCACAGGTCGCTGAAACCAAGTTCACAGCCCCACACAACACTTTTCTTTTCCTGTTGACTCTTCATAGTTACGCAAATGACACAGCGCAGAAGGGAAGAGATGCTCATGAATTCTACTGATGATGAGCACCGGTATCAGCAGTATGAGTCACGTCTTACCATTACACTGGAACATCAGCTACTTGCAGTTATATATAGTGCATGTAGAGTCAAGCCTGTGGTGTGGTGTCTTCTTTTGCCTTAAAACACTCAATTCACAGGATTTTCTTCATTTCAATTTAAGATTACTGTATAAATAAACCGTGTAACTTAATTTTACACATCAATCTGCCCTTCATCACAGCACCACTCAACTCAACAAGCTAAATTTACGTCAGTTCCTTAAAAAAAAAAAAAAAAAAAAAAAAAAACTTAAAATACTTTAAACTGCATCCCAACAAACATTAAAACAGTGTGTATGCCAATAAAAAACATTTATTTAGAAATGTACACTTTAAAACTAAGCAATTTTAAATTTAACATTAAACTTTAAAAGTCAACATCAGAACAGCTCTTCAGAACAGCCAGCATCCAACAAACCCCCTCGACACTGCTTCTCAAACTAAAGATCTGCATAAAGCTGCAGGCATTTTTAGAGTGAGCATCAATGACAGCTGCAGAAAACCTGAAATAACCAACAACAGTAAAGATGCTTGATGTGAGAAGGTGCACACTTTGCAGCATATCTCACCAAAGTAACTTTGCAGCTGGTACAGATAGTACAGAGTTTTTCGCCATATAAAACACATCGCATAGCTCTACTAATCTGCACTCTGAGGGCGTCCTGAGCAGTGCCGGATTAGAATTAGCCATGCTTTGCAAACCATTCAGTAGATATTCTAAAGAGCCATATGTGGGCCGCTGCCACTCAGAAAACACTGAGTTAGCAATTTGCATCTCGTTAAGCCTCCCGCTCAGAGCTCCATGTGGGCTTCCCTTATTGGCTTTTGATTGAGAAAGTTCACAGTGTCCCCGCTGTCCTGGCTCGGGGTGGACAGGTACTCTAACTCATAACCTCCGCTTCTGTTGGCCGGGCGGACCTCGCTTGATGTTTTTTTGTGTTCGAGGATCTGCTGCAGCTGGTGGCCAGCGTACTCAGGTTTGGTTGTGAGGGGTCCTTCGGGAACCTCAATACCCAGGATGTCAGTGACCATGTAGGGGCGGAGCCAGCCCACCAGAGGTGTGCTACCTGGAGTGTAATGGGTCTGACGGTGGTAGAAAAGAAGACCATCCACCTGTGTTGAAAAAAAAATCAAGGTCTGATGAGAAACACACAAATTATCTCTCAAATGCAATCATTACATCTGCAGATATTTTTAGCATCTGTTTAATTCTCATAAATAAATTGCAATGTGTAGAAGGAAGGTGTTTGTATTAAATGGTGGAAGGATAAGAGAAAGTCTTACGCTGAAGCTGTACTCAGCAGCCAGGGCTTTCTGAATCACCTCCGCTGTGCAGTCTGTGCTTTGGAGACTCACAAACCGGAACTGTTGGACCAAACAAAAACCAGAGCACCATGATGTTAGCTCTAAACACAATCTGTCTTCTTGTCAAATTGCTTTCCAGTGGCGAGTTTACTCTACAAGGATTTAGCCTGATTTAGCTCCAACTGGACTGTACCACACAAACACTCATAAAGAGGAGGTGGAACTTGAACTCAAAGTTCACCCAGGCTCCCTCAAAAGCACCATAATCTTTGAGATTTGTGTGCGGTAATCACTACAGCGCACAATTAGTGCCAATGACGGTAATGGGAGTTTTCCTTTTTGGTTTCATTTTGTCTCATTTTTCCAGGAGGAGGTTCAAGTTCAAGTTCAGGACAGTATTTCTTCCATATGTGGAAATAAGCTGCAGCAAAGCATAAAGCACAACAAACACAAAATGCAGAAACCAAAGACTGAATAAACATGTTACAGTATCTCAAATAGCAGTACCAGGTACTGGAAACTAGGAAAGAAAACTAGAGCATGATGAGAAAACTCTCTATTCCTGGTGCTCTTACTCACAGGGTTGCGTTTGGCGATTTCTGATAGGCCGTCTGTCTCCTGGACTTTGGACTGGAGCCAGTAGAAACGGAACTCGGTCTGTTGATGAGAAAACAAGCATTGTAAACAAAACCCTGCCCCCCCCCCAAAATCCTGAGCCAATGAGATGGGCAACGTGGCAAAAAAAGCACATCTGTGGCCCAGACTTTGCTACTTAAGCAATTAGACAAGCATTCCTGGATTGCTGGTGGATTAGACGCTGGTCTTACCGGGCAGTCATAGACCGGGTGGCCTCTCCAGCACATGACATCCAGGATATAGTACGTTCTGTCCACCTCACTGTAGATGCAGTCCAGGATCGTGTAGTCTGCACAGTAAACAAACAGAGGACAGTTTACAGTTAAACAGCATAGACTAGTATATCATAAACACATATTATCTCACCTTTTATTTGCTAAATAAAGCAGTGATAAAAACAAAATGACTTTAACATACTGTATCTGTATGGAGTTTGACAGGATTACTGATAACAGTGCCACAAAAGTTTCAAATACTGGTATATTCAGTGCAAATCACCTTTTGGTCTGCCACCAACCACCCACGTTTTAGTAAAAAAAAAGAAAAAAAGCTATAAAGAGCTTGTTCAAGTGCAAAAACAACAAAGCAACAAACAAAGGACAAATCTATATCAATATAAAATCTTCAGTAGGTGTTTTAGTTAAACTGACCTTTTCTTGATATCCAGTTTTTCTTTTATTTCCCCATAAAATTGGAAAACTCAGCTCACTACAATTACCATTTCACCAGGAGGCAACAGCTGCATTTATTTATTTAATTTTTTAACAAACATTTCCTCATAATTCAGTCACATTTTATACCTTTTGTAAAAATGTGTCTGTTATGACTGTTACATTTAAGGACCAATGGGAGGAACCACTTGGTTGAACATGTACTTATGTTGCTAAAATGCCTCCGTGGTCACTATAATAAACCACTGCCCACCTACCTTTTCCCATGGCAGAGTTGTGTCGGTTCCCACCGGGCAGCAGCGAGGGGAAACGGTTCACACAGTAGCCACTTTTAGTGTACGCTGCGGTGGAGCCCTTCAGACGAAAACCACAAAGACAGAGACAGCAGTCGATTAAGTTGTTGGTTATATATGGCTTTCATGTACATGTAGCATTGTGACTACTGCAATTTGGCATTGAAATTTAACACTCAGGACCATCTCATGCGCACAGCATGTGTAATAAGTATTATGATATGGCAAATATGGGCCTATAAAAAAAGAAACACATTAAATGATCAAATGCTTTGCAGAATGAACAAATACTGTGTGATTTACTTGCATCACTCATTTAAATAATCAAATTTAATATTTAATCAAATAATCTGTACAGTTTAGTGGTATAACAAAAAAACAACATTGCTAGAGCTGAAATGATTAGTCAGTCACTCCATTAGTCATAATATGAACTCAATGAAATCTCAAAACTTCTGAATTATGGCAGACTTTTTTTTTTTTTTTTAAATCATGATTTAGAGCTCCCTACATGCACTTAAAGCGTAACATATTTAAACGCACAAGAAAACTTTAGGGTTGTAGCTGCTAAGGTCATGAGAATAATGAGACCTTGAAAATGGGGTCACAGATCGGAGGTGGTCCTACAACTCATGAAACCCCAAACGTACAATTTCCACAGAGCTGTGTAGGAATTTTAGAGACATAAAAAGAAAAGGTGTCACATTATGTCACTCGACGAATAAACGGCAGGCAGACAAAATGGGTCGCATTAAACCCTCAAGCAGTGGAAACCATATGTTGGTTCTACTTTTCAGCCAGTCACCACTTTTCATTTTGTAAACGGTGCTGTGCTGCGGCGTTTCACAGAGGTGTCGTCAATGAGGTCGAAGTCTGAAATAATAATTGAGGAACCAGATGACTGTGTGATGCGAGAGATTGTTGCATCACAGAGTGTGGAGTGTCAGTGATACCACTACAACAAAGGTTTGTGTGTGGTAAGGAAGGAAAACTGTAGTCTGGGGCCGGAATGACAGCCACATTGTACCAGGGAATCAGTAATCTCTCTCTACACTGATAAACTTTCTCATTACTCACAGACCACAAGAGTGAGACATTTATTTTTCTGTGGTAGTGCTGCATGTAAAACAACTACCTCATTTACCTCGTACTGTGGTGTTGTAAGACAGAAGATTGGGAATGTTATGACTTTTTATTTCACAAGAAATGATCGAGAGCTAATTTCATTTCTTATTTATGTCTTGATGACAGCTTTGGAAACAGTGGAGGAGGATATTAAGGCTTATAGAAGGAACTGAAAAAACCTGAAAAACGTCAGAGTTTGATGGTATGTGCCTGGCTTCCCTCAGAATCAATCCAAAGCACTCAGCCACAAAAGGAGAAGCAACACTTGACTTAAACATTGGTCAAGTCCACAGCAGGAGCCACTGCTACAGATACTACAGCTTTAAAAAAGACTCATAAAAGCCTTTGTTTGTGTGTCTAAATGCCTAAGAGAGTAAAATCTTACACAAATGACACCCTTCATGTACTTCTTCCATCCACAGCTTTTCCAGCATAGATGCAGACAATCTCTCTCTTTTTTTATGACATCTCTTTTTGCTCCTGCATTACAATCTAATGACATAATTTACATTTACATCAGCATGACAATAACTTCTCTTATTTCCACAAGAATGACGAGACACTATATGACTCAATACAACTGTCACTACAACATCTGTGTTGGCCGTGTGTCCATTTTTGTGTCAAGGCCAAACACAAGCAGGTACACACGTGGACAAAGTTGTTGGTACCCCTCCATTAAAGAAAGAAAAACTCACCATCATTTTTGTCCTGTGTTTTTTTAAATGATTTTGTTGAAATAATGTTTGATTTCCATCAGTTCATTTTCAGTACATTTGTATTTACTTTTGTCAGTGTCAAGTTATTTTGGTGACCTTTGTGGGTTTTTCTTTCTTTAACAGAAAGGTACCAACAATTCTGTCAACCTGTGTATCTCACTTGCTATACATGTACCTGCATATTTATATGGATAAAACTGCCTCACATAGAAACTCTGACTCAGACTTATGCTAATTTTGTTTCACATAGGTCTGTTTTTGTACCTTATGTAAACAAATCCTCATCAGGCTTACCAATTTCTTTGTCACAGGCTTAGGAAAATTCTTCTGTCCAACCATGTTATTAATTCTGTGTAGGGTTGCTCACACAAGGTGGCTCATCTTACTCACAGGCATAACTCACCTCATTCTCCCTGTTGCCAGGAATGAGGGGTTGAATTTACAAGCAACACACGCAAAGTACAATAAACCTCTCGAACTATCGATTCACTGCAGCTGTGACAGTGTATTTAAATTGACTGCTGCTGTTGATGTTAATCAGATTTTGAAAATGGTGAGACTTTCGATCGGAGCTGAAAAATTACACATCGAAAACCGCAAAGACGGAAAATACTGCTTTAACTACTCATAGAATCTCAGTTGAGTTTGATTGACAGTTCTTCACCTGGTGAGTTATCAATGAAGTGCCTGAAAATACTAGAATGAACATAATAATATTCTTCTTCTGCTGCGACAGATTGCATGAACCAGCGGAGGAGCAGTCTCAGGTTTTTACCTTGGAGGCGACAATGAGAGATCTTTTCCCCACAGGACAGACCACCATCAGCCAATCAGTGTCCAGGTCTGATGGCACGTCCACCAGCCACTCTGACAGCATGAGCTAAGGAGGAAGAGGAAGTATTTTAACAAAGCACTTCATCTTCATCAGCACTATATTCAAGAGTCCAAAACATGATAACTTCAAATCTGATGAGTTTTTCATTCTAGGCACTCAAGCGCCCCCTGCTGGCCAATCTAAAGAACACAGCAGAAAAGCTCATGGCGCAATGTGCTGTCACACATACGGGAATAAGAAGAGTATCTTTTGGTAATAACACATCAGACACCAACCTGGTTTGCGTAATGTTTTGGCAGCTTCCTCCTCTCAATCTCCATCCCCTCCTCCTCTGTGTTGCCATCCTGCTCCCGCTCCCCCTCCTCTTGTTTCTCCATGTCCTCCTCTCCATCGCTGTCTGCCCCCGTCCAGTCCCCATCGGCCAGACGCCTCGCATGGTTGACGTAGTTTAACCTTTTACTGATAAGAGAAAGAAGAAGAAAAAGAGGACTTCTAACCCAGAATAAATGGGCTTGATTATGTGAACTAACAGCGCGCCTTCAGTGTCATAAATACTGAATTGCAGGGACATTTACCTTTTCTGCAGGTCAAGGAAGCGCCGGCGTCGCTCGCTCTGCTCAAGTACGCTGTATTTGCTCTTGTACTGGGCCAGTCGAGGGTGGGGGCCAGCAGTGCTGTTGGGCTCCTTAGACACAGCGAAGCTGGTCGAAAGGGCTTTGGTCAGGTCATCCATGGGGACTCTGAAAATCAATGTGGCTGTCGTTATGTAAGCTCATACTCTGAGTGTTTTTTCTCCTCTCTCTGAGATCGACCATCACTGCCACTACGACTTCTGAAGGTGCTGCGACTCTAAGGAAATGTGGTCAGTGAATTCATGAATAATCAATATGTACAAGCCTCAAAATGAAAGCAGTGGCACTATTAGTGGCACAGGTCATTAATAACCTTGAGGAACATCTTGAAGAATTAACTCTACTTCTGTGTGCTACAAAACTTTGAAAATAACACATTTTACACTAACATATAGGTGTTGCACTATAATAGCTATGCGCCGTTTTGTGATTCTGAGGCAAAGGTGGACACATCTTTTACTGCAGAAATGTCCTCAATCTGCAGCCCTTTCCAGTTAACATCTGTTTGACATTTGACTGATGGCACAGATGTTCATGTTGCTGTTTGTGTGTGTGTCAGAGTCTTGAGTGCTTTGGCCCACACGGAAGTCTATCTGACACAGAAAGCCTTTAAAAATGCAGTATACAAATATACAGATTATAATTATTAACATCTTCTTGATAATCAGTTTGCCCTTTTATGTGCATGTTCACCCAGTTGCACCACAGGGTTCACATATTTTCCCTTATTGCCTCGGTTAATAAAATGTCAGAAAACAACTATTTGAAGAGCTCAACCTGATCACTTCAGAAAATCTTTAATCTAAGATCTACTCTATAATCCACATTTTCAACAATATAATAGAGAAAATCAGCAAATCATCACATCTGAGAAATTGAAAGATGCTTGACACTTTTTTACATGTGAAGACACTTAAATTACTTATCAACAATCACAAATATAGGTCATTTCTTTTATCTTGCTCGGCTAATTGGTGAATCGATGAACCCTTTGAGCATTAATATAGTTTGCTCATTGCAGTAGTCTGTAGTGGGACATCATCAAGAGATATTGAAAGTATCATAACCCACCCACAGTCATTGTAACGTGTAGAGACATAATTTATGGCACTTATTGATAATCTATTTGTCCCAGTTTGTTTCTTAAACCGGTGCTTCCCTTAGCAGAGCTCAGGCACCACAGAAGAAGTGGACAAACATCAATGCTAAATAAGTTACACACTGAGCAACAACAGCTAAATATACTACTGAATAAATATACTGTAAGTACGTCACTGTATTCTTCACACATGACAAACATCCGCTCACACGGGTGTTACACCTCATCTGGAGAGGGGGGTAAAAAAAAAAAGCCCGGGTACTCTGCTGCAGTCATGTTGTTAGCAGCTAGCATCGTGCTAAGCATGCTAGCAAGGCCGCATGGTTCTAGAACGTGACGCGCCAGTGTTTGTTTACGACACCGTGGAATCATCACTGACTATGACTGTGGGGATCAGGAGACACAATGTTGCCAGTGAGCAGATGGAACCTTCTGTTCTCACCTACCTGAGACATTCAGGGAGGAAGAGGAGGAAGCTGCTGCTGCTGCTGCTTCAGCGTCACGCCGTCATGATTCCCACACCACCGGCGACAATAGGTTGGCCGATCAGGCACAGCAAACTATCCCGGAGTTCGACAACGTCAACATCTGCACTTGTCTGAGAGGCGTTCACACACTAAATAAGTGTGTGTAGGACAGTGTATTATTACATAATTGAAGCAGTGGACGAAGTATTCAGATTATTTAATAACACCTCAATATAATCACTGAATGGATCCTGAATGAGGACACTACCCAAGGATTTCCCGATTACAAATTCATTATTATTAAAAGTTAGCAGCATCCCTGTATATTACTTCTTTTTTTCCGTATTCTTCCTCAGTTTTACACCTTTTGCTTTATTGCACAGTGTCCATACAATCCACTGTGATTACACCCAATGTGATTTCATGTGAGGGATGGCAAGTCTTGCCTTTAAAATAATCAAAGGTAGAAGTACTCAAGCGTTAAATTCTCACATTAACATTCATTATTGTTGAATGAATATAAACAGCGCTATCATGGAGCTGGTGGAGCTGCTTTCATTTGCTGTTTGATATCTTAATACACAACAATACCTAAACATATTACTTGTATTAATAATTATTAACAACTGTTTGAATGATTTGTGTGTAAAAACTTGAAAAAAATGGAATTGTTAGATATAGTTAAGTAGTAATTGTATAAAGTAGTACTAAAACAGAGTTACTCAAGTAAAGTAACTGTACCTCAGAATAACAATGAAATACAGTAATTTCTACATACTTTCCTCACTCTGATTCCCTGTGTCTGTCTGATTTGTTTAAATGTCCTGTGACACAAATTTATGTAAAATTGTGACAAACAAACAGCATTTTAAGATGCATTTTAACATCTTGTGGCTAAGGAACTAAATATATGTAACTTTAAAGTGGATTTATAGTGAAGGTTTTCACTAGAGGCTTTCACAAGAGGTCACTTTGAGTTAATTGTTATCACAAACATACTGTTGATACAAAATATATTGGTGATAATAGTAGTAATCATACTGATGGTCATAAAAATCCCAGCCATTAGATATTAGTATCATCATTACCTTCCAGCCTACTCATCACTCATCCATCATTCATAATAACACAGTGTCACAGTATATAAATATATAAATATATAAATCTAAATATATATATATATATATATATATATATATATATATATATATAAATATATAAAAATCACTGACTATGATTGCCTTGATTGCAATGTCAACATATTCTTGAAATCTTGAACCCCCCCCACGTTGTGGTTAATAATGACTTCCTCCTGGAGGCGGTGTTGAGCCAGTTTCGCCTCCTTCGAAGGACATAAAGGAGCTGATGAAAAAAAAAAGAAAAGGCGAACTTGCCTTCAATTGTCCAAGCCTAACGTCATGGAAAGAGTTACTTTGTTGCAGCGCTCACAGGAATAAGCCGATCCTCTGTAGACGGAGCTCGTTTCCTCCGCGCTGCTGTTGTTGCTGTTTTTTTATTTCTTATTTTATTTTGAAGGATCGACGCGAAGATGCGCAGGAACCTGTTTACGAGGAAAATGCAGGAGCTCGGAGTGTGAGGGAATGTGCTGCGGGCTCGGAGGGGGGATGCCATTGCTCGCCCCTCTGCCTTTCTGCACACCGGGTTACTTTGTCCTGGAGGGATTTGCCGCTTTGCTTTCCCGAGAAACAAGTGTCCACTTCCAGCGTCCAGTTTGGGAGGATTAAACGCAGCATCGGGGCTCTGTGGTGAAAAGCAGCTCTGTTTTTTTCCAGAACCTGTTGTGTTTGTGATGTAAGAGCAGGCAGAACGTCTTGTTATGAGGGAGTTCACGTGTTATTTGCAGCTTATTATGCACAGATAAGTAGCCAACAGTGGCTCAATGGGCTGAGGCTGCTGGTGATCACAGGCACATCTTTAGACTTTTGTTTTTGTCATACTTTTGACCTAAACAGTTGACCATCTGTGTTTACTTCGATCATTAATTTCACATAAGTCTCCTTCTGCTGTTGCACGCTCTTACCCAACAGCTGCCATGTAACTTGAGATGAGTTTAAATATTACAGTGAGCCAGTGTCAGATGTTTCCGCCACAGCATGCATCAGGGCAGTAGCTTCGGTGTGATCTAAGCACTATGTGCGTGTAGAGTTTGCTGCTTTGGGACCCACCACAGTGTCAAGATGTCAGTGAAAGCCAAGGCCCTCTACACTTTTCAAAGTGAAAACAAAGAGGAGATCAGCATCCAGGAGAACGAGGAACTGGTCATCTTTGATGAGAATTCGGTGGATGGCTGGTTCCAGGGGGAGAACAGCCGGGGGGAGAGGGGTCTTTTCCCGGCGTCCTATGTGGAGATTATTCGCACCCGCTCCAACTCCAATGTGACCGACTGTTCCATCAGCCCGGCGGGATCTTTAGGAAATGACTCCTCCTATTTCCCCTCAACCCCAAACACCCCTCTGCACTTGCAGCAGAGTTACTATGACGACGACGACGATGACTGGGACGACTGGGACGACAGGTCAACGGTGGTGGACGATGGCGACCACTCTAGGAGCCCAGGGGCCAATGGGCATGCCCATCAGAGCCCGCTGTCCAACAACCCCAACGTGCACTACCGGGCCAAACCACACATGGAGAGGCAGGACAGCATCTCCAGCTCCAGGAAAGGCAGCATGGTGGGCAGGAACTTGAACAGATTTTCCAGCTTCGTCCGCTCGGGGGTTGAAGCGTTTGTTTTGGGTGATGTGCCCATGATGGCAAAGATAGCCGAGTCGTACACCATCGAGATGTCTCCCTTGGGGCCCCGGTGGAAGGAGAGCCCTCAGCCTTTCTCCTGCTCCATTGAAGACCCCACAAAACAGACAAAGTTCAAGGGCATCAAGACGTACATTTCGTACCGGGTCACACCGAGCCACACAGGGCGTCCCGTCTACAGGCGCTACAAACACTTTGACTGGCTGTACAACCGCTTGCTGCACAAGTTCACTGTGATCTCTGTGCCTCACCTGCCTGAGAAGCAGGCCACGGGGCGATTTGAAGAGGACTTCATCGAGAAGCGAAAGAGGCGGCTGATACTGTGGATGAACCACATGACCAGTCACCCAGTCCTCTCCCAGTATGAAGGCTTTGAGCACTTTCTGATGTGCGCTGATGACAAGCAGTGGAAACTGGGCAAGAGACGGGCAGAGAAGGATGAGATGGTGGGCGCCCATTTCATGCTGACCCTCCAGATCCCCAACGAACACCAGGACCTTCAGGATGTAGAGGAGCGCATCGACTCCTTCAAAGCATTTGCTAAGAAGATGGATGACAGCGTGATGCAGCTCACACATGTTGCCTCAGAGCTGGTGCGTAAACACCTGGGTGGGTTCAGGAAGGAGTTCCAGCGGCTGGGAAATTCCTTCCAGTCCATCAGCCAGGCGTTCATGCTGGACCCTCCCCACAGCTCAGAATCCTTCAACAACGCCATCTCCCATACAGGCCGCACCTATGAGAACATTGGAGAGATGTTTGCAGAGCAACCTAAGTATGACCTCTTTCATATGCTGGACAAGCTGTCGCTCTACCAAGGCCTGCTCGCCAACTTCCCCGACATTATTCATCTACAGAAAGGTAAAATCATCCACCAGTTTCCTATGTCCTTTTGCATGCAAACTCAATTAAAGGGAAAGTGCAAATGTAACAACAGTAAAGAAATGTCAGTGATGTAGATGTTCATAAACAACACAGATTTTTGGAGGTCTCCTCAGCCTCCCATCTGACTTTTATATCTGTAACTTTATTCAGAGGTCACCTGAATGGTTGGGGACAGCTACCTGTGTGAGACAACAAAATGGGAGGTTTTTCCAGGCATCAGCTGACATAATGTGCCTGTCATGTCACATCAATTACAACTGATAAGAAGAAATGACTCTGTTGATGGTGGAGGGTTGTCCAAGGTTCTAGCAGGTTGTTATTGAACGAAAATACACAAACGCAACCCCCAATAATAAGTCTGCATTGTGCTTCTGTCTCCTTCAACACAGACAAGCAGCAGCTTCAGTGGGAAAGTGTTGCAAAAGCTTTAGTTACGATGAAGAATAATCTACAAACTGTCTGCTAATGGGAACAAACTATGCTCATGCCCTGTGACACGTTTTGTTTCTCAGTCGCAGCTATTTATTTAGTCACGGATGACAGATTAGGTCAGGTTTTGCCTCCAGCACCTCCCCTCCCCTCATCGCAGACGCTCACATGCAGTCGTACACCGTCTGAAGAATGAAAACAGTGTTAGTATGTGCAATGTGTCAGTCTGGGAAGAATATTAGGTCGGAGTGTTTGCCTGTAGGGACTGAAGTCACATGCTCCACCTCCTTGACCTCCATCCAGCACAATTATTTTGATAATTGATTAATCATTTCAATCAGTTAATATTACTTCTGAGTGTGTCTACACAGCTCTCATTAAAGGCTGAAAATAATCTGAATAACAATCAGTGATAGAACAAAGCTATTATTAATATTGCGACTAAAATGGGGTGTTTTTTGTTTTAGAAAGAGATTCCTGTAGATTTGGTTTCACAGTTTGGTGAGACAAATAAGCCGGAGCTGTGTTGTAGTGTAACATTACAACCAGCGGCCATGATGTGACAAGGACACCTGAGAGGTAAAAGCTGGGCTGTCAGAATAGTGAATATCAGACAGTGTCTTCAGTAGGTTCAGAATTTCAATCATAATAATTATTATAAGAAATCATTGATTCATATTTCAACATGGCGTATTGCAGTAGGATAGAAAGCTGTAATCCCTGTTTTTTTTCAGTTTATTTTGGTGACACACTTGGTGCTCGGCAGCAGTCATTCCTGCGGTCTTTTAATTTGGCGGTTCTCAGAGGACAGCTTGCTGACGTCTTTATCCTTCTTCCAGTGGCTGTATCATCAAGATTGGCTCTATATTTCTACTTTAAGGCATTAATCTTCTGTTAACCCTGTTAACATGTTCTTGTCAGCAGATGCAGATCGTGATCAGTATTTTTATGTATTAATACACATCGGTCTGGGCCCAGCATTCACCCCCCTCTACTTTTCTTTCTGTAAGAATCACACCTCAGATGTAAACGTGGCACAATAGAGTCAGGTAAAGTTTCCTCGGGGAATTGCTTTTCAAGAAGTGGTTCAGCTCGTTTGCAGTTATCAGCTGGGAATGACTGCGAGGTGAGGCTCTCAGCAGTCAATGTTGGAGAGTCACTGCTCATATTTGTTGAAAACTGTCGCGCCATGATTGCAGTTAGTGGCTTATTTTTCTCTCACGTATGAGCATAATGTTGTTGTCAGTAACCATACTGAAAAAAAGTCATGAAGCGTGCCATGTCTGTAATGATCCTGATTTGAATACTCTGTCAGGTGTGGTAGTGATGGCTGATTTTCATAAACCCTGTGGTGAAATGTCGCTTCTGCTCAGGTCGCGCACTGCAACTCCACGTCAGTCAAAGTACTGGTCTATCAGCATATCTGTGTCAGCTCTCAGGCTAATGACTGCATCAGCTGATTGGGGTTGGTTAAGCAGGAAGGAAAGGGTTGCTACCAGTGACGAATAATACTGTTGATAAGTGTTTTCATGTTGTTATCTCCTTCAAACAGCTGGAGTTGGTTATCAGAGGTCACCGGTGATACAGTTCAGCTAGTTACATTTAGTCACCCCACCCAGGGTTGAATGAGAAAAACAAAGCCATCTGAATGATATTAAAGGGTCAGTCTGCACCAATCACAGAAAATGAACATGGCTTTAGTGTGCAGATAGTTTCGGTTTCACATGCCAAAGTTTTGAGATACCCTGCAGTGAAAAGTTATTTTTCAATGCTCGGAGAACCGCAGAAGAAATTTATTCACCCACATGATACTGGGAGGACAAAACCTGAGCATAAAGGCCACAATACACCACTGGGCCAAATAGAAGAATAAAGCTTTCTTTAATTTAGGTGAACTGACCCATTAAAGTGACACTATGTAATGTTTGACAGAAGAAATAACGTTATTGTCCTGCAAATAAACATTTAGTTTAGTTCAAAGGATCATGAAGGAAATGGACAACTGATCCTAAGTTTAATAACCTTGGTTATCCGTGGCAAATGCTGTCAACATACTTTTGTATGTTGCTCAACATATCAGTGTTTTTTCAGCTCAGCAGTTCTCCAAAATAGACTTTTTAATATTCATTTAGAAGTAGGGCTGTGAATTCCCAGAAAGTTGGCTTTTATTCCCTCATTTGCTCGTTATATTAGCTGAAAGTTGACAATACCTGGTGTTCTTGTTTAGTTGCTTTTACTAAAAAAGTCCGGTTCTTGATTTAAGTCATAACTTTGCCAAGTTCAGACTATTTTAGGTAGGCAGAGTTCTTGCACAGCTGGTTGTGTTTCGACCACATTTAAGAGGCTTGGCTATTTTTCTTGTCAAACAGTATAAAAGCTTGTATTACTCAAAGGTATTTAAAGGAATATTACTTTAGTATCTGCACTAACTGAGGTATTGTATAGGAAACAGTCTTTGGTTGGTACCTAACTATAGACAAGAGACAACAAATACTTTACAGGAGGAGGTTGAGCAGTGGTGTTTTTGTGCAGGCAGAGACCTTTTCCCCTGCTGAGTCTTCCCCGCCGTTCCAGATAACTCTCAGTGATGTGACTTGTGTTCTGCTGAACCAGATACAGCTGTGGTAACACTCAGAACACACAGAACTGAGGTCAACCGTTTCCGGTTCACTCCTCCTCATCATCTCCTTATTGCTTCTTTCCTGCCTGACTTTCTCCTTCGCTGAGGTCTGTAGGAGCTGCTTTGAAACCTGCAATCCTGGTGAGCACGTGAACTGCAGGAATGCTCGCCGACTTTGAGGTGCGGTGTCGGCATGTGGCCTTGATAAAATGGATCAAGGGAAGAGAAGGTCTTGGGTAATCTCAGAAAAATGATGGGGTGCGCGCATGCATCCCACTTATCCCTGATTTCTCTGTCCTGTTTCTTTTTGGGGGTGGAGGGGTTCTGTTGTTCCTCAAGCAGCAAGTCAGCGCGTCGCTAAAGCTTCACCTCTGTTTCGTTATCATCCTGACATCTGTCTTTTTCTTCTCGGCTTTTTTCTCCTCTCCTTTACCCACTAAAGCATCAAAAATGTGGCTGCACTGGTTCCAATAATGCAGAAGGTGAATCCAGTCTCGGACTCCCGACAGTGCACTGCCGTACTTTGAAGCTCTGCCAAAGCTAATCCCATTGTTAGACCTTGATCTCGTTTGAATACAGTTGAAAAATCTTGGTCTAAAGGGTTAATTGCACTGTGCTGCTATGGAATAAAGGGCCTCTGAGGCTTGAGTGTGACAGGCAGATGTGAGCTCTGCTGGCTACGACCGCACTGCCTGTTACAATTACATGTTTGTTGGTGAATCTG
>JBAJHX010000081.1:4864083-4874331 GCA_037176925.1 Amniataba percoides | reverse complement strand
ACATACAAAGGGATTTGGAGCTGATGAAAACATGAGCTGAGAGGTGTTTTTACAAGTGTTGGGAAACTGTTTTTTTTAACTAACCCACCTAAATTAAAAAGCAAAAACAATATGAAATAGGTCAAAGTGTGTGTAGCTGTGTTTGCAGCTCATACTTCAACTTATTTCAACCATGCAGATGTTAAACAGCTACAGTTCTTATTGTGTTAGCACATTAACCCTGTAAAGCCTGAAACATGAAATAATTGCCAATTACTATGTTTCTAAACTGGCAGATTTATTGAATCTTTTGACAAATTAAAAAATGAAATTAGATTAGTTTTAATTTGTATAATTTTTGCTACATTCTGCAGTTTTAGTAATTTATTAGTTACTTGATACTGCATTTTTTTGGCATTTTGATTGTTCACATCAGGTTTATTGGGGAAAAAATTTCACGCTGATGATGCAGAAGTCTCAAAAAGTCACGTATCAAATATAATATGCTCGGCGTAACGGGGTTAATATTTGCTAATTACCACTTTTGGTGACGGCATTGGAGTTAAAGTCAGGAGATCACCAAGAGTTTGAACCAAACTTACAAATATCTGTGAAGAGATTTCATTGGATACTTAAAATATTAACAACCATTGTAAAGAACAGGTGTACTTCTGATTGGCACTGATACTTTTCTTATATCTCTGTCTTTGGGTGTCATTCAGCGTCTCTCTCCGTCTGCCCTCCTATCACACATTTAAAAGGGGGAGGGGTGACCCAGACTTCAGACTGACTTGTTCCAGATGGGTATTTACTGCCCAGACCCGTCAGAAAAGTGCACATCACATGTTTGAGGGTCTTTTTTCTACCCGGCAGGAATTCCAGATCGGAGTTGCAGTCATGCCATTTCTAACATGTGTCATGTGTTGCCTGCTCTGCAGTGCAAGTAAAAACATGCTGGGACAGTAAATGACTTTGTGAAGGGTTTGAAACAGCACTTCTCACCTCACACTAAGCTCTTAAAAATGTGTCTGCTTGGCTTTGTATAATTAAAACTCACTCAACCGCTCAGTGTCCATTTGTTCGGTGTAGATCAAAGGTGCCAACACTCTGAGGTCAAAGGTCCAACTCTCTTACAATGACTGATGACGGTATCCATCGCATGTTCGCGGTTCTTTCACACACACTTCAGGTGCAAAGATGCCAAAAGACCTCCCTATACTCAGCACCGCTCCAAAGCCAGGCTGCTCTCTAACACTTCGTCTGGCTACCAGAACACATTCCAGTGGGTTGGACACAAAAAGCTTCCACATTCTTCCGGAAAGTCCCAATAAAATGTTTTGCTTGTGGAGTTTTTTTTTTTTTCTGACAAGTTAATTAGGCCACCACAGCCTCGGCATGGTTGTCGCCGCTGGATGACATCAGCAGGGTCCGCAGAGGACAGGATGCATCAAGAAAACTTATTTTCTGTTCTCCCTCACGACTCGATAAAACAGACATTTGAATACTGACTCATCAGTTTGCAACGAGGATAGTCCACTCAGCATTAATCGACATGAACAGTTCTTTGGCGAAATGAAAAAAAAACAAGAGAGCCAAGAAGTCAGACTGATGTACAGCCTGGAGACAATGGAGAGGAAAATTATTTTTAGTTGGACTTATCTACCAAATTCATGAGCCAGCATCATATTTTACTTAGTAATGGGCCGGAACCTGTGAGGCTTCAGTGACGTGACGTCAGAAAACAGGGTGTGACACACTCCCCTGACTGGTTTTTGGCTGTGAAACACACTTTAGTAAAGACTCCTCACCTCACTGAGTGCATTTCAAGTGCTGGGAACATACTTTATACGCACAGTAAACCCTTCACTTTGCTCTTACACAACAGGTAGCTGAGAGGAAAACACGTGATACATTAATCTCGGTACTTAACAGATGTCTGACGGAGCCGTGAATGTATACGTGTGCGTGCTTCGTTTTTTAACATGATGAAATCTTTTCTTTGCCGCAGGCTCGGGCAGGTTACGCGCCCTCACTGACGCCCGTTTTCAGGACGTCACATGGCAAAGGCTTGTTCCTGCAGCAGCGAGGGGGATTGTGAAATCCAGAGATCTTAAGATAGCAGGCCAGTCAGACACGAGGTAGCTGTGGAAACTGCAGGGGCTGCTGGGAAAAATAAGGAGAGATCATACAAAATGCGAGGCCTGTAAACGATTCTGCCAGGACACAAAACGCTGCTGTTACATCCGGACTGCAGTCTCTCATTGAGTAAGACAAAAGTATAGTCTGCACTGCTGTGTCATCACATGGAAACTGCAGTGGCGGTAGATCTAATCTGAGCACTTCTCCATCTTTATAAACCTCTCAGTTTGGTTATATTGAGGTTTTTTGTTTGAAAATGTGGGTTAATAACCAAAATTTGTCCATGGGATGTAGACAACTTACCGCACTTCACTTATTACAGGCTTATAAAATAGTCTACGATTTAAAGAGACCAGTGCAATGATATTTTTACAGCATTACAAGCTTTCTTTAAAAAATCTGCAGCAGGAAACTGTGTGAATATGAGTCAGAGGTGACATGCTCGAGTCCAATTTTGAGAAAGTTCATCTATTTACTTAGACTCGTCTCGTGTTTTGTGGGTGTTTTGACTTGCACTTGACCCAATCTGAGCACTGGGTCTCGCCTATTACAGTGCTTCTACACAAGTAGAGCTTATTTTCCATTGTGTCCCACCTTCTCAGAGTTGTAATCCTGGTTTTAGCATATAATGCACTTTTTCATGTTGTCTCCTTGTCCTATTATGCTTCAGATATTTGAAAAAAAGAGAAAAACATTCTTGGGTCTTGTTGTTGACTCAGTCTTGACTACTGTCCTGATAAGTGTATCTTAATTCTGCAGATTACCAGGATATATTTTCCCATTGACCCAGATTTCTGCAGAGAGGACTACATTTGGTAAATATATCAGAGCACCTTCATGTTAAGCTGAGACAGTTCGTGTTGTAAGGGGCTTCAGCAAGTGAGAGCACAAGGAGACGTTTCTTTATTTTTTCTGTGACTGCCTGTGAACTTGTGGAAATTTCACATCACATCCTGCAACCTGAGGGCCTCTGAACAGCTGCCAGCGATTGCTCATCTAATGAGCAGCTGAAGTGTTGCAGGATCCAGTGCGACTGCCAGCTTTTTAACGCTTAAAGTGATTTTCCATCCAAAAATTCATATTTTGAACATGCAAGAAGTGGCTGTAAAATGTCAAAAAATACCTCACTACCCTGATGATACTCTAACACCTGCTGTGATCTTGGTGGATTACTCATGAAAAAAGTGAAAAAAAGTGGGGGAAGAATATAAAGACAATGTTCTGCAAATAACAAAGTACAATGACTAAGAATGAGAGGATTAAGGAGTATGATGTGAGTTATCTCCTGCAGAGATGAGATATACACTGGAAAGTAACTGATGTGTTTACTGGACATGACAATTTGTGAACCAAGAGGTGGTTTGATGACATTTACCTCCTTTAAAGTATCTTGTGGCTTGTAATGTTGGATATGTATTTATCTAATAAATGTGCTTTAGTGTGGAGTTTATCAAATATAGCCAAAATGTAAAAGTCGCAGTGATGAAAAGATCTTTTCAAGATTGAGACAAGTATGTTCCAGTGGCAACTGAGATACAAAGGAACAATAAAACCACCCAAATGTTAAATCTGGAAGAAATTAAAATGTTCTGTTTGCAATAGACTTCAATAAACGGCATCAAGCCTTAAAGAGTTCAGAGTTTTGGGCGGTGTTAGTGCTTCTCTAAAACCGAAAACTGAAGCATTCTCATGGTCTTGAGAGTATTTAACTGCTCATTTACAGCCACTTATTGTTCCCTGCGATTAACAAGAAAGATATGAAGGAGCAAACATTTAAAAAGCGCCACTCTCATCCGTGCACCAACCGCTGTGAAAGCATCCTCGACTGGAGGCCGAGTGCTGCTGAAATACTTCGTGTCCATCACAGAAACCGAAAAAGCCGTAGTTACTGATGTAACTCTACGTAGGCTGAGCAGCCCATGATTGACAGTCATCACTTGCAAATAAACACAAAGTCTTCCTTCGCTTAACTGCGCGTTCACACCAGTGGGCAGCCGGGTCGTCTTTGGATGCCGCTTTTCAAGCTGTGGCTGGAAATTATCCATCATAATCAGTTTCTCAATAAATCTCAGGGAAGATCTGAGACCATAAAGTTGCGCGCTCATTGCTCATTTTATGTGTTTAAAGGCTGGCTTTACAAGTTGTTGAGGATGTTTGCAATTTTTAAGAGGCAACGAGTCCTGTTAGCATTAAATATTCTCCACAGCTGATCTGCGACGTACCGAGCTGAAATGCTACCAGCTGCAAACAGGTACGTTATGTCATCGCATTATCTAACATTAAAGTTCAACTTGTACCTTGGGCTTCGCATTAAGTCCGTCGCTGTCAACCTCTCCCCCTCTGGGTCTGCAGTCAGGCAGCAGAAGTTCCCTCTGGAGACAGCAACCATTTCCTCAGAACACAGTCTGCATTCCTGAGACGCTGTCCAACCCCTGTAAACAACATTCCTGCTTTAGGAAACAAAAGCCACAAGAAAACATTATCTTACTGTCCGATCCGAAAGCCTCCTCTCTGCCCTCTCTTTGTATCCTCTAATCTCACTAATGAGTGACATTTGTTTGAATGTGACTGTAAGCAAACTTTAACAAGTCCTTAACCTCCTCGCTGTCCCCGTAGCCTTGTAAAAACTATAAAATCACGTTATCATAGCAGCAACAAGTAGCTTAAAGGGCCTTATATCTTGTCCAATGTGGCTTTTGGTTATGAAATTTGGGAAAGTCGTCCCTGGAAATTCCTGTATCTGTTGTCAATTAACCAAAGTCTCTGTTTATAGTACAGTTGCAGTTGATGAGAACAGCACTGCGTGTCCTGGCATTTTATTTTTTTCTGCCCTGAAACTCGCAGACACGAACTGTCTTCTGTTGTGCGGAAAATACTACTTTTCTTGCATGCACACAAATAAAAATGGAGTGTGTTGTGACTGAATGCGAGGTCAGTTGTCTGTTTGTGACAAAACGATTGCACAACCGGTCCACTTTTTATGCAGATAAAAGCAACTTGTTCCATCCGATGGCACTTTAAAGTAACGTTCAACAAACCCCCATCGCATCCGTATGGCTTCTCGGTCTTGGTTTGAGGCCAGTGGCAGCAGATAAATTCAAAAAGTGAGCTGGCAAGCAAAAAAACAAAAACAGGAAGCAGTCATTAACTTGCAGGCAGCAAATGAGAAAAAAAAATGCTGCAGCGATGGTGGCACCATTTAGGTGTTTAAACGAGCAAGTCTGCACAATGTCGAGGCCTTGAATGAGCAAAATGATATGCAGCTATTATCAATGTTATCGATTACTCCTGCTATCCTGCTATGACGTGACGAAATGTCTGCAGTGAAAAAGAGGCAAAGTGGGGAAAGGATTGAAGGGCCCCGTTTCGATGTGCAGTAAACTCTTTGGAGTTTGTTGCATGCTCCTGCTTCAACATGTCACAGTTCAGGAAAGTGTTTTAAAGGCTCCCTTGTGGACTTTTTGAGTCCTTTACGTATGCTTTGAAACACATTTGCAGTTCTTCGAAATTTGCTTAAGCGCTGTTTTATCGATCGTCGACGATGACGACGGAAATAGAAAAAGAAAGACACAGCAGTTCTCGATTTAACCAGCACTATGCGGGTGTTGCTGTTTGTCTCATGACGACAGGACTAAACCGCTGCGATCAGGCGTGTCTGTCCAGTTAAAATGATTTCACAAGGTGCTGTCTCATTCCTCAGACTCTTTGGTTGACACATACTCTGTGAGGATTGATTGCTTATGGCTTTGGGGTTACCCTAGAACTGAACCATGGCAGGGAATGACTCAGAGGAATATAATATAATATATTATAATGAAACTGTCATTAGTGCAGTATTAAATTAAAATGAAAATAATATGCGTGATAACAAATGTGCTTTTTTTGGGGGCTGCCTGTGACTGTATAACTGTAATGTCATGCATTGGATTGCTTGCTTGTAACAGTGTTCTGCAAGTGTATCTGCAAAATATTATAAATGAGAGCAATGTTTAGTTTTTAAACAGCGCTCAGGCCAAAAAATGACTTTTGGAATCCAAAAATCGAAGAAAATGTCCAACAATAATCACCAGGTCATTGATATTGATCAGTAAACCCCTGCAGCTATGTTATTGTTGCACTGGCCAATATAAATTCTTGCATTTGCCTCCAATTTAAGAGGAGTGGAGAAATGCTTTAAACAGACATGGGAATTATGTGATAATTATGACAGCTTCAACCAGCCACTGTGGTCAGGCTGTCCCACACCAAACTCGCCCCCGCCCCTTCTCCCCCGGGACGGTCTAATCTCTCTGTGAAATGGACAGAGCAAATGACAACACTGGAAAACTAACATCAGACTGTAGAGAGCATACAGCCGAGCGTGATTAAAAGGTTTTATTCCAACAACACAGACACCCATGCACGGCGATGCACTGCTCCCTGATGTACGATGTGTTTTGCTTCACACTTCCAGAGAACAGATGATGATTTCATGCTGTACGACATCACTCATTTGAGTTTTACTCTCATTGCCTGCTGTGTTTTGCAATAGAGTGTGACTCAGATTCAAAAATTGGTGTCTCTCTGATGTTGGAAGGAAATTCCCTCGCACACAGGGCATCCATCGCCAGACACAAAGTCTGCATTAAAAGTGAAAGTCAGCTTCCTGCAGGCAGCTGGTGGTTCGAATTCGTGAGAAGAAAGAGTTTGGCTTGAACTTTGGATGAGTCGCTCCTCCTATTTACATTACTGCTGATGATTAAAGAGAAGGCCCTGATTGTTAGCATCTGACAGCTGATTGATTTTATTCAGGCGTTGCATTCACTTTGTGGTCATCTTCTTAAAAGGTGAAACTCATAGGAGGTCGATTATTCAATGCTGACACCAAAAATCTGTAAGGACTCTTTATCACTTCAGTGAAGCAAATAGAGTTAAATAAGCTGGTCCAATAACACGTCAAAGGTGAAATTTAAAGTAGGAAAAAAGAAGCCCCAGATAGCGTTATCGAAGTGTGCACAAAATCAGACACACAATGCAGGTGTGTACGGCCAGGCGCTGTTAATCTGCTCACATCACACCCTGTGCAAATGTCAGAGCTCAACCACAGAGCGAGGGGAAAAAGATAAGAGAGAGAAGGCAAAAAGAAAAAGAGTTCTGCCCTGGTTGTTCGGCTGTGGAGGCACGCCAACATTTTTCCTCTCCAGTCTGCAGCTCGGTGACACCCCTGCATTCCTGCATGGTTGGAGACTAAACTGTGAACAGATATTACCAGCAATTAGACAGATCCCAATGAATCTTCCATGCCAGCAGAGAAAAACCTCCACCCTCTTTGTAAACAAGTCGCATTCCTGGTGTTTGTAGAGTTCAGAGAGCCTCTAAAGTTGGAGTGTCAACAAATCTTCTCAGGAATATCGGAAAAGACCCACCGTTTCCTTGGAAGCACTGATGTGCAACAGCAGTTTGTGCGATAACATCTCAGAGAAAACGAAAGAGACCAATTTGGTTGCTATAAAGTCACCACAGAAGTTAAACATTGAGTGCACACTGAGAAGTCTGAATCTGAAGAACAGATAACATGATGGTAGTAGCACTGATGCAGAGTGTCAACATATACAAGATTATGTCATTAATTAAAATGAAAATGAATTTTCTATTTGCTGCACTAAATATTGCATTTGGTTGTCCATTCATGTTTTTTTTTACATACTCTTATTTTAGATAATAGATATCTCCTATTTTTCCCCACTTAAACTTTTTCCTGCTTTATTCCTGATGTTAAAAAATTAACAGCTGTTTAATTGTCAGTTATATTCTTAACTTTTTCTTCTATAATAACTTTCCCTTGTTACATAATTCACCTTCAAATGAAATTGTTTTATAGTGCATAGTGCATATAAAACGGTGCAACCTTAAACAAAAGTATTGACGCAGTGTTTTTATACACATTATTTTTTTGTGTCTTTCAGTCGGTTGTTTTGGCTTTATCGCCTGCGACTGTCATGTTTTGGTTCATTCTCAATGCTCTCATCAAAAAACGCTACCTGCTAAGCACCTAAATGCAAATGAAGCTGGTGAGCTGCTGAACATAGCAGAGCGTTGATGATTCACAGTTTTCTGAAGAACACGGTTCTTTTCCATCCTCTGACTTCAGATATGTGGTAGCCCATGCAGCCACGCTGCTGATGAAAAGCAGCGGAGGCAGACAGCTCTGAGTGAATTTCCAGAAGGGCTCTTCCTTAAAATAACTTCCCAGTCAGGTCTCGCATACCACGTCTGTGTGTGTGCTGAACTCCGGCCTGACCACCTCCTCACCCTGCACGTACACCTTCAGGACCACCACACTTCCTCTGGTCGTGTTACCCTTCAGTGCCTTCGTTCTCCAAAATCAACAGGGAGAACTTGTGCAGCTTTTTTGCCTTAATGACAAATGAGGCTTCCAAAGAAATAACAAGGACCAAAACTTTGGCAGATTTGTAAAGAGGAAGCCAGTGTGCAGAACATCATTGCCATGTTGATTTGTCATATTCTTTAAAACCTGTTTAGGATTTTTCATGCATGCGTGAACTCAAATTTGTTTCCCCGCTTCATGTGGTGACACAATAAACCGCAGAGGGAGAGCCCCACCCAATCAGCTGGACAGACACAAACCAGATCTGCAGGGAGGGGTCCACCCTGGTGATTTCCTGCCCAGTCCATGCTGTTGGCCTCTCCTCATGGTTTTTTGGGGGGGCATTTGTATGGATGAAGGGATGGTGAAGATGGAGGCTGGGTGGTGCGGGAGGGGAGAAAGATGAGGTGCAGCGGAGGGAGGGATGAATGAGGGCGGGAGGCAATGTTAGGCCGGGGCTGAGTTGTTCTTGGCTCACTCTGTAGTCTGTCCCCCTCCACTGCAGGGTATTACACACACACACACACACACACACAACACAAAACAACACAACAGAGATTTCCATGACAATAGTGTTCCAGCAGCCAGTGGGAGTAACAAAGCAGGGCGACCACAGTGCGTTTCTCACAGAGGAGGAGAGGGTGGAAGTCTCCCTCTGGTCGGACCTGAGGAATCATCTGCTCTGCTGGACAAGCCACAAAACCAAATAAGTCGTGATTGACTTCAGGGGCACGCAGCCCTCAGGGGGGGAGGTATGGGTGGAGGGGGAGGTATGGGTATGGGTTAGGTCAATTAACTTTGGTTGAGTCGGAATCAGCGTTGGAAATGTTGTTTTGTTTTAACTAGAAACCCTCCAAAAGATGATGATCAGAACAAAGTAGGAAAACTGTGCCGGAGATATGATTTTCATTGATCAACTCAACGATTTTCATTGAAGTTTAAGTTTACTAAACCTTCAGTCTTATTTTTGGCCATCCTTCCAAACCATAATAATAGCATGGTACTCACCAAGTTATGAGAGCTCTGCTGCGTTGTTTAAAACTCATGTGGGCGAAGACACATGAGCAACTATTTTTTTGTTTTTTCATGATGAAAAATCACATTCTTGTGCAGAGACCCTTTAAAAGGAAGAATGATGTGATACAATGTATAGAAACTGGTATGATCATACTTCCTATATACTTCTACGCCTCTGAGGAAACTCAAAATCTGGAAGAAATTTGTTTGATTTGGACGTCATTAAATGCTGTTCCTCTTTTTTTCTCCCCCATGTTTCCATAGGTTGGTGTATAAGAGCCTTCCTGCAAAGAGTTAATGCAAATCTAATTGCATGGTATCCTGTAAAAAGCCCACTGAGGTGGAATGTAGCTCAGAGACGTGGTTAATGGTTCAGGGGAGGCGTTCAGACTTCACAGTACACAATACTACAACATAACCCAGAGCCATAAATGTCTTGTTAGCTTCATCATATCCTCCCTCTGTCTGCTTTCTTTTTGTCTTCATGCTGTATTATTTAATACTGAACAACATTTATATTTATCTAAAACATATGTCTGCAATTAAAAGACAACACATAAATGGGATGTTTATTAAAAGGCTGTAACTTACTTGTAATAAATAAAATAAAAAAGACGTCACTGAGACTGCTGCTACACATTTATCAAACACCATGTTGATATCCAGGCTTACGCGACTATTCACCAAAACTTTATATCCTTTATCTGGATCACTATGTTCAACAGGACGTAGCGACATGGTGGCGT
>JBAJHX010000081.1:4792684-4837964 GCA_037176925.1 Amniataba percoides | reverse complement strand
TGAACTCTGAGGTCTCTGATATTTTGACCACATCATGACGTACCTCTTCCCATGTAAAGTAACTAGGGTCTTCACCATCCTGGTAGCGGAGGTCTCCATGCTGTGGTCCTTCTTCCACCAGAAATTCAATGTTTGCTGAGCTGTAGAAGGGATGTGTGATGTTAATAATCTCTGCGTCAACTGCTCTGCTGAGGCCTTCCTTCACCGTAAAGTTGAAGGCCTGTATGGGGATGAGCCGGGGCACGATGTTTACGGAGACGTGCAGGTCCTCCACTGTGGTAAAACCATTACTGACGTCCACTGTGAAGGCGTCATTTCCCTGAAAGAGATAGATGTTCAAATAAGTTATTGATGTACCAAAAATAAACCTTGTACCTTGGACTCATCAGAGGCTGAGGGTGTCTTTTGTCTGATTTCACTTTCTGTGTGAATATGAAAGGGAGGAAGCCGCCACTGCAGATTTACAGCAACATAATAAATTAAATGACAGTGAACCTGGATGGATGCAGACACATAGAAAATGCGCCCCTGATCAATGTCCTCTTGTGTGAAGGAGTGAATGTAGTCGAGGACAGGTGAGGCCGTGCTCTCTGAGCTGTTTGTCAGCTTGACCACATGGCCAAGACGAGGAGGCTCTTTAATGGTGAACACCATTTCTGTAGGCAGAATATCAGCTTGATCCACCTAAAAGAAAAAATTACAATGTTCTTAATTTATAAATTAATATTGTAACAATATTAATATTGTAACTTTTTTCACATTGTTATAATAGAATTATAGAATATTATAACTTAGTAGAATATAAAGTGTATAGTAGAATGTATACTTTGGGTGCTGGGTGTCTAGATTCTTCTGCAGTCAATATTGCTGATTTAAAGTGTGTGTGCTCTGGTGAAATTAAAGTTTAAAGGAAAGAACATTTTACTTTCAGAAATGTCCCTCATCATTTTGAAAGTTAAGACATACATACAGAGAATGTGTTAAGAATGGACCAACAATTTAAACCTCACTAATCGCAGACTCATCTTATAAATTACAGTGGGATTCAGGAAGCTCCTCAAGGGACACTTAGTGCTCTGTTTTCCACACTTAATAGACTGTAATTTAGTACATAAACCAGATTAAAAGCAGCAACTGTACAGTCATTTTTAGCTCTGCTTTCATGTGGTTATAATGTAGATCAAAGACAGGGTTACGAAACAGGGCAGTATGCTTGAGTGAGTCATGTAAAAGAATTATTTCACAAAGAGCAAATTATAGAAACAAATGTGTACTCTGTAGATTAAATTTGAGCAAAACAAATGAATTTAAATAGTCAATTAGAATGTTAACTGTAGCTTGAGATCACATAATAAAAACTTCCAAATATTTCTGCCATTTTTCTCAACATACTGTAAATGCAGTGTCAGTAGACATTACCTTTAGATGATCCTGGGTGATTATGGTGTGCTCTCCTTCATAGGAAATTATAATCTCATTGCTTATCACCTCGGGCTCGGAGAGATAACCTTGCTTGAATATTTTAATCCTGAATGTGCCCTCTTCAGAATGTCCTCTCGCTTGGACGGTAAAGCTGAAGGAGTCCTTGGATCTCAGACTCTCATAATTATGCTCATATGACACAACACCTTTTTTCAGATCCTCCTGGGTGAACACCGTAGCCTCAATCCCACTCACAATAATCCTGCCATCACTGGGTGGCGAAATAACCTGAAACTTGATCTCACTGTCATCTCTGATGTCCATGTTGGAGTCAGCACTCAACAGGGTGGTATCAAGGGTTTTGGTGCTTCCATGGTCGATGACAATGATTGTGTTGTTTACTATGCGCAGGTACGGCTCACTAGCCTGGATCTGAAGCAGTGCGGTGGTTTTGTGGAATCCATCTGACACCTGCAGGGAGAAGCGCTCCCGGTCGGCTCCATGGTGAATGAAGAGAATTTTCTTATCTCGCAGGTCGGCTTGTGTGAACCGGAAAAGGGGCTGTGAGGGAACAGATGTTGAGACGATGTTGCCTGAGAGGATTCCCTCCCGAGCGTAGACAATTTGGGTGTCATTGAATCCTGAGTCCTCATCCTTAAACTGAATGACATCAGTTGTTAGCAGACGCTGGCCGTGGCGGACTACATTGAAAACTTTATCCACAACCCTCACAGGAGCATGCTCATTTTTGGATTGGATAGAAATTCTGAAAACACCAGTCACCTCTTCATAATTTTCTGCCCCTTGGTCATACACCACAAAGTGGAACTCATCACTGCTTGTCTTGGAGCCATCATGCTTGTAAATAAGCCTGTCAAGCTGGAGGTCTTCATTGCTGAATACCCTTATTGCCCCTTCAAATCTAGGCTGCCCAGGTGGGGAGTCCCTTATGAGTCGGCCATACTTTGGCTCTTGTCTGACCTGGTACACAAAGTCTGTAGAACTTGGAGACTGTATCCAAAGATAATCTTTGTTCAGAACATGCTCACCACCCTGTAAGACAGCCAGCCTTTCATTGGTCAAAACAGGAGCATCTGTATTGGCGAGGATGTTAATAGGGAAAGTATATAAAGGAGAGTACTGATCATCAGCAAATACTCTGAACTGGAACTGGTCTATGCTGTCGACGGCTCTTTTCACACGCACCCTATAGCTGACAGTTCTGTCTATAATGTCCTTCTGTGTGAAGATGTCACCTTCTGCCAACTCTCTGTCAAGCAACTGGAGACTTCCGAGTGTTGGAGGCTTGATGAGGATATATTTTACAGTTTGCGGATCTGGATTTTTCCCATTTACTTCAGCTTGAAGCTCAGTAAGTCCGATTGTATGTTCTTCACCAGCCTGCGTCTCCAGTGCAACCAAGTTAGAGACTTTCACTTGTGCAGGATTGATCTTGACTAAGAAGGTATTGTTCCACAGGGTGAACTGCCCTAGGTGGACGTTAAACTGAATCCGCTCAACCACGATATCGTCCTGGTCATTTGAGTCTGTACTTATATATCTAAGGCGGTTTTGATCTAGATCGGATTGATGGAAAGTTGTAACCTGCTTATACATCCCATTATCTGATATCAGTAGTTCTCCAGACATCAGAGGTTGTGTGATGTTGTACATAACATCTCCATTACGAGGATGAGCAAGGACAGCCAGATTTTGAACACCTATGGAGGCATTGCTTCCTTGAGACAAGATTAAGCCAGTGTTGGTGACAAGAGTCATATGCGGCTGTGCCACAGATAACTTAAAAGTAGTTGAATGGCTGACTGACTGTCCATCAGACACCTCCAAGGTTACTTCAGCAGCACTGCCCCCTCTGTGCACAAAAAAGATATTTCCATCTTTCAGCTCTCTGCAAGTGAACTCTGATATTCTTCTTCCTGGCTGCTGGACATTTTCTAAGTAACCAACTTCCATAGAAAGCTCAGACGTTACAGTTACTACTAAATCATCACAGCGGGTGTCAGAATCCACGATTTTGATAAGGCTAGGACTCAAACGAGTCCTGCCATTTTCTGTAATGGTGATCTCTCCTCCACCAAGTTGTGGTATATCATTGACAGGGAGAATTTCAACTGGGATGACATACTCGTGAGGAGTTTTTAAACATTCTGGAAGGTCAGCATTGGTGTGAACAGCCACCTCTAGCTGGATTTGATCAGCATGCCTTTCATTTCCATCATGCATATACTTGATTTTCTTATTGGCAACATCGAGAAGAGTGAACTTTTGTGTACGTCTAGTGTTAATGTTCATGTCAACCAAGCCATACCAGGGATCAGTCTGAAGAGTAAAGATAATATCAGATTGACGCATTCCTGCAGCACTCAGGTCAAACGCAGGTCTTAGATTGCTGATATCAAGAAAACCTTCCCCACCTTCAGGTACAAACAATGGGATGACATCAATAAGTTTTGTTACATTTTTGAACATCTCCAGCGTGTCATCTGTTGGGTAGCAATGCTGTTCATTGAGGTCTATATCATCATATTGGATAAAAACAGGTGGAGAAGTTGTAGTTGTGTCAATGTCATAGTAACTTGAGTAGTCATAGTCCTCTCCTTCACATTTAACGTGGACATCTTTGGTGACCAAAGCATCCTGCAGGCTTCTGTCCTTCTGATTTACTTTGATTTCTCCCAAGCAACCAATGAAGGATTCAGCTGTAATTTCCTCCTCTGCACGACTTAAGGATCCACTCTCACGGAAGACGTCCTTCATTTTCCCTTGGATGCCTCCTAAATACAAGTTTCCGACCAAATCAAGTTTTTGAGACTGGTCAAGAGGGAGGGAGGAAGACTGGCTATCTACATTAATAACAAAAGAGTCTTGGCTGACCTGAACCTTAACTCTATGCCACTGATCATCATCCAGCTGCACCTGAGTATTCTCCAGTACCTCAATGCCATTGCCGAGGTCCAGAACACCTTTGAGATAGCCTTTTGAAACACCAATAGCAATGAAATCAGAGTCTCGGCCAGGGTGGAAAACAAGTAACGCATCCTCAATGGTTGTTTTCATTAGGACCTCTAAGACTCTTGGAGCACCACTAGCCGCACTCCAGGTAGGAAAGGACACAAAGGAATCGGGAGTGCTGAAACTAGTTGCTTCCCCATCACCAGCCTCAAACTCAGTGCTGCAGGACTCCTTAGTGCCATGGCATTGTTTGAATGCTGTGCTGAGAATATCAAACTGATGGGACTCAAATTTGACCTGAGTCATGCAGCCACGGAAAGGGGGGATGGCATTGCTGAGGTAGGGAGCATCCAGGTCTCCTGTTCCTCCAAGCCAAATGCCCAAGTCAATGTTGAGCTGCTCCTCATTGTCATTCACAGGAACATATGTTGGGAAGAGCTCATCAATTGTCATGGTGAGTTTGCCATCATGCAGTGTAAGTGAGATTTTGTGGTCAAGAAGGTTGTTTAGCTGTACTCCTTGGGATGAAGTGAGGGTCACCTCTCCAGCTCCCAGGTTCATCCTTGCCTATGGGAAAACAAATAAATTTTATTTTAAAACTTAACAATACATTTTAGTTTTTGTAAATGTATATTGTGGCACTTGGGGTATTTATTTGTGTGTGTGATTGGGATAGTCATTATATGACCAACAAATAGAACATGGATGGAATTCAAGGTCCATTGTTTAAGGAGAATGCCTTCCCTAAAACTGAGTGAATACCACCAGTAACAGCAATTTAGTCTTTTGAAGATACCCTGTCTTGAACAACAAAATACTAACCCAAATACTTTCTGGATCATTTCACTTAACATTTGTGGGGAGCTAATTTGTTGACTCATAAAACATTGGAGTGTAAGCCTAATTTTATTGTAACACTGACATTTATGATCCAGGCAGTGTATCTACCTCTATCTCTCTGTATGCACAGAGTGTTCACTAAGCTGTGTTTTAAAAATTAACTACCTCCAAAATGTTTCACTGATAATATCAGACATCTGTGTTTTGCTTAAATAAAGTTATGACATTACTCTTACACATGCATGACAGATAAGGCAATCTAATTTTTGTAAAGCCTTAAATCTATTTGCTCAGTGCATCTTGCATTCCCAGAAGGAACAAAATGACTAAGAAAGGCAATGTTTTGTTTTATTACACATTCCCTGAGATTTCACCCCATTGAAAATGCAGAGAAATTGTCCTTTCAGGGGACAAGCTATATGAATCTCTGTGATAGCACACCTGATGCTAATTCTGCTGCTTTTCAAAGCTGTCAAGCTATTAATTATAGATATGAAATGTCACGGTTCTCATTCCCATCAGAAAACTAGAGAAGACAGCAGGAAAATCAAATCAATTTAGGTTGTTTTCAGAGTGGCACCTGTGAAATGTGTCATATATATGTGTTGAAGCTGAATGGCTCTCAGAACAACATTTAGAGTCACACTCTTCACAATCTATTGTACAGCATTTAAATGCACTCAGAATTTGTAGGATATTTACAGCCAACATATTCAAAAGTATGACATCTAATTTGTGATGTCTCTGGAATTATAGTAATAAATGAATCCATGGTTTATTATCTAGCAAACAACATTGGTGTCATTTTTATGTGTTAGGCAATTTTACAGCTTCAAATGATCTCTCAGTAAAACAGCACAGAATAAGATACTACAAATCTGCAGCAGAGGATAGTGAGAACATTATCACATGGCATGAGCAATACAGAGAGAGTGATACAACAATGTTCATCCAGCCTTAACTTTACATTTTTTATATACTTTTGGAACCGACTAACTCACATTATCTATCAGTGTTTGTGAATATTTCGGTCATGGCAACACAATTTTAACCATTCACCTGTATTTTCCCATTTTGGAGCTCAAGGAACAGGTAGTCCTCCATTCCTGCAGCCAGCAACAACAGCCCACTTCGCCGACTCGTCTTGATCTGCAGTGACAGCTGGAAGGTGGAGATGTCTTGGAAGACTTGTAAACTGCAGAAGCTGTCCCCAAAGTAGGATTCTGTGAAGAGTCAAAATAGGACATAGCATATGAAAATAAGAAAGTGGCATCATGTTCAGTATGAAGTCAAAGGCACAGTGCATAACTGCAACAATAAGTGATATCCGCTGTATGTCATGCTGCATATTTTCTTTGACTGCGCACTTTTGCTAAAAGACAAGACTTTCACTTTTGTCTATTTGTCATTTAGACAGGAAAAGAACCAAATAATGGAAGGAAAAATAGCCTTATTTTGCTATTTCCATTCTCTATAATATGGCTACATGACATAGCTCACTACATTAGGATAACACAAAAAGCCACATATACAAGTGCTGAATGGCAAGTCTGAATTATAATGTGAAAGTTTGGAGAAACCAATTAGATGAGCATTTCTCTGAGTCTCACATTACTGTGCAACTTGCTCTGGATTGATTTCTATATTATCAGGTGTCCTCCAGCTGCTCCTGGCTGAAGAGGAGCTCCTCTGCCCTCAAAGGGATTCTCTCACTGAGACATCAGTCATTACCCCTACGGAGATTTTCCAGGCATATAGAGTCTTGGGGAGCAGGATTTCCCAGGCTTGAGCTGTCTCGTTTCCAATGATATGCAAATTCAGCCACCTGCCTTGGACTGTGCTCTCCCGGGGCCTCAACAAAATGTAAACCATGGAGGAAGTCAATTATTTCCAAGCACACATGCTCTGAAATTAAACTGAACCACCTCCAAGACCCGTTTCTTCAGCATGGGCTTTCCATGGCATTAGCCAAGAGATATAGAAAGGGGGCTTTCCATTTGCAACCCACTCACCCTCATAGGGGTGATAGTTCAACACACAAAAAACTCATTGGAACACAGCAAAGAAGGCAGTCTTCTGATCAGTGTGTCAATGCCTTGGAGTATTTGGAATACTGATGCAGAGAGCGAGGCATTGCTGTGTCAAAGTCAGAACATTCCTATGAGATCACGAGGACCAAAATATTTCCGAAAAATCAACAGGAGCATCCAGTAGCCGAACAAGATGGTGGGCTTGATGCCACGAGGCAAATAACTTGCAGAATAGCTTCTCAGACATGGCTGAGTGAGAGAATAGAGGAGGAAAAATAAGATACTAAACATTCACATTCATAGCTATAAATGGAAAAAGTATTTTCTCAAGACCCTGTTGGAAGGTGTCTGTATGAGAGCAATTGTGTGTGTATGTGTTCCTTAAAAGGGCAGGTTATGTCTGTGTTGCATCTACATAAATGCCATGCTGCCAACTTCAAAACACTGAAAGGTACATTTGTTCTTTGGTTTCTCATCCTGTAAATGAACCCCACCTCCCAGATCTGCAACAAACACTGGAAATGTGAACAAACACAATCATTTTGATGTCAGCAAGGACAAAAGCAAAGCTTTTATCTTAGTGCCCATGCTTTTGTGATTCCACTAAGAGGCATTTGCTTCTGGTAGCAAGGCTGTTCTGTCATGAACAAAGTCAGTGACGAACAGTCTCAGCACAGGGCCAGATACAGAGACTTTCGATTATACACTGCTGTGCAGAAACGGTCTCTTTCAGCTAAAAAATGTCAGTGGATCGCAGTAAAAAATATCACAGGTAACCCAGTTTTTGACATTATCACATGTTTAAGAAGTCCTATGTTGTTTGAATGCTAACAACTGAACCACAACAAACTAAGACAGCAGGATCCTTCTCAGTAATTAAAAATGAGAATGGAGCTGAAAATGCAAATTCAATTTGCATTGCTGAGAATGTAATTGAATGAAATGATCACAGTTACACATGATTTTTTTTTCAAAATGTCACTTTTGGGGGGCTATAGTCGTTAGCTGTTATTGACTCTACCAGAAGCTATTATGGTACAGTTCAGAGAGTTTCTGGTAAGGCTAAGGTATTTCAAATGAAAAACTAGTGCTAATTACACAGCAGCCTTCAGGCTGAAACTGAAAAATGGGTGAACAGAATCTTTTCTTACAGGCAATTGCATTAACAAAGAAAATCGCAATGAGCTCCATGGTTCTTAAACCCAAGCTTTTGTTGGATTGTTCACTGAGCATGGGGATAAAAAGCTGAAGGAGAGAACAATGCCAAGACAATTCTGCCTGGGGATTTTCTGGTTCAAATTCAGCTTGCTGCTGTTGCCTTGAGGAAAAGGAGCACATTTTCTAATGATACACACAATAGCTTTACTCTCTGCAGTGTACCTGGACCTGGAATTCATTAGTTCGACAGCTAAGCTGTGTAAAGCTCAGGCAAAGAATGGGCGTCATGTATCAAAAAGCACATTTTCAGTATGCTATCTCTTTAAATGCCCTGCTCTGTGACACTTCTTTTTTCTCTGTGTCCGTGCTTAAGCCATTCCTGTGTTCACACTGCCTAACAGGTATGCAAAAGGGAACTCACACCTATAGGATGATTAAAAAACAGCTTTTGAGAATGAAAATGTGCATCTTCAGTCTCCGGTTCCCTACTGCAACACATTACTCAGCTATATTCTCCATCTTTCAGAGACATGGGCCTGGGCGTAGATGAGATCTAGCTGAGGTGATTTTGCTGACAAGGCATCATTATGTGTAAAGGATCATCCCTACTCCTTAAGAGTGTAAGCTGGAGCTGTGAAGCTGCTGCCACACTTGGTGTCAGTCGGCGTGGAGGTTTAACCACCTAAGAGGACAGTCTCTTTTCCCCTTTAGCAACCACACCCCTCACACTACTTTATTGTGTGTCAAGCAGAATCCTGGTCTCAGGCCAATGCAGATGGCTATAATTTGATGACTGACTGCGCTTGTATTTATAATGCTCCGAGGAAACTGAGTCTTCCTCTCTTTCACAGACGACTGAATGAATTACCCCGTTGTCTTTTTTCCCTTTCCTCCTCCTCCTCCTCTTCTGCATCCTCTTTTGGTCTCAATCTAGTGACACATGTCCGGAAAAGCTATGGGGAAGAGAGAAACACTGACTGCAAGTGCAGGAAGATTGGAGACATTCAGACCACTGTGTGTCCTGTGACTGGACTGCGCCGATGAGTCAGTTTCTTCGGGCCCTTTTTACGTGAGTGTGAAGATTTGCCAACAAATGAGCCTTTGGGATGCTGATTTTTGCTACCCTGCTTGTACTGGTTGACCAAGAAAATACTTCATTTAGGTGCACGAGATCCTGAAGTGACTAATCCATGCAGGTCTACAAAGGTGAACCGAACCACACAATGTGATTATTTTCTAAACATGAAAGTTCATATTTCCCTCAGATAATCTGAACTGTTTGTTTAAACTCTTACGTAGAAGTGAGGATGGCTGGTGTGTATTCCTCTACAACAAGTGTGCCATGGTAACACAGCCTGGAATCCAAACAAACCACCTACTTGCAAAACCCATGGTTAAGCCATGGTTAGCTTGACTATAAATAGAGGTTATGATGGCCATTTGTTTCCTTTGCTGGGCTGTGCCTACTACAACAGGGCATAATAGCCTCTGTGTATAATTATATGAGGGACAGGGTGTTGTTAAGCATAGATAGAACTAGAGAGCTTTTATGGTTGTAATGGCGTTTACCATATGGAAACACAGCCATTACCATGATGCAATTACATCTCTCACAAGGGTCAATAGCACTTGAGCTTATGATAAACATTCGTTTTCCAATTAAGTCTGCAGATTGCGATCCAGAGTATCAGAACGTGGATTATGATATGTAGGAGTTGTACATAGTAGGACTGGATCAAGCAGTTAGTTGATAATTGATGAGCAATGTTGATTTTAATCATAATTCATCAATCAGAAATGATAAAAAAGTGGTCAAGAAGAAATCATTCATTCACTTCATCATAGTTTGATTGGGTGTTCTGTTGTTATATATAATTTGCCAATTCAGACATCCCAGATATTTCCTCAAATTTAAACAAAATGCTTTTACTTTTTACTTTTACAACACAAACAATGATAATTAACAGAAGATGAGATGACTACAAATAATCAGAAAGCCAACTCAACAAATTATATTCCCACACTCCTCAGATTGTACCCGCTGCTCTTAAAACAAATGCAACGTGATGTTGTTGCAGCATGTTTACAGACCTGACTCTGAATACAGCAGTCTGTTTAGGAAAATACTGCTAACTCCAGCACTGTTAAACAGTGGAGAGCAGAGCCACAACTCTACATACCTTGACAGCGCTGCTTTATAAGGACCCCTCCTTCCCCACTGACTTTTCAGAAGTCACCAGGGACACACTTTTACAAGCTTTATAGAGTCATTTCTCAGACCAGACTATGTCAGTGTGAAAGCAAACACATAATCATTTTAGTCCCCTTTCAAATCCCCACCTACCCCTGCATCCCTCTGAGACACTCCAAAGCTTGCCACAGTGAAGAGGTACAATACATAAAAAACAGGCTTGTGGAGGCTCAGCGGGTGGCCTCCTCCCTGGCAATAATTAAAACTCTTCAGGACTCTCTCTCTGTAAAACTCACACAACAGACAAGGGGTGGCGGCAGCAACGAAAAATTATGACCTTTCCCTGTGAAAGGAGAATGGCAGCGTAATGTAATTTCAGCAGGAAAATGGACCTGTGAGAAAAGGGAGGGAAAGCGTGGAAAGGATGTGAAAGACCCAGTGTTGTCTGGGTTTGTGCTGTTAATGTGAGAGGGGGTCTGAAAGGCTGGGTTTCTATACAAAATGAAAAGCAAAAACTGAGTTTCTGTGGAGGGGTGCAGAAAAAAAGGATTTTCTTTTTTGCTAAGGACTTCTTACGTTGTTACAGAAAAGAAACTGACTGACGTGCTTGCATTAGTTGCCATTTTCCTCCTGCATCACTGAACCTCAGAATCAGAATCAGAATCACCTTTATTTGCCAAGTACGTGAACACATACAAGGAATCTGACTCTAGTATTTTGCAGTACCCTCTTGTGCTTGACAAATAGAAAATTAAATAAATAAACACAAATTATATAACAAAGAAACTAACGTAACCTTAACATTACGTAACAAAGAAGTGGGGTGAGATGCGATTGAGAATGAAAATCAGGAATCATCAAGGCTTACAGGGGAGTAGTTTAAGAGCACAAGACATCCAATTAAATCATTGGAAATCTCTGTTTTATAATTCAGAAACTTGCCAAGAACTCCTCTTTGAGGCCTGTGCGCTCTCTTGCACCACTGCCAGTGAAAATATTTCCATCAAATGTTGGCTGCGTTTCAGTTTCATGTTAACTTTGCTATATACTGCATGTCAAAGCAACGGTGAACAAAGACATGTTGTGCTGCTTCAGTGGCTCACAATGGGACATTCTCAAACTTTTAAGCCGCGTTTGGGCTACAAGGTAAACATCTTTTCTCAAACTCAATATTCCAGCTGAAAAAGGAGCGTGACGAATCCACAGTTTGTTGTCTCATCGCTCTCCACTAAAAGACTTGTTGGTCATAATGACTTGGGACTGATGATCTCACTCACCTAACAACGTTGTAAGACAAACACGGCCGTGAACAGAAGCATTGTGGTGACTCAGGGCTCTGCTGTAGTTTATGGCCGACTAATACAAAGCGTGCTTGTGTCAGTCCAGCCAAGGTATGGAAGCCATCAACCGCCAAGGTCCCAGTGGGTGGGTCCCGTTAAAATAATCCCCCTGTGACATCAGAGGAGTGCCCCCTCCCCTGCCACAATCCTATTTAAACCCCCTCACACCAACTGACCCCCTCTACACTCATTCACACAGCTTCTCTTGCCAAATACTCGTGTACTGCAAGAAAGCGTTCGAACAAGCGATTGTTTATATGTATAGCTGTGACTTTCTCTGTTTTCCCTCAGCCTGAGCAAGGCTGTTTATAGACTGAGCTGAAGGACGTTTTAACACACCGGTAATGAATTCCTGTGTGAAATCTCACCATGTGAAGAGTGAGTAGAGCAGTGTTTTAAGGGGGTGAGGACAGGAAGGAAGAAAGTGGTGCCAAATAGCGATGGAAATCACGTATATGCAATTAAACCTAAGTCTTTTACAATAATACATCTCTCATCTCGCAGAATATAAAGTGTCCTGTACTTCTGCACCTTTACACCTGACTTATCCTCATAAATCTAATTAAAGGTCAATAAAGGATTTTCATTATCCTACAGCACTTTACTTAAAGGTGAAAGAACAAACCAGGAGCACTGCCTGTAATGCATGAGTGCTCGGACCACTCTGGCTTTGTTCCACAGTGCTGATGGTTCAAGGTAATAGTGGGAGGAAATTGGACAGTGGTTAAGTACAGCCACTTAAGTTTCTAATATTTACAATGTCAACATAAAATGGGAGAGCAAAGAGGTTTTGCGTCCTATTGTTACATCCACTGATTAGTATGGATAATTAAACTAAATTATCTTCAAGATGGTTATTTTAGGCCACCAATTGGAAGTCCATGCAGCAGCTAGGTTTGGGGCCATTTTACATTACCTGCGGACCTGAAAGGCTCTCAAAGAGTTTATAGCTTTTTTAAAAGAGCTTTTAGATATTCTTTTTTTTGGATAAAAAGTGGATTGTAATGCAGTGATTCTTGGCTAAAGTTTGAATCTGTTTTTAACTACAGAGAGTGTTTCTTTCAATTTCTTGTTTTTAATTATTGATTTCAAGTTCAGATTTCGTAATGCTCAAAACCCTGTTGTTTCGCTTTCGCATAAAGATAGGAACATACCTCCAGCTAAGCTAAGTATGCGATACTTAGCTAAGCTAAGTATGCGATACTTAGCTTACCATAAAGACTGGAAACAGGGGAAAACAAGCATCCTGGCTATGTGTAAGTTAAAGTATAAATCTGCCAACACCTCAGAGGCTCATTGTGAATGTGTTGTTTCTTCAATCCTTGCATGACAGAAATGTAATTTGTGGCTGTTTTATAGAGGGTTACATTCTTTAGATATTTCTCAGAGAACAGCAGACAGCTCCATTCTTAGTATAAAGACATGACAGAGCGACTGATGTTCTTATCTTACTCTTCACAAAAAAAGCCAAGAAATCGATCTCCCAAAATATTTGACTTGACTGATGCATAGTGAATAATGTTCTTTTTGTTGTCAATTTTCCAGCTTTGATGCAAGCAGTCACATATATTTCATGTAGAAAGTTTCCCCGTATTACGACTCAGTTGGCCCCCTACAATCCCTGGTACTTCATTTAATGTCAGCACACTGCTCTCTTGAGGTATGTGTCCTCAGTTATTCTGTGGGTAGGTTATTCATACATGCGACCGGTTTGCACAGTATGAAGAGAGTCAGAGGCCTTATCAAAACTGCCACAGATTTAAGTATGAATGAGCGACGAGCACTTGACTGCGCTACGGTTTTGATGCATAATTTTCCACCACTATACGTTTTTTTTTTTTCTCCCTGGAGGTACTGAAAAGGTGTGTCTGCATGTTTGCTCTCATCTCGATTCTCTCTGCGTCAGCCTCACAGCCTCATTCACCGTTTGCAGTCATTTCGGACATATCAATGACTCCATTCAGCCTTTTCGCTCAGAGTGCCCTTATGACTGCAGTTATGAGTACGAGTGCAGGCATCAGTCACTCCACTGCTAATTATCAGTATGACATTGGCTTTTCAGTGGGCTGGAAAACACTTTGCTGAGTAGCAGCTCACTGTCATAAATCATTCCACCTTAACGTCAGCACAGGGGAAGAGATTTAGGACCTGGACCCTGACAAACCTGGCTCAGCTGGGGTCCAGTGCGAGGGAACGCTTGCTAGAGAAGGTGTTTAAGTTGGACCTGTTTTCTGTAGGGGGCTCCAAATATTTCTCAGACAGATCTCGTAAATAAACCGTCCCTCACTTTCTTTTCTCCTCAGTCTTTGTCCACGTTTCTATTTGTGAGTCATTAGAGTCTCATTCATCAAAAATACTGAGATTTATAGAATTTTTGTGGACCCCGACACAGTCCCGATACAATTAAGCGGAGAACAAAGAAGATTTGGTTACAATAGGTTTTTTGGTACTTTACCAACACTTTCATGGGGCAGTTGTGATTCAGGAGGTACAGTGGTTTGTCCATCAATCACAGGATTGGTGGTTTGATCCCTCGTTCCTTGTATCCATAAGTCAAAGTGTCGCTCAGCAAGACTATAATCCCCAATTCCTCCCAAAGACTGGGTCAATGACTTAGTTGTGATTGGAGGTGTTAAATAAAAATATATCTGAATATTGCAGAGCATTTTACCCAGTTTTAGGTCTAAAAAATCCCGCAATTCAGGTGATTTTAGCAACATTGTTAAAGGTTGTCACTTTAGTTTTAAGCTTCGTGCTGCACACTTTTCCATTACCAAAACTGATCGTGAGCCCTTTCTATAAATAAGCACCCCCCAGTCTCACTGTGCTCCAAGGAGGGGAAACTGTGATACAGAAGCTGCAGTGAAGGGGCCTCCCAAAAACCCATATCCGGCTCTAACCCGGGTCTGCAAAGTCAGTGTGTGTTTGAGATCAGAGCGTCACATTAGCCCCATAATGAGAACCAGCTGAAGGCACACACCACCAGACTGACCCTCTCCAGCTCAGACTGACCCCCCTCTTCCCTCCCCGGCACCAGTTCACCATCTCACCCCCTTCCCCCAGACCCTGGAGACACCTCTCTCGCGCAAAACTCAACTGAATTTAGACACAGATAAATGCTTTATCCAGATGCTTGCTCTCGAACCCTTCCATCAACCGGCGTTACTCTAAACCATTCCAGTGCACACGCCCAAAGACAGAAGTACATGGTGCAAACATAAACACCCGCACTCACACATGCACATATTAGAGGCCACAAACACACACATACACACACACACACTCTTTCTCTCCATCACAAGTTAGATGTCTCACAACCTAACAGTCATCCCTCCACGGCCCACTGGCTGAGTCAGCCCACCGTCTCCCACCGTTCACGCAAACGTTTTCCACCAGGCTACTGTTGAAGAGGCCCGCCCTGCTCCACCCAACACTTTTCTCCCTACAGCAGCTTGACTCTCATTTGGGAGAAGTAAGGTGCTCTCTCAAAAAAAAAAAACCCACCTCCCACCCCTCTTTTCCCGCCCCTCTCTTCTACTTTCACTCATCCTCTAACTGCTGCTTTTGACCCAAAATAAACACAGTATAACATGGAAAGCCCGGGAACGCACTTTAATGTTCCAGCACCAACTTATATATCCGTCTCATTTTTCCACAATTTGATTTTATTACCTAACAACCGACTTGAAGATGGGCAGCACTGGTTTCAAAGGAAAATAATGGTGCATGGAGAAAACCCCTTTTGGGACCTGAACAGGCTCCTTTGTCTCTTCTCTATAACAGAAAAAAATTTATTTATAGATGAGGGGAGTTTTATGTTTATTTTTGTTATGCCAGTAGCATGCGAGTTATTATATGCTAATATAAAGTTTAAATCAAACCCATTCAAAACAGTGATGATTATTTGAAAAGGCACTAAGTGGCACAACTGGTCCAATGTGAAAATTTGTTTAACCTTTCTTTAAACAGTAGATTCACTAAGCGTGAATGCCTTTTTTCCAGGAACGCCCTGCTTCACATGCTAACATACACACACCTGGAGCTAACAGTCCCATGGGAGGTAAGTTGCTTGCTCGAGAGCTCTTCAGCAGTGAGAATGACAGAAGAATGACCCTGCTCTTTGGCTTCTCTCTCCCATATTTGTTCAGCTGGCTCAGTACCAGAGTATCAAACCTCTGGTCACACGTCAGTTTTCTAAATCCAAAAAACAAATTGTGCCAGCTCCCATGTGAAGTAATTTGGGCCTACATATGAGGCTCCAGCATAGAATATGAATTTAATGTAAATGCTGGTTTTTGTTTGGCCTGAACGCTCCTGCCACATGTGTGGTAATGTTTTAAACATGTGGTGACAAAATTGTCAGAGGGGGAAAGAAACGCTGCGTCCCTGCCAAATCATTCACTGACAGTGGCCACTCTGCGCACACCACAGTGGGCCTGGGGGGGGGACGTTGTGGCAACATGCGTCCTCTAACACAAGCCACTGTTTACTGTACATAACTCACGCCTTGTGGCAGCTGTGCTGGGTACAGATGTAGCGACACTGGAAGTCCGGCCGCGTAATCTATGATGGCTGCACCAACCTTCACCTTCCTGGTAAAAAAAATGGACCTGTTTTTCCTTGCGGCCATCTGTCATACTTTTCAAAACAAAAGCTTTGCAGTTGCGGATAACAAATTCACCAGAAATGTGTTTTCTGTCAAAAAACACACACCCAAACTCACCGTGCCTCCTTACTGCTTTCTGCTGAGATGAACAAGTTCTGCTGCCACTTTCACTCGAGGTGTAAATACCTCCAATATGGCTGTCGGCCATTACTTCACACAGAAAAACTTCATTCACTTATACTTTGCAACATTTGAGACAGATTTATCCATCTTGGCCACTACAGAGCGGGATAAAAACAGGGTGGGAAATTTCTACTTTGGCTACTGCTATTTCCTCCCTAAGATCCAAAGGTGTTATTTGAGACAGGAGGGTGTGGATGCTCAGTAACAAGCACTTAATCTTATTTAGACAATACAATATCCTGTCAAACAGGAGAAAGAGGAAATAGATGAGCCACTTGGATGACTACAGTCTGGTTATGTTAAGGCAGTTAAAACTAGCTGGTTTGGGAAAGCCAATTAATTTAATGTTCTTCAATGTTAAAGTTGCATTATTTATTAACATCAACCTAAAATGTTTTGTGGTTGTTTACAAAGCAACTCTCAACTTCTAACAGAACAGTCATTATTTGTATGATCACAAAAGGTCTCTCAGGAAAATGCGAACATATATGAACATAAGCATCTGAAAGCAAACCAAGGCTGTCCTTTTTTAGCCTCCTTGTTTTTTGTGTGTGAAAGTCCTCATAGAAACTTGTGACAATGGTCATGAGTCAGATTGAAGCCACAGTGCCACGAGTTCATGTGCATCATCGCTCGCTGAACCTCGGGGATGCCTCGAAGACAGAAAGCACAAGCAACTTCAGAAAAATTTAAAAAGACAAAATGTTCAGAGAGAAAGAAATATGATGAAAAAGACTCAGAAAACTTGGAAGCATGCTTCTGGGAGGCTGGAAAAGAAGAAACACAAAGAGCAAGTGCAGAAAAATTGAGAGCTACATCAGACAGCCTTTTTTCTTTTTGCTGTTCCTGTAAGTTGGCACAGAACGTCTGCAGATAGACAGACAAGGTCCTTATTACATCCAATTTGCATTTAGATGATAACAAGAGCAGGGAGCTTGAATGGGCTGTTGTTCCAACAACTTCTGCGTGTATCCAACAGATGTAATTACGAGTAATGCACCTCATTGCCTCTGACTGATTACAGTGTTATTTCTTCATTTCATCTGAGAGAAGTTACTCATAATCTTGCTTTGTGCAACCCCCAAATGTGCAGAGCTCATTCGACTAAACGCTCATCACAGTGTTTGAAATGAGCATATGTATTTCAGACAACTATGGAGGAATCAAACTTCCTCCCATACTGTACCATCCACCTCGCGGATGACAGCGCTCAGCTGTGGGGACTGATCTATGGAGGTGTGTGTCTTGAAAGTGGGACTACTGTAGTACAGTCAAAGATCTGTCTAGATCTGCCAGAGCACCGGGTGCAAGTGACTAATCATCTGTGACAGCAGAATGTAGCCTTCAGGTGTGTTCGGTAGCTGAGGTGTACGTACATGATCTTAAAGGGAAACAACCGCTGTGTTGGTTATAATAGATGAGAGATAACGTATTTGTAGGGTTGGCGTTAGTCAGAAATGTATCACAAACTAGATTAATGAAACAAACTAGATGGGCATTTTGGAGAGGCAGCATCTTCAAGACTGAGATACAAAAGCCAGTGAACCAGAAGCTAACTAAGATCTTTAACCATTTAGCACAAACCATTCCTAAAGTGTCTCGAGGCTTTTGTGTTTTCAGGCTGCTTCATCAATAAGCATTGATTAAGATTTACCTAGTCTATGTTGTGTACACTGTGCTGGAATGCATCTGCTTATTCAAATCTTTTCAGAGCCTTTCATCCATCATCCGGTAGACAAATGTTTAAACCCACCACAATGCGACAACGTGCACTGACGAGAGTGGCAAACACGGTTGAGTAATTTGATGGTATATGACACGCAATGAGCACAGATGGCTTGCACAGATTTTGCACATCATACTCAAAATGCTACACTCAGTCTTACATACAATGCCGACAGCTCATCGGCTATATTTAGATATATGAACACATTTGCTCATTGAGGTGCTAGATGGCTTTTTGCCCACTTTGTGTGGTGAATATTGACAAGGCTGTCAGACTTTGATGAATCCAGGGATTGGAAGAGCACACTGTTGAATTACAGTGTCAATGAGAGCGAGGGAGGGAGAGAGAAAGAGAGGGATCATCAGCAAGGGCAAGTAACTGAGCAAAAGGGAAAAAGAGGAATGTGTTTTTTATTCAGTGCTAGAGGTGAAAGCTCAGCTGAAACAGAGTCACTGTCTTGACTGAGGACTAAAACAAAGCCCATGACTAAAATCAATGTTTGCCTTCACAAAACCCTGCAGCTGAAAACAGAACAGGACCTGATAGAGGCAGCCATTGTACTATTTGACGTGTTGAAAGAAAAAAAAAAATCACTGAAGGATTTAAATGTCTATCCAGACAACTGATAATTCCAAGTATTGATCGTATGAAAGGTTTTATTTGTTAAGTGTGAGTATGTAATTCAGATCTTTCCACAATATTGCTTCTTAATGCAGCCATATCTTCAGTCTTTAATAACAGCCTCTGATTTTACACACTTAATGTGCACTGCACATTTGTCAAAGAAATATCTGAACAAACTAAAATAAACAAAGCAGGAGTCAATAGCCGATGAGTTAATATGTGGTGACCACAGAGCTTCTACTGATTGACAACTCACCAAACCCCACCCACGCTATCACTCTTACGCCAGTCAAGCTTACAACTCATCACAAAAGCATAAAACAGACAAATTGCTGAATGCAAAGTAACTGATACATTTGGCAAAGGTTACCAAATGTTGGGTGGGGTTGCTGGTGTTAACTTGCTGGAGGAAACCTGAGTCCAATTAAAGCAGAGCAGAGCCACCAAACGAATAAAGAGAAGAATCAAGGACTGGCTGCCACATGTGTTAGTCCTGAATGAAACAAAATAGTGAGGATTTAGAAATTGTGTAAACAAAGTTTTACTATATCACCTAAAAATAACACCCCCCTCAAATCTCCATTCTCGTTAAACCTCGGCAGGCCAAGTCGATTAGTCGTTCAATGTTAAGTGTAAACTTCAAACTATAAATGAAATAAATTAATAAGTTAAAAAATTGTGTTGACACACATAAACTGAAATCAGGTGGGATAACTGAGGCAATATGAGTGTAATTTGAGCACACTGTGAAGTTTCATTACCTATTCAGCGTAGTCATAAAATACAGTATATCAGCACCCAGCACACTGAGGAAAAAAAAAGTGTACCTTGTTCAAAATATGTAAATTAATTTCATCAAATAGTCTACTTCTCTGCTCCTACTCCCTGTGGATGAGTGAAAGTATGTCATAATGGTGCTATTATAGATAATAGTCCCTTCTGGAGCAAATGTTCTGTCCTTCACCTCCTTTCTACTCTATTTTCCCTCTAATGTTTTCATGAACATGTGCTCATACTGTCATTTGGCAGACATCGGTACCCTGATCACATGTCTTGTTTAACAGTCTTGCAGCTTAATTATATAGTACTGTACATGCACTAAATCACCTTTGAGTGGTTAAAAGACTATTAGCTATACAGCCTTTAAAAGGTTGACCAGCTTTAAAATTAAAGATCGAAGTTTGCTGCACAGAAATCAGTTGATATTCACCAGCTAGTTTGATTGCTTTTCATCAAAGGATACCAGACAAAAAGAGGCCAAAGACCTTGTTGCTGTCACATTTAACTTTCTCCAGACAGACTGCTCACTGCTGTTTAAGAAGAGTATTTGTAAGTTTTAACAGAGTGACAGCTGCCATAACTGAATGCTAAAGTTTCTTAAGATGCAGGAAATTAATGAAGACTGTTTTTGTAAACACAGAGTCAGAGTATGTTTTTCCACAAGAAGTTCAGCTAAGCTCAGTTGCTAATTTCAGGCCTCCCAGAGTGTGTCAAGATGTCACTTTTGACAATTGCTGTTACATTAAGATGATATTAAGTTGTGCAGGAGATCTTCCAGGAAGCAGTTATGACTAAATCTGAGGCTCCACCATGGTTTCCTTCTTTGCTGTGGCCCAAATTTGAATTTTATGACTGATTCTTCAATACACAGTAACAACTTGGCTAAGGACAATACACAGATTTCACAGTGAATTGCATTAGTGTTTGTTGATATGTCACCTTTTGATTTCATCACCTCATTCATAATCACAATGTGTGGATAAAACACTTTTACAGATGATCACTAAAATAAACTAAATTCCTTTTCCCAGTAGACACAGAGAAGCACTTCAAAATGTTTTAATCTCAATCACGGAGCCAAACACCCAAAAGTCTGGAAAATGGCGATAATCCCTTTTTAAGATTAGATTTCTGGGGTTTACGGGGTTTCAGCTTTCTCTGTTATAATGGCTGCCGATCTCCTGCAGAAACCCCCCTTGCACACCTGCATTTAGGATGTTCATTATAATTCATTAGTTGTTTCTTGACTTTTGGCAGTATAAAACTAGCTGAATGTTTTTTCACAAAGGGAATTATCATGCATTATGTTCCACCAGGAACAAGGAAGAGTTTATGAAGATTAAACTTTTCCATTCTCGGCTTGTCCCATTAAAATAAAAATGATATACATTCATCTGTAAAACTTCGAGGGGAAAAAGTGGGACGGGAGGCCTCCTACAGTATAAACCCAAACCATCTGCAGATGTGTTCACTGGCGCTTACACGTTAAGTAAGCAAACCTTGCCGAACGTCAATATGTGTGAGAATTGATGCACCACATGATCTAAACATTCATATATTACATCTCATACCTCACAGGGAGATCAAATTCCATGCCAGCGGATGTGATAATCATACATCTGAGGATTAGCTTTTTGTGTATTTCACAGATCTGGATGATCTGTCAAGCTGGCAACGGGCATGCTGTAAAAAGTCGTGAGTCTCCCCCAGCCTGTCAAAAACAAAAAAACAAAAACCGAGAAACTTCATTGTACCAAATGTATCCCTCACAATATTTCTAATATATATTTCCTTTGATAAATGAAGACATGAGGAGCTTTTCCATTAGATTCTTTTAATTCATTGAGTTAACTTACTAAACACTAATTTATCAAAGATGCCTCTTGAATAGAGACAAACAGTAAAGTGTTCAAGTCAATCAGCCAGTCAGTCAATCAGTGCGATCATCAGCAGTGACAGACGCTCAGACTGCTGGAATCTGAAACAGACATCAGTCTTTGTGAAACGGAGACTTGATTCAAATTTTTAAAGTCCCAAGGCTGCCTGACATAATATGCTAAGTACGTTTCAGTATTTTCAGCAATTAAAAAAAGCCGCTAATATCACCTACAATGTGTCCATCCACTTGTTTGCTCCTGCTTATGGTGTGTTTGCAGCTCACAGACAAATTCACTGTCCAAACAGCACAAACTAACTAGTTTGAAAGCTATCCAAGTGTAATTAAAATTCCTCCGGATTTAAATACATTCTTGAGTGTGCATGCTAACAGCCCTTTTGGGAGCTTCTTGGACTAATCGGAGCGACTGAGGAGTGTGCTCCTCTTGCTAATGGGTGAACACATGATTTCACAGCTCCCAATGTGATTACGCTCTTATTAGGGTCAGACATTCATAAAGACTCATTAGCATTTTTTTCCCATCATGTGTGTGGGTGGCTTGGTGGCTGATATCATTTCTATCTCTTTTGGTGTGTGCAGTCATCTCCCTTTGATTCCAGTGACTCAATCCCTTTGAAGCAATTTGTAAGCCACCGAGCGCTCGTCCCCAAACTTAACCCAGGCTTAATAACAAGCGAAAATCCAACCAAAAAGACAAAAAAAAAAGCCTGGTTTGATGTTGCAAATGTTCAGATGGTTCGGTTTTAACTTACTTTGAGGGATCATGAGACGGTTTGTTTTCTGAATAATTAAAAACCACCTGGCCTAATGTGAAAAAAAAACCCAAAAAACTGTCACTTGCGACGACACCGCCTCCCTTCTTCAGAGAAGTCACTACATCTTTCCACTACTCCATTTAAGATGGAACTGCTTGGAATAAAGAGCCACACTTTTCTGAATGCTGGCAGCCCACCTGTGGAGATGGTTCACATTCCAGTTAATTGAATAATGTTAAAGTGCTCAGCAATGGCAGCCTAATTAATGGTTAACAAGGCATCACTGCAAATAGTTGGCTGCGTGCGGGCTGCCTTTCTCAGACAAATGAGACTCTGTATTTAAGGCACGTATAATACAGTTTGGTCAGCAGTTTTATGAAGGCTGCATGACATTTTGTTTCCTCTCTTTGAGTCATACAAAGGGTGTGGTGCTGCATCCGGTGCACACAATTCTCAAGATGTTCTTTAATTTACTATATTTGTTAATGCCGCCTGTAGTTAGTGTACTGTTTTATAACTTCTAAAGTCAACTGCACAGTAACTTTGTCTAAACAGGATGTGATATAGTGATATACTGCGTTTTTTCTTATTGTGCATGCAGACAAACTAGTCTGAGAGAACTACATTACATTCATTTCTAAACCATATTTTTGGCGCACAAGTTTGTTGAAAAAAACTTTCTCACAGAACCACAAAGAGCATAAATATGGATAAAAATAAAACAACGGAACTGAATGTATTGGCAGCAGCAAAAGTGAAAAGCTTGAAATTTCTGACTCATCCATCTGTCTTTAGGTGGCCACACACACACACACACGCACACACAAAAAAGCTCACACATCCACACAGATAAACACACAAGGATCCCCATTTCCTGCTCTCATAGAATCCTGCCGATGAGCCACAGACACGCTCAATTCAATCCACTCAGGCAAAAACAGGCACAAACACACAGCCTTCGATGCAGATAAAGGACCCCCTGATTAAACGAAAGCATATGCATGTGCTGGTGGCATGAAGGTTACAGAGGAGGTTTTATGGCTTCAGGGATGTCAGTTTGGATTCCCAAATGAACTGGGGGTTGAGTAATGTCATTTCCTCCCACTAAAAATGCGGTGCCTTTGAGCAAGACACGTAAGCTGCAGTTAACACTGCCGGCTCCCCAGTGGGAATGCGCTTAATGATGGGAATGTGAAGCTGAGTGTTGCTAAGTGTTGGAAAATTCCTTATCTCTGAAGTGCTCATCACTTTCTACACCTGCCACATGTTCACAGTCTCTGCCGCATAAAAACAAAGGTATGTGGTGGTCGAACATAAACTGTGAGACTCACGGCACGTTGACAGAAGTTTGGAAAACTGGAGCGCACACATGCACACATGGATTTAGTTCACAAACACACAACCTTGGACCCACAGCCAACGCTGTTTTGTGTAACTGATGACATGGAATGTGTTTGCTACGTTTTTACTGTGTTCGTCCTTTAACTTTGCCAAGCTTTGAGGTGGTTTTGGACCGAGGAGAAGAAAGCTCTTTTTTAAACATTTATAAGCTGCAGGGCGACTCTGTTGCAAAAAGGGAGGGGCCATCCAACCCAGGCTGTGAAGGAAACCGCCTCCCCCAAAAAAGCAAACCAAACAAATGGCACAAAAAGTTATTTTTCAGATGACTACTGTAAAAGGAGTCTTTGTGTCCTCAAGAAACTGCGCCAACCGACACTTGACTAAGTGCAGCAAAGAAAAGGACAAATGGAAAGAAAGACTCAGAGAGAAAGTACGCAATGTACTCAGTGGGAGGAGGGGATTTTCTGGTGAGCGGCAAAAGATGTATTTTGGGGAAAAGAGCTCCTTCTGGAGGCTTCTGATCCACTGTTTCACCAGAAGGCCTTGGCGTATTGTCAGGGCGTTGGTCTTGTTTCCAATAGCGTCACTTTCTGTGCGACAGCAGCTTCATAAGACCTTAATAATGTGTTTTATTTTTAACTGCTTCAGTTATCTGATGTGGCAGTGCTAACCGCAACAGTCACATTCAATGAGAAGCTGTAGTTAAACTAAGGCGCGCACAAACTATGAGTGTGGATTTATGTTGACAGACAACTCAATGGAGAATCGTGTTGTACTCTTGGTGCATCGGGGGAAGAAACCGGTGTGCACTCAGCACCTATCTGTTAGCACTGTTGGATGACTGCTAATGGCCACTGATGCTCAGGCCTGTTGCCATGCGACTACAAAAAAACCTATTCAACACATTATAACCATTAACTACAGAATTATATATGTGAAACTTCAAGCCCTTGATTCTCTGAGCACTTAACAACATGATACACTCTCAGAGCTGTCAGCAACATACAATAAGCAATTCTTCCAAATGAAAATACTGAGAAAAAGATGCTGTTGTGAAGAAAGGATCCTGGTAAATGTATGCAGACCTGCTAAATCACACAGTACTGACATTCAGTTGGAAATAGATCAGTTACTGCAACGCAGTTCACAGGTCTCACGTATTGTTTATTTATATGCTTGTGAAAACTTATTTACGTTAAACTCTTAACTGCCATTCTTGAATATGCCTCTGTTTAATATTTCTGTGTTTACATGCTAGATATGATGAACAGTTCAAACATATCTGTAACACATGCCTCGCTTCAAAATGCACTGGTCCTGTGAATCTTATGTAAATGAGTTCTGGCCTTTAGTTATGAATTTATTCACAGTTGTTTATTAGAATTTAAATGAGTTTGAGGAATTTAATTCCACAGGCCAAATGAAGCAGCCCATATATTTCTGACTGCTAATGAATGATGTTCCAAAATGCACTGATTCTCGATAATCCTGCCAAAGGCATTCAATACCATCCAGCTGGTATTCAGATGTTCTGCAGATGCGCACAATTCACCAAGAATAAGGCCCGTGGAAATAAAAGCATCACTGCACTGCAAAGTATGGAATGCGTGAATGATGCATTTTCATTAACACACTTAGCCGTGCAGCTTCCAAGCCAACAGTTTGGATATGGGTAACACTGTGGAAATACAACAGTCCATTTGTTGTTGTAGAGTGTCTTGGTTTCACACGATGTTGTGGTTCATACTGTGCACCCATCAAGTCAAATAAGGTGACTGGTGTTTTGATAATTGTCATCCATATGTTTGTTATTGTTGTCCACTGTGTATATAAGAGCAGAGATGACAGAAAATCTGTGAGCTGTATGGGGTCTTATATCTTACATATCTTATATGGTCTTCAAAAAAGGGAAAAAGGAAAGAGCTATTATCATGAAGTACGGCTCTCTAAGGCTCTTTGAATTGAAAAACTGCACTCTGGCCATAGAAAGTTATCAAAGCTGTCTTTGGTATCTGATTTTAATTTCATTTCAATCATGCATGCTTATTAATCTGTGAAAAAGGAAATCACTGCATTCATACTTTGTAGACATTTCCTGACAAGGTTCTTCCATAGCATGTGAGGGGGAGACATGGCAGGGCGAGGCAGGGTGGAGCTGGCCAGTACAGGGCTGGTCCTGTTGGATTTGGCAACGAAATATCCAGCTCTGCAACACCACAGCATCCTCCTCATATAGTCTGTGTTTCATGTCTTCACAGTGATTCACTAAAATCATACCATGTGTCTGTATATGTATATGTATATGTATATGTATATGTATATGTATATGTATATGTATATATATATACGTGTGTGTGTGTGTGTGTGTGTGTGTGTTTGTGTGTCTATATATATATATTTATATATATATATATATATATATATATATATACACATATAATATATATAATATAATATATAACTTGACAATGCCGTGGGACCTATTTTTTTTTAAACTACACAATATGTTTTTTTAGCTCATGGCTGACAGGAAGGAAGTACATTACATCTGTAACACAAAACACCTGCTCACTGTTAAAGACTCATTCATAAATCCAGTACAACAGCCTGTTACAGTACATATTATCCAACTCGCCCTATTTTCTCGACACAGACAGACTGTGTCGGGGCCACTGACTTTGTTTCCAAATGACCTCACTCTGGAGCGATGTGATTCAGGAGTCAGCAGTGAGTTCACTTGGAGACCACCATCAATAGTTTATGACTCGCATTTAAAAGAGGCCTGAGTCTGTCTGTTCCGGTCAAGGTAAAGCTATTATCGTCTGCGGCTGAATCATCTGATAGTGAGACCAAAAACCACATGTTTGGGATAAAAAGTCGCCTGATAATCAGCGGAGGTGGGTCACAGTGTATCAGGGCAGTATGTTAAGGGCTCAAATGGAATATTTTACAAGAACTGATTCCCTGCATCAAACTGCATCCACTCCATCCTGACAACGGTTTCAGACAAGACAGATGTCAGGTAATGGCTGAACATTCCCTGGCAGCAATGCACTACTTCAAATTTCCAGAGACTGGGAATCATGTTTTTAGAATAGAACGCAGACCGAGTTCACCTCTCAGCACGGCACTATAGAAAAACGGCCCCTCCCTCTCTCTCCCTCTCTGCACTGCTGCATTGGAGAAGAAAAAAAAAACCCAGACATTTCTGGCAAGGTATAGAGTTGGCCTCTCTGCAGAGTCTGTTCGAAAAGTCAGTCAGTTATGAGATGGACTGAAGGTTTCCCATTAGAGGAGAAGGGGAGGTTACAGCAGTGCCAGCATGTGCTTAACAAGCACATACAGCAGTTCGTTACAGGCGGCAAGCAGAAGTTGTAGCGTGAAGTGCGGCTGTTTGTGTTTAGATTGTGCAGCCTCCAATAAGGATGCTCATGATTAAACCCAATCAATGGTCTATTATTCAGGTCTATTCTTGATTGTGTGCAATTTAAATCATTGTTATCAAACTGATTAATTTTACTGGCATGAGATGTTTACTTTGTTTTAATTAGCAACATGATTGCAATCCCTGCTATTTATTTGTCGTGTAGGAGCACTAATAAAGAAAATGTCACACATACAGCCTTTACGATATCACGACAGTCTTCTCTACCTTTGACAACCATGTTCAATTACGTCTGGAGAAGAAATCCACAATTTGGCAAGGCAGTGAACCCACTTTATTCCACTTTCAGTTGCCAGGAAAATATTTGTGCTCACAAGTAGCTGCATGTTGGATGACACAATGATTTCTGTGCAACAACAGCTGCTGAGCGACTTAGTGTTGAGACTTCCACCAAAATACACTATATGACAAATTAAAGAAGGCAAATCTTCACTTCTGCAAAAATGGGAAAGCGTTCAGTGTTATTTTTTTGCAACTTCTCATATTTCTCTCACAGCGACTGATTGTATCAAGCTCTATTTCTGGCCTATCAGTTTCCTCAGCTCCCTCAAACTGGTGCCATCAGGTTTGATAATGTCTGGTTGCAAAGTAGAAAACATACATTTTGTTTAGAGAAAGTTTGCTAAGGCTGTTAAAGTGTTTGTAAGATGAGAATGAAATCTAAGCATGGGAAGATATACCTATTACAGAGTTTGGGCCACATTTTCCAGGGATCAGATATGTCTATCTTAAACTGTGGATTTCTCTATCACTGTGTACGTAAGAAGAGTAGAAGCCACTGTGTAAAGCTTTAGACACACCTCCCTTCAACTTGCTTTCCCCATCCGTGTCTCAATTGACTCATAACTTAAACCTGATTAAAAGTGTCTCCTCCTCTTCACCTACATCTCCCATTTGAGACCCAGCTCAGGCTAATTAATCAACTCAATAAAGGATCATAGCCTTCAGCTGGATTCACCTGCTGATACGGAACGAGCAGATGGTCTTAGCATGGACTTTTGCAGATAGAAAAGTCGAGTATCCAAACCCTTTTTAAGTATTCAGGACTTGCAAATGCCACACTGCAAAACTATCCCCTCTGTCAACCTTGACCAAACAGCAATCTGGTTACACAACACATTTTGTTTTTAACTTGACAACTTTTTCCTTTCTGTTCAATCTGCAAGGTTTGTTTATGCATTTAATGGAAAGAGGGCAAATGAACACCGGGAGCATGCTCATTTTTCTAATAAATTAATATGTATTAGAGGACCAGGCAGCCGGAGAAAGAAGGTTCAATTTCTCTCCTCCAGGCTGGCCTTAAGCTAATTGCAAGCCAATGGTTATTGGTACCCTTATGTGAAGCAAAATGCTCTCTCACATTGCAAATTAGCCATATAGCCTCGAGGGGTTATTAAACAAGTACTGGACCACATTGTTAGATTGGACTACCTGAGCAGGCCATGTGTATCATTGTTTTGCTTTAAAAGAAGAAATGGAGGTTTTCTTAATGTGGCTTTTTCACCTACTGTACAATATAACACTGAAAGCATTGCAATTAAGGCAACCAAATCTAAACTGAAGTCAACAATGTATAAAACATCAAGAGTCTGTGGTCGCTTATACAATAAAGATTTGTCTTCAAGAGAAGCTTGGGAATGCTTTTTTGGCTATAAAGCAACAGGATGCTCCAAGGTCACACATGGTCAACTTCCCAAACCCATATCCTTACATTCCCCAGTGGTCTATTCCCATGGCCTGACCTGGCCCAGTCTGCTACCTCATAGTGCAAAGCTGGCCACAAAAATACTAGTTGTTCTTGGTGCGCGCCCATCTCTCCTGTCATCTGCATTTCTTCTGGTTTGGCTGATTATTTGTTGACTTGAGCGCGTTCATCTGTTGTTGCTCACAGCTTCTGATTATTTTTTCTCATCTCTCACAATCTTTGTTCTCTTCCACCAGATAGGGTAGTTTAAAGAAATATATTTACTTTCTCTGTTTGTTTAATCAAGCATGTAATCATTTTTTGAGCTCGGTCTCCCCAAATTTCAGGAAATGTGAATAATGTCGGGAAATGCAAATATGTTCTCGGAGGTGAGGCAGTAAAAAAAAAAAAAGATAGATGTGTTTTTTTTTTCAGCAAGAAAGAATGAATGAGACGGACACGACTAGTCTCCTTCATACATTCAGGTAGAGGTCTGGTGACGAAATGGAAATCAGTTTGTTCTGATTGTGATGAACACATTTTACTTTATATTTGCGGAAGTGTTTTTATTCTCATTGTGGTGCAGCGTCTCAGCACACCTTATCTCTTTCAGGATAAAAAAAACTGTACAATATACTGTATAAAACTAGAGCTTCACAGTCATACCGCTTTCTCCTGTTTTCTTTAAATCAGTTGTTCAACGCTTATGGGAAATATGCCTGTTTGCTTTCTTGCTGGCAGTTAGATGAGAAGATTGATAGCACTGGTAATTGTATAGTAAATGCAAAGCTACATCCAGTTTTGTTTACAGTAGTTACCAGGGTTCTGATTTGTTCTTTAGGGTTGGGTGAACACATTTTGTTAACTTCGGGCGGGGTCCCTTCATGTGCTATGCTAACCTATCTGGTGGCAGAACTTTTATCTTTAGATTTGTCATAAACCTGCCTGTACTAAATCATGAACTAATTTTTTTAAATGTGACAAACAGCAGATATCTGAATTAAAGTAGGAAGGAAGAATTAAGTTTTTATGTCTTTGAGGCTGACAGCAAATCATCTGAGCTTGCTCTCACTTTGAATTATTTTAATGAAACTGAACATTTCAGCATCTGTGTTGCCACAACTGTGTGAAAGATTCAACACATGATTGCACAAGAAGCTTGGTTGTCTGGCTTGGCGGTGCGTCGGTTCCAGCGTGCAGCTGTTCCCTGCTTCACGCGACTGCAGGCGGCCGCACAGTCAGTCGGACCAAACTTCATGGGACACATCATTTCCTCCGGTTATTTTAAGCCTTCATAACCAGTGGGATGACGACATTTGCTCTGGCCTCCCAACACTGGGGTCTGTGTGAACCACAGCACATACAGAACACACACGCCCTCACACACACATAAACACACACACAAACTCCACACCCTGGATTCCCTCTCCTCTCCCCTTCCCTCTTTCGTCAACCTCATGTGAAGCAACACACTCTTTTGTTGGTTCTCCCGTCTAGTTATATTTATCTGCTTTAAGCTATTCCAGACTGTCATCTGCCCGATCCCAGGCCTGGTGCTATCCCTAGCCCCCCTGATTCTGTCTGAACCCCGCCTGTAATGAGGCCGTCTGGCATCAAATTACTCAGAACACTTCATGGTCCCTCGGCGGTGCTGATGAAGATTTTCAACAGGATGGTGGCTGGCGCTGATACGCCTTCGTGTCAGCATGCTGAGAAAAGTAGCCCTCCTCACTGCAGCCTCCCGCTGGAATAAAAGAGCGTTCCCATTTATTTAATGTAGCTCAAAATCAACCCGATGGAAAATAAAAACATTTTCTTGTCATCAAGTCACATTTTTGGTGAAGCCATCAGCCAAGTCAGTATCTTTGTTGGTTCTAAAACTTTGTTTGTGACCAAAATGTTAAAAGCAGAAAAATTGCATTTTTTTCTCCAGGAGACTCAAATATCATAGCACCTTCTGGCTAAAGCTCAATCCTCTTGTCTCAGAGCAAAGGCTAATAACTTCTGAAGAGTCAAGAGCTAATTAGAAACACAAAAAACTATTAGTCTGGAGTCTGATGTCTCATGATTAACCACTGCGGCCTTGTGCTTATGAGTCATACACCCTCTAGGCAGGAGGGAGTCCCCATATCCACAGTAGATTTCTCTATATTTAAAATAGTGAGTCATATTCATGTGCAAGCCACTGTCCCTGCCGGACTTGTTAAAAAAAAAAAAAAAAGTGGACTGAAGTCTCCAAGGGATAGTGCTATGTGGATGAAACTTAACATGTGTGTAATGCAACATGGAACTCCTGAATATGAAAAATGTGTCTTGCGGTTTTATTCTCTCTACATTTGAATCGCTCCTATGTGCAGCTTTCTGTTCGTGGAGTTGGAGGGTTTCCGAGAGAACACACATTCACACATCCTATCACAAACTGGTCTCCAGGTCCCCATTTCAGAAACTACTTTGGTATTCTTCAAAACTTGGATAATTGCGGCACCCTGACTTCTCAGTTGTTTTGTCTATATTAGGTAAGAGAAGCGCAGGGACAATTTGATTAAAGCCTCCAGCTTTGGCTTGCTGCTAACTGACCAAGCCGACTCCAGATGTTGGAGTGGAAACCTCAGGCTTTTCCTAACACGTCTCAGATGAATCAGCGCAATGCTGGAAACATTTCCCATGATTCACACTGCTTTTCCAATGACTTGCAAGCCTTTTGTTACCCCATTAGCCACATCAGTCTGATTCCAGCAAACGGGCCATGTGAGTTTCATGCGATTCAGAGTCTTCTACAGTACAAAGGAAGCATTGTCTCTAAATCTGATTTAGACATTAATTTCTATCATATGATGATGTAAGATAACACTATCTGACGATTTTAGCAGTTGATAACGTTCACCGTAAACAAGAAGGAAAGATTGTGAGAGCTTATTGGGAGGTAAACCCACTGAGTCATTCTATAAAGGCCCTTTGTGGTAAGAATACATTTTGTTATGCCTTTTTTCCCTTTTAATTTATTTTCAATGGATAAGAGAAACAATGGCAGCGAGAATTGAACTGATTCCACTTTATTCAACCAAAAATGATAAAACAGACTATTCTTTTAAAAAAGAAAAAAGGGGAAGAAAATAGAGAGAAACAAACAAAAAAAAAACCCCATAGAGGCCACTCGTATCGAGACATCTGGTCATGCATAATTCCTGCTTATTGAAAACTTGGCAGTTCTGTGATGATTAGAATTTTCTCTGGAGTTTTCATTTTGGGCACTAAACTCCCCAACAGCTCTTATCAAAAATAAACACGCAGAGTTTAGTAGCAGCAGTGGGGGAAGAATATAAGCCCGTCTATCTTAGGGTCACAACGCACACTAATTTGAAATGCTCCACTTCAGGTCTCGGCTCCATTGTGTTCCTGCAGGTATCCTAACATGACATTATTAGTGTTGTGCAACTTGGTAGGTCCTTTTGTCTGTTTCTTTACAGGACTGTTGGTTTGTTTTATTGTATTTTGTTGTATTTTATTGTGTCTCCTCTTTATTATGTTTAGTTATCAACTATAATCTTGTTATTATCCATATCCTGTTGCCTGCTGTTGCTGCAAAGATTCAATATCCTCAGAAATATCACAAATCAGATCTAATCTACTTTTTCCAGATATCTGAGTATTTCAAGCTTTTGGCCAAGGGCACATATTCAGTATGACTTTGTCTCAAGCACTTTAGCTGTGTCTTTGACAAGCAAAGTCTGTCTGACCGCCGCCTCTAGTGCCTCACTTCAGGTCAAAACATTTTTTTCTCCATTATTCATGGTTACACAATGAACAAATACCTGCAAAAAAATCAATAGTCTACCTGTAAGCCCTAACATGTTAATCCTAGCTGGAGTCTGTAGCTGTAAAACTATTAACTCTACGTATTAACAATTTTGAAGAGACCAATAAATTGCCTAAACGTGACATGCCAGACATTTAACTATTTTACAGTAAATCCTCTAGAGAAGAAGTTGCCAATTTTCCTCCCTTCATGCAGCTCTAACTCCTTGGTGCTCCTGCTACTGTAGGTAAGACTTTGTTCTGAGAATTACCTAAAATTGCACAGCGACAAGGTAATCACAGTTTAACAACAATTTGAAATCCCAAATTACCACTTACGGACCTGGAATCTGGGTGTAGACCATCCGTCACTAATCTGCTGCAAAACCCCCTTCCACAGATTTATCTGATTGACGTGGAAAGGGTTAAAACAACACGGGGAGCACACCGTGAGATGGCCTTTGACCTTCCACCTAGGGACAAAATTTGGGCCTGTGTTTATGTACAGAAACTCTTTGTATGTGTACACACCCAGGGCTAAATGAGGTCTGTGTGTGGGCTGCCTGCCCGCTCTAAGCGGATCATGGCCCTAAAATATAATCCGGGCAGCCTGCCGTTGACAGCCAGCAACCTCAAAGAGAGCAATGTGGGAAAGATCATCTGCCAGGGGAGTATAGAGTCCTCAAGGCAAGGGACATGTCTTTTTTTTCAACGTTCTTGCATCACAATGAGAATAAACTGAGCTATGATGTGTGCTTTTGAAGTCGCTGGGCTTTAAGTGTGACAACAATGCCAGCGATACACTCAGAAGGAGAGCAGGATTTCTCTCTTATTTTGGAGAGATTGTGCACATGGCACATCTGTAGCCCTGTGAAGGACAACTTGATATCTTCATCGTTTGAAGGATTGTTATCCTTAAGGATTCGTCGCCATTTTGATCTTATTTCTAAAGTTGCGGCCAACGTCCCTGTCAGTAAACGCGTACTCACCAAGTTAACCACTTAAAATCTGTAACATGGTGAGAAAACTTTTTCTGATGCATATGTAGGTTTGTGGTTCTGAAAGACAGGCCCCAAGAAATAATAATAATACTAGAGTTGTTATAATGTGCTTTGAACTGGTTCAACCATGCAGGCCATTATCATGTAATAATCCTCATTATCATTCTTTAGGTAATTTGTTTTAATATATTGTCTGACTGTTAGATCACTGACTTCTCGAGCACATTTTGATTTATTTTGTAGGGATAAGAAGATCTCAGCGGTAACTTTGGTGAGCACATCATTATAACTGACTCACAAATGATGGGCAACACAAAGAAAATAGGATCCAAGCTATAATAAACATGAATAAATATGAGCTATTACTTAAATAGATGTAGTTCAGTGAAGTAAATGATGAAATGGCCATCAGTCCTTTCTTTTCTAAGGTTCTCTTTTGCCTTTTCTACATTTCTGGCTTTAAGCTGAAATGCCTACCTGAATACAGCAGCTCACTGTGAATAAGTAGGCTGCTCAAGGACACCTTGACAAGGGCTGTTGCTGTTACAAGAGTCAAGCATCTAGCATTTCCATTATGGGACCGGCGCTGTAATCACCGGGCAGACATGCTGCCCACACTGCTGCTGCTGCAGGTCAGATATAAAATTCTACCTGTAGTAACAAGATGAAGTTATATAGAGGAAAGGAGCGGGGTGAGGCAGGTTGGGCATACAGCTAACTTTGGATTCTTGCAATGATGTTTGCCTTGGGCCAGATTCCCAAAAAATAGTTAATAAACCATGACTCACTGAAACTTTCTCTCTGAAAGTGCCGGATAAAACATCAGGCAGGCAGAAATGAGGGAGGTTATATCATATTAGAAACGTTATCAATATTGATTGTCTTCCATGCTCTGAGATGTTATTAGGGTCTCATTTTCATGCAGCCAAAAGGATGAGCAAGAATGAATCATGTATTGCACTTTTGGAAGAAATGTTCTTGATCTACACCAGAGAAGCCTCCAGAGTGTATGCTTTTAAAAAAGGACATATGTCAGGATAAAACTCTAAATTACAATTTGCATCCGTGCATATTTTGTGCCACCACCCCTAATATTCATATAAGGTTTTTCTCCTTCCTGCTCAGTTTCAATAATGGAATATGTATTATTATAAGTGTACACTGAAGTGACTGAAAATAACCCACGTTTCTCACAAAGCTGAAATTACCCCTTATTTCTTGGAACGTTCAGTCCTCCCGTCACATGTGGAGGGAGTTTTGAGAGAAAACAGGCAAAAAAGGCCATGCATTCTCCTCTGCATTTATAAACACTTTGATTTTCTTGTTTGGACTTACTCCAAATGCCCCATTTCAATTCCAATCTGACGTTGTGTTGTGTTTAAACTAAAGGGTGAGGGGAGGGTCACACATTGTGTCTGTGGGACTAGCACACCCAGCAGAACACTAATCTCATCAATTTCCCAATGCAAATATTGGACTTATTAATCTTCTGTGCAGACACTTGTAGTCACACCATTCTTCTTGCCAACTCTCGAGGAACACATGGAGACCTTGTATACAGACACTTTGCAAAGCCCAGACATATTTCATGTTTATTTTCTCTTGTTACCATGGAGACATTTTACTCCAGGGGTGATAGTGGGATGATATGCAGTCTTGGGATGCAAATCCTCTCGTTAAGCTTTGCAATCGAAAATGCAAACACATTCAAGAGCAAGACGTCGCTGAAACGCGCATAAACCATTATACTATGTTTGTGGCCGACGTTGTTGTCTTATTATGTTATTTGAGGAATTTAAGGCGAGCATCTGCAGTTAGGTGTGCGCTAATTCAATCAATGCACCTGCAATGTTATGTTATACAGAGAGCATCATTAGTTCTGCCAAGTGAGCGGGGCAGGAGTTTGTTTTTCTCCCCATTTGGTCTGCTTGTATGTCTGTTCATCTGTCAGATATATTATATTATATTTGTGTTTTTTAAAATGCCAATATTTTATTTTCAGAAAACACAAGACAACAAAGAGAAAATTTTGAAAGGTTGGCAACGTGTCAAGAAAGAAGTGAGTAACTTTTCACATTGTTTGGCCAGCAGTGGGGAGTAGCAGTGGACATGACTTCCTTAGCAGCACATAACTTCCGAACAGATTTACATAACAACGTAAACCTCACTGTGACTATCAATAGAGAGCAAGAAAAGGGAAAAAACCTTTATTACCAGGCCAACCAAACAACATACAAGCACTTCAGAGCAATTTATGGTTTGGAAATAACTACCTCTCCAATTTTTCCAAACCTTGGTAAAGTGGTTGTTAAAAAGCAGCCTTCGTGGCCACTGAAAAGATACACAGCCTCAGCCCACTTTAAAGAGCAGGAACATGTCGTGTCCAATTTCAGATAGAGCCATGATAAAGTGAGCATCCCTTGATTTAAGAAAAAAAAAGTGCTGTCACATGGCTGCCTACTGCAGAACCCTGTTGGTCATCTGCTTTCAATGTCAAAAACAATGTGCTCCTTTTAAACTCTGATAGTGAAATCATTTTCTCCAATGGGATAACAGGTTGGCGGGTATTAAGTATGAGCTTGTGTAGGTGAAAGACAGTGTTATCAATCACAGGTGAAGTGTTGAACTGCGGCCATGACATCACCAGAAGGCTAAACAGGCAGGTCCTCGACCATGAATGCTAAAATATATCGACCGTGAAACACTTAATCTCTCATCTTAGCTTTCTTACATTTTCTTCATATATTCTACGTCAAGAGAAGATTACAGAATTGATTTGGTGAGCTCCTGCTTATGCTCACACTGCATCATAATTGTTCCTGAGGCTGCTGCGTGGGCAGAAGAAACACGATGGCGTAAGACTATGGGAAAGTGGTAGGCTGCACCACGGAAGAAAACTCATGGAAAATATCATTACAGGGAAAGGCTCACTGTGCGTGATTGGTCTCAACTCACTTCTGCTACCGCGCAAGTCATTCCTAAAAGTGGAGCAATGTGGCGAGCGGGTACAGGTAAACCACATCAACACATGGTTTAGGTAGCCGGTAGAGGAGTCCCCCGACAGCTTGTGGCAGGCATTTTTCTAGAGCAAAATGAGGGGGGCCCAAAATCTAATCAGGGACTCGCTACATCTGGTCAACATTAGCATTCAGTTCTCCAGGGTCAGTGGGTGAGCACTGTTCACAATGGGGCAGCGAGGACTCTGCCAGCAGATAATTAAATGTGGAGAAATTGTCCCTTCACACAGTTTAACTGTTTTATTCTGCCATCATTTTGATGAGGGGAACATTTGAAACTATTTCCCCATTTGACCAGTCAGCACTAGCTGAAATGCTTACTACTGTATGTATGTAAGCATTAAGGCGCTGCACACTGTTATGCAAAAGGCTTCTGTGAATTGTCAGTCAGTTGCCATGTGACTGTGCTCTCGCTGTTCACACAGTGTACAGCTAATTCTTGAGCGGAGGTGTCGCCGTCACGCCAGTCAGTGGGGTTTATCTAAAAATGAGCAAACAGAAGGGCAGATGACTCTTTTCATGCTTGTGGTGAGCAGATCACAGTGCAGAAGGGCTGAATCCAGCTCTCCAGCTGAGCTTTGATTCTGTGCCACTGAAACAAAGCGATACTCCTCCGTTCAGATCAAGAGCCACTTCTTCACTTTAGCTGCCAATGAGACACTCACAGAGAGGTTTGCCCAGACTTAATTGGAGTGGAATTTGCTGTGAGAGTTTGAAGATCTGACAGCCGGCAGAAGACAATGGGCTCAACAGCTGCTCTAAGTCCAAGGCTGATCCTGCCAACTCACCATATGTACAATTTTGCGTTGAGGTGAGGTGGTTAAGCCTTTTGAAGACACCGTTTGAATTTCCCATCCGAATACCAGATTTACTGCAGCCAAATACTGTACATCCCACACTAACTGTATGCACAGACATGGGGGAATAAAGGAAGGACTGCAACATCATATCACACTGAGAAAGGTAGCTGGCTTTACTCATGCACTATGGAGCCATTATATGGGCCTTGGCCTGGCAGCATCCCCCTCCCCAACACACACACACAGCGCCTCTCTAGCCCTGTTGTCGGCCCCTCTCGCACACACACTTTCATCTCTCCTCTCTGGGTGGATAAGGAGCAGCTCTGCCTGGCACTGTGCACTTCCCTCTGAAAGAGCCATTCATTGCTGCCGGCAGAGGGACCTCAGCTCACCTCCCAAGCACAGAGGGCTTCAACTTCACTGCCTCCTGCCTTTTGCCAACGTGCTTTCAATGCAAACATTCTCAAGGTAAATGCACTCACACACTCAGCCGGGGACTGACTGAAAGGCAAAGGGGGCTTAAAAAAAACTGTATTAGATGTGAAACCGACAGATGTTGTCTCAGACCTTGGACCGTGGTGAGACCCTTGGCTTGTCTTTTCCCTCATGTATTGAGTTTCATCCAAGAAAAGGAAAGTTTCACTGCAGAGCAATGAATGGCATGGGGAGAGTGGACAACAAAAAGTAAATAAAATAAAATTAAGAAGACCTGTTGTGGAAAACTTTTTTTGTTCAGCATCGGTGCAGGTTAAAGTGGAAGTTTGGTTAGTGTGAGGCGTTAACTCATCATCTTGTCATGCTTTGATTTATGCGTTATGGGAAGCCTCAGACAGGGGCCCTGATCTGATCTCCTCCTGTGCATCTCTGACAGAGTGGAGCAGAAGGAGGGGACAGGACACTGAGAGTCACAGAGAGTGATTTGCAGTGGCACTTACCTCCATGGCCGGGGCTGGGGAGGCAGAGCAGCAGGGTCAGGCAGGCACCGACCAGGACCGAATGCAGGGCTCTCATATCTTCGTGCTGAAAGTTAAGTCCTCCACTCCCACGTTAAAGACACTCCATTCAGAGGGGACTGAATGAGTTTCCAGTTTTGGGACCTGCTACAGGATACTCCTCTATGTGAAGGGGCAGGGCTGGGGAGGGACCATGAGAGGGACGCCCTCTTTCCCCCCCACCCCCACACATCTTCAGACACAGGAAAATCATATCCTGCCTCCTGCTTCTCCCTCCTGCCATTGCATTTAAAATAAGTTACAAGTGCAAGACTTGCTAATACACACATACATTGGTGAAAAAAAAAAAATCACACATTCACACACACTTACATGTTCTCATATAGTCCTTAAATATCAGATATATTCACACACATGCTTCCTGTACCACCCCTCAAGTCAGACACCTCCATAGTAATCCTCAGTCTCAATCTCAGTTTTGACGCTCCCGGATTCGAATAACTCACTTCTTTTGTCTCACTCAGTAATTGGAGTGGCCTTTGGAGACCAGCAGCTGCCTTCTGCAAGGATAAACCTTTTACTTTTAATTAAAGACAAATCAGATTGTCTAACTCTCTTGGCGCTTTATCTTCCTAGCCTTTCCCTTGATCAATGTCTCGTTCTTTATGTTTTTGTTCAACAAACCTGCTCCCGAAGCTAATTAAGCTCACACTTTAGCATGGAGTAGAGGTGGCTTGTGTTGGATTTGCATTCTGTATCTCTACTCTATTGATACGGCAGGGACAATGGAAAAGTTTTACTGCTCAAGTTATCTGAGGCACTCAGAGAGAGACTTTAATCGTGTTGAGTGCTGTCGTTGATTGTTCTCCACTTGGCTTTTGCTTTCATTTTTTTTGGTAATGAACATGCACACACTCCTCCCAAGGATTAGTATTTTCTGGTTGGATGCTAAGATTAAACCTCAAGTTCACTCTCAAAGCCTGAATGTTCAATTTCACCTGTCTCACAGTCAGCTGGTTGGCAAATTATTCTCAGTTCTGTCTGACAGCTGAAATGGGAATACAATTAGAATTTTCTAAACACTTCCTCTCAGGTGTGGAATAACTCTACAACCATAATTCACTGTGGAGTGCAGCCCATGCAGTTCAATTAGAGTTTTTCTTTTCAACTGAACAAACAGTTCCAATCTTCAAATTAGCTGATAAACCATTGCAAAACACAGACTGAGAGCGGCAATTTACAGAAAGTAACAGAGGATAAATCTGTATGTGTATTCATATTATAGCCAGGACGCATCCACAGTCTCAAGTTGTAATACTTTTCTCATTCATAACACAAACTGATTCCCATGCAGGAATATAATTTTGACCAGATTCCTCTGATCTGTGCAGAGAGGAACAACTTCTCCTTCACACAACAGCACCTCCAGTGGCAAATGACTTAACAGCTCAACACTGAGGTAGCATTAATTTGCTGGAAAAACAACAGACACACTGAAGTAAACCTCTCATCCCTTGACTCTGCAAAAGAGTGTGAGTGATTCTGGCACAGAGGAACCTGTAAAATAACACATGGCACCTGTAACACGACACTATTTATTGCCGGCAACCTTTTCTGACACCACAGCCTCCCTGATTATTTCAGCATGACATGAGCTACAATTAAAATGCTGCCTCTGAGCCTCAGCCAACTGTTTGCACCAATGACATACTCTCAGCTCCCTGGGGAGGCATGATTTGCCCTGGAGGGATGTCACCCACTGATATGAGTGGGCTCCTGCAGCATGTAAGAGTACAGGCAGCCTTACGTAATCCACACCGGCGCCCCCCTGTAGCATAAGCGCTTCAGCTGATGTAAGTATATGCGTGTGAACCTGCCTTTATCAAAGTAACTTGATGCAATTCATGAGATGTTTTTTACCATAATAATGCATGGACGGGCTTTGATTAAAGACGTCCTGTGGAGTCTTTATTGTGAAAAAACAAGGTTTTGTTTACATTTAGCTATTCTCACCAAAATACATTATATGTGTCCTTAAGGCTTAAAAACATGTTGAATGCATTTACCACCCAATAAAACATCTGCAAACCCTGTTGAAATCTTGTGCATGTGTGCATCTGCTGTTTTTCTTCTTATCCTTTTTTATAAATGCATTGCCATGTCTCTCAGTGAAAATGAAATCAGATTAACCCTCAAGTTGTGTGTGTACATCCAAGGTGAAAACAAAACGCTTTCATGGAAACATCACACAACAGATTCAATTGAGTTCAAAAGCTCCGTAAAGTGTCTTTAAAGCTGGAATTGTAGATTTCTGGCCACCCAAGGGCAGCAGTGGAGACAAAAAAGCCCCTATCAAAGATACTATATTAACACTCCACTATGTTCAACAGCTATTTGCCAGTTTTGCTGGGCAGGAAGTGTACAATGAGTTTATCAGCATGTTATTCACTAAAACAGCTGTCTGGAAATGAGACAGATGAGTCTGCGAGGAAGAGAAGTAAAACAAAGAGAAAGAAGCTAAAAGGGTCCATAGAGCAACATAATTGGGGATAATTCTCTGTTGAGGGTCACTGAGTCATTTCAAAATTCATTACAACTTAAAAAGATTGTGCCACTTAATTCCTAGTCAATCTCATGTCACTGCCAGTATATAAGAAAGCAGCAACTCTTTGAATACATATATGGGCATGTGAGTATTGTGTGAGACTACGGCCGCAAATGGCATCCAAACTGTAACTGAAGATTAAAAAAAGGGTTCTGCAATCTGACTTTGACTAATTAAATTGGTGTCCTCCAAAATAACAGTGTTTTTATTAACTTTATGTTACTGTTCCTCTTTTGCAGCTCAATGAGTCAAAGCGGACATTTTTACTGAAATACTAACACATTTCATTTCACATAAATGGCTTTTATACAGAATGAGACTGTGATTTTTGTCCCCCATCTCTAACATTGTCACATTTACTCACAGGCAGAAATTGAAACTATCCTTTCCATAGAAATATTTGTGCTCTTTTGCAATAATATACAGTATTCGATTCTTCCCCACCGTAGTTTCATACTTTCTCAGTAACTTTCCAGAGCTTAGATGCAGTTCAGACATTTTTATCAGTCATTTCTCTGCCAGTTGATATAATCTTCACATAGAGCAGTAACTTGGGACATTTTGCTGAAATATCACCTCTCAAGTCATCACGGGCAGAGCGAAAAAGCTCAGCTTTCACCACATGGTCTCAAATATCACCTTTGTGTGTTGCTGCAGCCGTGTGGCCAGACCGCCGCTCCAGACTTGATTAAACCGCAGCGTGTATGTCTGTGTTATTCTAAACCCCTCTCACTCTTTTTTTAAATTTTTTTTTCCACTGTCAGGATAAGAACTTGAGCCAAATGCCAGATAACCACAGCGGTCTGTTTTGATCATCATGATTTACTGCTTTTAAAATGCACTGTAATAATCAAGTGGCTTCTGAACAAAGAACTTTAGAGACATTGGTAGTAACAAGGACCCTGCTGTGGGAAAATGGAGCACTTTCACAATAAAAGATTCTTAATTTTCTCTAGGAGGGAATACTTTTCTATGTCTTTTCAGCTACTGTGAGCCCACTTGCTTTTGTAGTCTCTTTAGTACTATATAATAGCTCACTTTAAATTATCTCAATAGTTTGACTCACTTCATTATATTAATCCTTGACTCCTCAGCATATTTTTTATTCCTTTCCATGGCAATCTAAATTGAGAATAAACTGAAACCGCCTGCATATCATCAGTGTTTTACGTGTCGCTGGACAGGATTTTATGAGTGGAAACACTTTCTCAGGAGGTTGCAGGTTTCAGCCCCTGTCATTTAACAGCACAGGTAAACACTTTGATGAGTTGCTGTGAGAGAAAGCAGCACACCGAGAGGCAAAGTTCATGGTGACATGAATTCTTTGCAGGGCTAAGAAGGTTATTTTCAAAGTGTAATCTGTTACATATCAATGTCTATTGTAGAAGAAATGAGACAGTGGAGAAGAAAACACGTATATTGTTACAAATCAAGCTTTTTATTGGTTTCTTATATTAAGAAATAAAAATTAGATTACTTTAATCAACACATTATTAATCAACAACTATGCTGATATTCAACTAATCACTGATCATTTATCAAGGAACAAAAAATATTTTCAAAATTGCAGACATTTTTGGATATTTTCTTATGCTTCACACACTAAAAGGTAAATTAATTAATAAAGAATAAAGAACATAATAATTAATATTGAAAACAAGTATTAGTTTAGCACCATTAGATGATGACGATAATCAAGAGTTATTTCAACAATAAATGATCTCCACCGGTAACTTTACCTAAACCTCATGTAATATCTGAGTCTGAATCCCTATTTATATACCGACTTTCCGCTCTAACTACTTGTGACCTGATGCCTGACAGAGATTTTTTTTTATGAATTTTAAGTGTTTCTCTCCAGGAACAGGCTCTGGAGTGTACAGAGGAATGTGTCACATACGGCATTAAGATAAGATTAGGATTCCAGCTTCTGTATATAATTCTGCGTGTGGGCTTGCTGCCAAATAGCTGAGCATGTCCTGCACTGGAGGCTTACATGGACGCATTTTGGTGGAACATTAATTCAAATAGACCTATTTTAAGCTGTGAGAATCTGCAGCTGCCCAACCCTCACAGGTACACTCTCAGAAATATGGGTACAATCTACTTTATGTACCCCCGAGGACTAATTATTGGACCTCAAGGTGACTTTATGTGGGTTTTTGAGGGCAAAAAAGGGTTCATAAATGTTCCTAAACTGTGAAAGGTACATATATGTACTGCAACGGATCGAGTAGAAGAAGACACAGTGAATTCAGGTAGTTATGCACAAATAGCCAGTCTGTGCAAAAGCAGCAATACAGGCAGGTAGCAGGCAAAAATCCAGAAGCAGGGAGACAAAAAGAAAGAGTCAAAAAGTCAAGGAAAAGCAGGAGAATGCTGGAAAGAGATGAATGCACAGATCAGTACAAAGACAATCTGGCAGAGGAGCAGAGGAACAGGAGGGGCTGAAAGCGATAATTGGGGATGATGGGAATCAAAATCAAAACATGGGATGTTACAGATTCTTTTTAAGGTTAAGGTGAAATATCAAGGAGATAAAAAGGATAATAGGTAAAATATTCCTTTTGGCTTTCTGATTGAACAGTTTCACTGTTTTCTTGTTTGTTTAAGGTAGATTTGAACTAGGCTGTGGTTAAGTAGCATCATATATCTGTTTGTTTGTATTAGTGAATAGTACAGATACATGACTCATTCACAAATGTTGCACCTGTTTTTGCTCTAAAGGTGGAGATAAGCACTTGATGTCATGACAGTTGTACCTTACAAGAGTAACAGGTGTAATAACAGCAAAGATCCAAATTTAGCACATTATTTCTGTGTTTTTTCTTCAATGTTGAGATGTTCCGGTGTTATTAACAAGCTTGACACTTTCATAAAACATGTTAATTGAAATCGGTAGCCTAAGTTTCAGATTCAAGCTGTCGGGATGAAGTTTTAAGAATTAACAGGATTAATAATTCTGAATTTTGAAGGGTTAGTGAGATCAGTGAATAAACCAGGCTGTATGATGAGTGTCAGTTCATATCACATGACACATTTTCAACTTTCAGAGGACTCCCAGTGACCAACAGCCAAGATTTTAAGATATTAACAAAAAAAAAGCATGGCGAATATCATTTTTCAGGCTTCTATTTTGTGCCGCAACATTAGCAGACGCTAGTTGTCAGAGTTACTTTCTTCCCGCTCTAAGCCTATTACAGTCCTTTTTTTGACAATCCATCTGCAGTGTGAACTTAATTTGCTTTTCTCACCTCAGTTAATTCATGACACCGCTGGAAAATGGTTGACTCATTTGCAGTGTGTACACATGTAATGCTGTGTCTCCCACGTATATTAATGATGCTAATTCCTGTGACAATATTTGTCACCTTCAGTTTTTTTCCCCAAGTTCAACAATCACTTGTTTAGAAATGTTTGCTCAAGGAGCGGAGAGGATTAAGCATGCCACTCATATAATTCTAAAGCCTTTAAAGCGATATAACTTGATAATAAGTGGTTGCAGCCTAAACTGTGTTTTGGCATTTGCTGTAAACTTCATCTCAGGCGCTTAATCTCTATTAGCATGTAGTTTTCAAAGGCACAGGGCTCCCTGTCTAAATCCTCACCACATCCAGTTTGTTTATCTTTTCCCTGACAGCTTTGTGACTTTGAATCTCCATCCCTAATGCTATGCTTTGGGGCACATTGTCTGCAGAAAGATGGGGATGCTCAGGTATTAAATGATGCTTCTGGAGAAAGAAACATAAATAAATTAAATGGAAAGATGCATGGAGAGTGGAGGATAAGTAGCTGAGCCGATGTGTTAATGAAAACAGAGTTAGAGCTGTTAAAGATAAAGATAGCACATGCCAAACACATCTGACATTTAGCACAGAAAGACTTATTTTTCTCCAGTTTCACCAAAGATCAGTTACCAGCCATCTGTTTACTACCCAGGTTACTGTTTAAATGACTTACTGTTTGAATTTCAAGGTTAAATCTAATAAATGTGCTTGCTTTATTACAAAATACTATTACAATACTTACCTGGCAGAGGAGATACCATGATCAAGAAGGTGGTTCACCCAGAGCGAGGCTCAACCATTGCACTCCGGTTGTGCTGACCCCTGCG
>JBAJHX010000081.1:4772439-4783883 GCA_037176925.1 Amniataba percoides | reverse complement strand
ACACACACACACACACACACACACACACACACACACACACACACACACACACACACACACACACACATACATACACAGTCCATCGCTGCACAATAAACGCAGCTGTTGTGGTTGCTGTTTTTTCTTTAGAGATTGGAAAAAACAGCGAGTCCCTTGACATGTTGCAGGTGATAAAAGCATACAAAGGAGGCAGGATGCTCTGTTTTGTGTTGGGTTCTTCAGTATTACCCTCTCAGTCAACGTATGAAGGCTAAACAGCTAAAACTGGTATTGCAGAGAAATGCTTTTGTTCACTTCATGAATGCAGGTAGATTCACCCAAGCCACCACAAATATGAATATTTTTCAAGTATTTCAAGTATTTAGTTTCATTATAGTTGGAAAAAAAACTATAACCTTGGTGTTTTGCAAAAAGTTTCAAATAATTTTTATAGTCTGGCACTGATCAGCAAAGCAATAAAATGTCTCAGTAGATACAGACATAGCCCATAATAGACTAGAATGGGCATCTTATCTTTGGATTGCCTTAATGATTACTTCCCAACAATATTTTAGCATTTTATGTTATTACCAGCCCTAAACATCATCTTCCGTCACCTACACATGCTCACATTTATTTGCATTGCTACTGTCCACTAGTTGTTACCTCTAAATCTTGTAAATGTTTCCTCCCTTCCCCATATACAGCCTCTAAATTGTGTTTCTTATATCTTGTTGTGAACCAACATGGGTCTATTGAAAGTAGCTTACGGGTGTTTTTTTATTTTCGTGTATGTGTTTTTTAGAAACTGAGAACCTCAATCCAACCTGTGCATCTTCTCACTTTTTCCAAACCAAATAGACACCTCACTTCCTCTGCGTCAAAAACACAGACACAACACAGCCAAACAAAAGCATACGCTCCTTCAAAGTCAGCTCATCAAATATCTATGAGGTTCCCACTCCTGTGTGAGGACCTTGTAGGAGTGTGAAGCAAAGGTCCTGTTTCCACTTGCCGAAGGCTCTCCTCAACGAGTGTCGGGTACATGGTGACAGGTTCAGTGTTGACCCTGCCGAGAGCTTTTACCTACAGTAAAACACAAGAAAACACCATGTACTGACCACTACTACTACACGGTGTGAGAAAACCATTTAAAGACAAGTAACGTGGCACTGTGAAGACAATTAATCAGATACTGTGCAATTTTATGTACTGGACTGTGTATTCTATGTGTCTTTAAACTTCAATTCCACTATTACAAGATATAAGTGTTTTTTAATCTAATACTTTTTGTTGTTATTGGAATTTATTAAGACCTAGATTAAGATTTTAGATACCTAACATAAGGTAAACTAATGCAAAATGCTGTTTACACTTATGCTCTTAGTTTGATATACCTCCACCACGATCAACAAAAATCAATGCAAAGTTAATTAAGCATAATCAATAACTTTCATACAGTATCATCATGATTTCTGGATACATTTAATTCTTTTTTAGCCCTTGAAATAACTGGTTGTAGCAAAAGGTGTGTTTTATTATTGCAAATCCCAGCAACTTTGTCAGAAGTGCAACTGAAGAGAGCAACTTGTGTGTATGTTTACAGCGCAACGGGTAACTTTTCAATAAAGAAAACAGTCAACAGAACGCTGGCTTTGTCTTCCGCATTGCATCTAATATATGCATGCATCATTAGTTTTGAATCCCTTGTGCTCGGGTACACAATTTGAATCCTGCACAGGAAAGGCAAACTCCACCGATGACAGTATAAATACGGGCCTAAATGGGCAAACACAGATGCAGCACTGAATCACTGTGGACCGTTTTTCACTGCAGATATTTTTGACTCGTCATTCTGTAGCAGGAGAAACAAAGATGCGACAAATTTAAGTAAAGATGGCTCAGTGTCCCCTTTAAAGCCAGCAAGCTAGTTGCTATGATTTGCCAAAGTGACCAAAAAAAAAGGAGAGGAAATAAAATGCTGACCAAAATGGTATCAAACATCAATTAACATTAATTAATTATGTCAGAGAGGTGTTGGGAGAGAGAGAGAGAGAGAGAGAGAGAGAGAGAGAGAGAGAGAGAGAGAGAGAGAGAGAACGTCCTCCACTTTAAGCTGGAGAAAAAAAGAGAAAGGCAGAGAGACAAAGAGACAGAGGGAATAAGAGGACATACGAGGGCAGGCAGTGCTGGCAGACTCAGCGTAGCAAGTATCTCAGGAGGAGTGGCTGACGTCTCTGAACTGCTCTGATATTAGGAGGTGAAACGGAGGTTTGATAATTACAGCGAGTGGGAAATAAAATCCATTTGGCTCTTCCCTGGCTCATTAAGGATGAAAACAATGTGAGGGTTAGTGAATATTAAACGTTAAAAACACTGTATTTTTTATATGTATAGTATAAAATACAAGAAATGTACTTAGCAAATCTTAAATTATTCTACATAATGGTGTTTAGTGATTCTATTTATAGTTCAGATACTCTCAAATTATTTATTGTAAATGCTATAAAGTTTTATTTGAAAGATGAAACATATATAAGTGATATTAAACTGGACACAGGGAAGGATTTGCCCAGAGAATATTAAAATATATTTTATACCTGCGTAGTTTGCAAAACATCCCAATAAAACATTTACTAAAAAACATGGTCCAAGTTAGAAGCACAATATCTTTTCCTTTAAATGCTTCATATGCATATTTATGTGTTCAAAGAGCAGAAGATGCAACTTAAACAGTGGGTCTTCTCAAATGACTCATGACTCTTTTTTTTTCTATAAAAATGCAACTTCAGCTTCTGGATTTGGCGCGCAGCCCTGCTCTTTATAGCATACTCCAAAGATAATGACATCTCCAGACTGTCTGCTTTAGGACCTTAATGTGCGCTAAGAGGATATACACACACAAAACACACATGACTCTGACTAATCTGAGCACAACTACAGTGAAACATAAAGAAGCCTGCAGTAAGAAAGAGAGTGCAGCCTCAGAGTTTGCTCCCAGACTCCCATCTGTCCAGCCCGGTGCGGTCAGTATGAAGATGTATGCGTTCAGATCTCCATGGCTGTCTGCTCTGTTTCTGGGTGGAGAGAGGAAAGTGGAGACAGTGCAAATCCCCCCTCAGGGCACATCTGGACTGTGGAGTTCAATAGATGTAACACTAATTGGCCTTACGTCCTCCTACATTCTGTGTGACACACATTTTCGGAGCTGACTCTGCTCCAAAGGGGGAGCTGTTGCTTAAAGCTCAACATCTGCCGACCTACTGATCAGCAGATCACCAGGCAGCAGCGTAGGACATTGTTAGTCTGCTGAGAGACAGCTTGTCACATCGCAGCTCATGGGAGCTCACAGACCTCATTTGCAATCAGACTGTCAGGAGTTTAAGCACTTAACCTGATGGAGATGGTTCAACAGTTCGCCTTTGGCTTCCCCCACATTTAAACACTTTCCTAACCTCTTTTTCTGACACCTCTTCAAAGCTGCAGGCTTGCCAGATTCATTTGTTGCTGTCTCTCACAATAATAGTAATTGTTTTAATCTCCAGGGCTCACTGTTTCTACTGGTTATCATCATTTGCATGATAATAAAACAGACAGGCGTTCTGCCAAATCATTCCAATTTTTCTGAAATGATTTTTCAGTATCATGAAAAGGTTGGGCAGTGTCATGATAATGGAGTCTATGCACAGAACAAGATCCACGCCCTCTGTAAGACCTCGTGGCATTTCAGAATCTACATAAAAAGCCTTGTCGGTTTGGGGAATGTCATACTAGTCTTTTGACAACTGTGACATTTTCTAAAAAATGTTTCTCATTGTATGAAAGAAGATTAATCTGTTGATTCAAGGCAAACTAATGGTATAGAGGCCCCATAAGGAATGGCAACTTTAGCTTAACCATAAGAAAAAGGAAAGTGAAGCCACAAACAATGATGAATATACTAAAATTGCTTTGTACCATTTGTTCTCATCGTCATGTTTTGATAAAGTAAAACTACAGGAAGAGCTCTATCACATTATTGTCAGAAAGCCTGAAGAGTGTTTTTTGTCATATGCACCCTGAGAGCAACTTTAATGGCCTGTATGAGACACCAAAGCACACAGCATCCATTTTTGCAGCCAAGTTGCACCTCAGCTTAACTTAACTTAGTAATAATGTCTATGCAAGTGACGTCATTATATTGTCATATCCACACACACAAACACGTTTTTATGTAGACATGAGTTCCTGCTGATATTTACATCTACTGTCTGGTGTAACAGGAAAATATACAAACAGACACTCACAAACAGACACTTTTTTTGCCCTTTTATTTTTCATTTGAAGTCTATTTTATTTTATTGCTAAGGCCATTTTCATTTTAGTTCGATGTCTATTTTTCTTTTGCACATCTGGTATTTTGAGCATTGTTTAAGGAGTTGGAAACTCAGTAATTTCATTGCCAGTGACACCTCCCTGTGATTGTTGTGCATATATAATGATACATTTTGAATCTTAAATCTTGCTCCTGTAAAGTCCTCATAACCTTGTCCTCAAAACTCGAGTGAACTGCCACTAGCTGAATTTAAGAGGGAATTTACCTTCAAACTTAATGAATAACTTTTCAGAAGTTTGTGCAACCCAATAATCTACCAAAGATTATGAGATTATCAAGTTAATGGCATCTGGGCCTTGACTTTGCCGGATGTTTGACTTCCTTAACAAGCTGCCTGCTAACTGAATTCGTCTGCTGTTAGACGCTGAGCAGGTCGCCTACAGTGGGTTTGTCCAGGCCTGTTAGCTGAAAACAGCTGCCTGCTGCTATCAGGAAAAAAAGTTCAATTTTGAAACAACACCTGCGTTAATCTTGACACTATTTCTGGGTGAAGCCTGAGTGACAGCAAACATCTGCTCTGTCGAAGTGTCCTTGAAGAACTGACAGTCTATGAGCTCCCCAGTGTGGCTGAGTTTGATCTCTGACCTCCATGTGAACAAGACAAGCGCTTCTAAAGGGGGTCAAATAGCGTGAATGAATAAAAGAACAACAAAATGCTAAAGAGGGGGAACAAGTCAATGTTGCTTGTGAAGCGAGCCAATGATGAGGCACATTTTGTGTCTTTCTCCAACAGGCAGTGACATTCACATTTAACAATGTATGCAGAGACACCAGAGACACTGCAGCTTAACAAAACCACACTGAAACAGATCTGCTGTGACATGCAAATGAATATGTAAATGACACATCTTCGAGCCTCACATCCACTTGGCTGATTTAAATATCTGGACGTGCCACTTTTTCCTGCTTGGACCTGGAACTTTCTCTGCAGAAACTCCAAAGAGCAGCTGTTTCTCCCCAATCATAATGTGCATTGTTTTCTTGAGGTGGAAAACACCAAACGTGGTCATTAGTCCAGATTTTCACTTGTGCTCAGGTCAGTTTGTACAAGGAAATGTGATTTTTGGAGGAGCACAATGATTCGCACTGAAGTGTTTGAACAGGAGGCTGTCAGAAAGCAGGGAGCTGATTTTTCATATAAATTCATATTAGGGTTTCTCATACACATGGGAATGAAGCCACAAGTATGCCATTTCACTGACATGACAGGTGCTTTCACAAGCATTTAACGGGCCATAAGGCACCTCATTCCTGCAGCTCGTGTAAACATTATTAAGCTGTGTCATGGCGGGGAGATTAGTTGAGTATTACATTGCTATCTATGTACTGTAATAGACAAAAAGTCCTGTCAAAAAACAGACCCGGGCTGACTCAGAAGGGTTCCTTTTTCTTTGTTTAAAAGATGCCACAAGACATTTTGGAGAAAAAGGCTCCTGTAAAATGGAGGTACGACGCCATCAGCACTTCAGTGTTGGCGGTTTGTTGTGAGTCAGCCAGTAATCACTGAAACAGATTGCACTTTTCTTTCACAGCTCAAAGAGACTGAGAGAAGGACTGAAAAAAAACAAAACAAAACACGGAGCTGCCGTCTTTTAGTCTCAAGGAGATTGTCCTTCTGAGTCGAAGCCTGGTTCTGGTGAGAAAACAACTGTGCGAACAACAATAACACGCTGCATCTCCATATTCAGCTCTGCGGAAAACAGAATAAACAATTTGAGACACATTTCCATCATATCGCTCCTCCGTGATAGGAAATAAATCGGCGTGTGCTTAAAAAACAGCAGCAGAAACTTATCTGGGAAATGCTGGGATTAAATGAATAAATGAATAAAAGCGCAGCAATGAGCAATAATGATTTTTATGTCCGAGCACAGCAATGTAAGGATGGTTTGTCTGTAACATTCCCGTGGTTTGTTTTGATTTTGTTTCCTGTTTTACTTTGAAAGCCCTGACCCCTCCTGACTTTTCAGTACCACCCTCATATGTATCCTCCTCACCTGTTTTTTTCACTCACCTGCCCAAGATTATTACCATCCTGTTAAACTGCATTCATTCCTTTGCTCCTCCATCAGATTGTCTTTGTTTTACTCCCATGTGTTCATCGCCCTCCAGCATTCTCCGTGTGATAGTTTTCTTTGGCTTTTTGACCCTGTTTTCATCTCCCTGCCTCTGAGTTTTTTGCCTGCTCCTCGTGCTGACCTTTATTGAATGACTACCCAGATTTTCAGTAAAGACTCTGTTAAATCTGCCACAGTGTGTACGTCTGAGTGTTCCTACAAGATCCCTGATGGTTTTCGCTGAGGTTTGATGGGACTTGATGTGTAACAAACAGGGGTATTAACACATACATCGACCTGCCTCTAAATGTGTCTGTTTGGGAAAGGTACTTTTTTAGATTTTTTACATTATGAGAGTGAACAAAACAGCAAAGGTGCGACTAGACCGCTAAACAATGAGCAAAAACCCACCAAAGTGCCATGAAAGGTATGGAAGGTAGCTCTGATAACAAAGAAATAATTTATTCCTTAATAGTGTTTTTTAAATGAAATATGTAGCAACTGGTAGACGGGCTTAAATACATTTTTTGACTGAATGTGATTTAATAGGATCAAGAACACCAAAAAGCTGAGGGATTAGTGTTCAGTGTTCAGTATTTTACCAATACGTAGGTAATCTGACATGAAGGCCCAACAATGGATTTTCAGAAGATGCCGAGAAGGAGATCCTCACGCGCAGAGTTGAGGAGCATCTGTCTTAATTGACCATATTATGAATGCGATCATGGTAATCCCATTTGTATGCAGGGTTTCAATGTGAAATGGTGTTGTGGATGTTAAAGAGTATACAGTTAAAGCTGTGGCCCACAGCACAGCTGGAAACATTGCCGTCATACACACAGGCTGTCAGCTAAGGGTCGTAAAAATCCAGCTGTATGAAATCTTGTGCTGACTGACTGTATTTATTGTTTACAGCCTCCACTCATTGTGCATCTATTGCAAAAACACACTTGAGATCTGTGTCGGTTTGCATCCATTATGAGCTGTCTATTGGCATTTGTTTATGCACAGTACTCAACAGAGGTAGTGATTAATTCCACCATTTTAATGCTAACCTGGAGGGTCGTTATGATTGTTAATATGTTCTTTGAATTTGAAGTAACACCTTATGAATTTGAACTATATATGTACACCATTCAATTTAGTGTTAATCAATGATACTGAATAATAATTTATCTAAACTGTTAGCTAGCATCTAGTGAGTATTTTGTAGTATGCAGACTTGCCATATCTGTGCATCCTTTTGTATCAGTTCTTTTCAAATAATTCATAATAAATAAAATGTGATAAAAATGTGTAAACTATACTTCAAGGATAATTATAAGGATGTAGAACTTTGTTCTTCAATATCAAAACAAGCTTTAAGTCTCTTTAGCAGCCCCTAGTGGCTGTAATACCTCATTACATGCTGCAACAGGATAGTAACTGACAAACTGACCAACACACTGATCACTTTACTCTTTTTAAAGGATGCTGTGGGGCAGAAATTTAAAATTTGTGGTGATAATTCCTCAAGAAGACAAAACTTTTTGTTCACTACCATTTTCATGGAACCATGATTATCTAAAACTCAAACCCAGTCAGTAGTTGTTGGTATATTTAATAGATAATTATCCCTCAATAGAGCAAAAATCTAACAAATTTCATTCATTGATATAAGAAACACACTGATACAATCAGCTAACACTGATATTCTTAAGACTGGACTGACAAGTAAACAAATCATAACAATCAATATTTTAGGGTTGGCTGAGAGGTTCTTTAGAGTCAAATATCATTGGGAATCTTAGCAAACTATGCAAAGTTTGTTGGTATTTGTAGTTATGGCAGTTCACGTTCAGCAATAAACTCAAATGAGAAACCAAAATGTTCTTCAGGCCCAGAGAGTTGGATTTCTGGACTGAAGGTACAACAGGAGCTGGAAAAAAAGAGTTGAAGATGAAGATGGAGTTGGAGCAAGTGTGCTCCATAGAAAATTGGACACTTAAGTGGAGTCGCCTGGTGTGGAAGACCTCAAATCCAATGGGAAATATGATGTGGCGTGATGTGCACCATGAACAGGCGGCAGGTGAATCTCACGCTGCTCGCAGCTGAGGTTGGATATTACTCGAAGTGAAAAATATGTGCCTTATTTTCCTGAATGTGGCTGAGTGTTGTTTTATAGTTAGAGCTAATGCTGCTGTATGCATACAGGCACAATCAGTGCAGTGAACCAGTTCCCCAATGTCACATTTATATTAGTAGTTGTCAAGTTACCTGCTCTGTGATGTGTCTGTGATTTGTGAGCTGAGTTGAGCTTATATAGATATAATAGCTTTATTTGGAAAATGTGATCTGTCAAGGAGTGCTGTGCGCTCATGGGCAGCGTTATCCCAGAGAGGAAGACTCCTTTCCAGCCGTGCAATTTACATTTAGTCAAGTATTGTACTTGTGCATAATGTTGAAATATTAAAATGCTGCGGGCATGTTAATGCATCCCTCAAACTAGTCTGCATGGGGAGTATTTGACACTTTAAATGCAGACTGTAAAACGAATGAATGCTTGGCTTTCACTTGTAGAAGTGTGTTTTATACTTTGGTATTGCAACTTTTATTAGATAAAAGATTTCAAAACATCTAAAAAATTCAGTGGGAATTTGAAGATGTTTAACTCACTTTTCTGCATCATGTGGATTGTCTTTAAATGGAGAAAAATGAATTTTGTTTGTAAAGACATCCCACCATATATGTATATCCCACTTTTCCATGTGTTTTTAGAGGCCATTCCCTTGATAATGATTTGACTGAAACATGATATGACAAACACTTCTAATGGCTTTCCCTTTAATGTCCTTTGACTTTATTTTGCAGACATGCTCATAGCTTGTACGCCCATTACTTTGATCCCTCGATAGCAGTTCTTTTTATCGCTACTGAACCAGGTTTGCACAATTTCTTGTGTTAAACTTATACAATATTTACATGCACAGGATATTCTGAGGGAAAGAGGCTGTCATGGTCTGTGTAGTTTTTCTTTCTTTTCTTTTAGCCCTGGATATGTTGATATGTGTGTTTTTCTGTTGCCGGCATTAAGAATTCCTCTTTGTGGTCACGGCTCCTCTGTGCAGTCTTCATGTTTTACAATACTGTGAGTCTGTTGTCAGCAATCTTTGGAAACCTGTCTTCAATTGTATATCTGAGGACAGCAAACTTAAGAGATCTGCAATTATTAAAACATCCTTCAAACTTTGGGAAGTAGATTTATCACATTTTATCTAATTTCTTTTATTTTTATCATAATAGAACATGTACAAACATATGCACAGAAGGAAAGTGGAAAGAAAAAAAAAGTACCCCTTCAGAAAAGGTTTTACGGCTGCAGTTGTTTTTAAACAGTGCCTTTGTTTGCAAAAGGAATGGTGATGAATTATCCTTCATATTTTCACTCAGGATGTATTTCTATTATTTAGAATTGTTACAAGTCTTGATTACATCCTTATATTATTGCCAATATGATTACTATCATGCTAGTTTTGTTAGAGGCTGCTCCTGTCCTTATTTCCCTCTCTGTTGTCCACAAACACTTGCAAAGCTTGTTTTTCTTCATTCGCCGCCGTTCATTCTTGTACAGTACGAACAGTAACAAAAACAACTTCCACCGGAGTTAAATTATCCACCGCAGCAAATGCAGGGCCTAAATTTGGGTTTGTCGCTGTTTGTGTGTTATTTTGTCGTGTCTGCATGTTTTTTGCATCAGTGCACACGGCATGTTACGCTCTACTTCCTGTCAATCACCTGATACCCACAGGAAGGAGTGGGAGCCTCTGTAAGCATGTGGACTCGACATCCTTTATTAACACACTCGTGTTTCTTATCTGGGACACAGTTGTTAGCTGGGGCAGCAGTTAATTTCAAACTAGGTTAACAAGGTAAAGGTTGTGGTTTGAAGTTTATACAGAGGAGGAAATGAATGTGTGCCAGATACAATTAAAAATGCATCTGAAACACGTTAGAAACTAGATGGAGCTAAATAGGTTATAGGTCAGTGGTAAAAATTCTCCGTTTTGTTTTCTTTGGTTGTCTGTGATTAGTAAATTGTATAATTTTGGAGTGGACTGACAAAACCAGAAACATTAAGCTGAGGTTCTTTTGACTGTGATAGACTTTATGACACTTTAAATGAGCAGATTGATCAGTATTATAAGTAAATCTGAGGACCATATGAGTTCATTGCTTAATTCAAAGGAACAACATGGAACTTTAACTTTGTCTTGTACAAGATTTAATAGATGTTGAAAGCCATGTCTTGCAATGTATTTCACAAAGAAAACACACAAATTATATACCTGTTGAGGAAAAAGAGGGCCAGTTCTCTCCATCTGTTGAATGACCGTACTCGGCACGCATTAATTTCCTCAACTTTTGTGTGCATTTCTCAGCTTTTACTCAGCTGGTGGCACCCAAAGGTTTTCACCTACAGCATTGTTTCCTTGCACTTATGCAAGTTTTTAACCCAAAATACTGTGATTGTGTTCACACCATGGTGCCTTGCCCCATTGTCTAAATGCAATTCTCCAGAAAAATGTATCATTATAGTTACTTAAGTTATATTAAAGCCACTACATGGAGGTTTTCACTGCTGGTGAAATAGTCTCAGTTCAATGCTTATGACAGCTGAATGAATAAAGAAAAGATAAATGGGGCCTTAGAAAAGTAAAGTCATTCAACAGATGGAGGGAACTGGCCCTCTTTCTCCTCAACAGGTATATAATTTGTGTGTTTTCTTTGTGAAATACATTGCAAGGCATGGCTTACAACTTCCGTTAGATCTTGTACAAGACAAAGTTAAAGTTCCATGTTGTTCCTTTGAATTAAGCAATGAACTCATATGGTCCATTGCTGTAATACAAGACAAAGTTAAAGTTCCATGTTGTTGCTTTAAGTTAGTGATAAGTCCAAGTAACAAAAATTCTCTGCTTTGTTTTCTTTGGTTGTCTGTGATTAGTAAATTGTATAATTTTGGAGTGGACTGACAAAACCAGAAACATTAAGCT
>JBAJHX010000081.1:4715458-4772339 GCA_037176925.1 Amniataba percoides | reverse complement strand
CTGTGATAGACTTTATGACACTTTAAATGAGCAGATTGATCAGTATTATAAGTAAATCTGAGGACCATATGAGTTCAATGCTTAATTAGACGCAACAACATGGAACTTTAACTTTGTCTTGTACATGATTTAATGGACGTTGTAAGCCATGACTTCCAATGCATTTCACAAAGAAAACACACAAATTATATACCTGTTGAGGAGAAAGAGGGCCAGTTCTCTCCATCTGTTGAATGACCGTACTTGGCATGCATTAATTTCCTCGTCTTTTGTGTGCATTTCTCAGCTTTTACTCAGCTGGTGGCTCCCAAAGGTTTTCACCTACAGCATTGTTTCCTTGCACTTATGCCAGTTCCCTCCATCTGTTGAATGACTGTACTCTTCTAAGGTCCCATTTACCTTTTCTTTATTCATTCAGCTGTCATTAGTATTTAATTGAGACAATTTTAACAGCAGTGAAAACCTCCATGTAGAGGCTTTAATATAACTTAAGTAACAATAATGATACATTTTTCTGGAGAATTGCATTTAGACAATGTGGCAAGGCACCATGGTGTGAACACAGTCACAGTATTTTAGGTTAAAAACGTGCCTAAGTGCAAGTAAACAATGCTGTAGGTGTAAATCTTAAGGAGATTATTATGATTATTATAATTTGCCTGCTGTGTCATTTCTACAAAGCCTACAGCAGCTCCACTGACAGTGAAGGGCAGACTGACTTCTGGGACACGCAGAAGGTTTATTTGAAGCTTTTTACAATTGAATGAGCTTTATTTCCTTGTTCCACACTGTATGCCACGCTGCCTCAGTACACATTGGTGGCATAGTGGTCTCTATTGTCCACTGCTGAAATCAGGTGTTGTCCTCTTGAACCACATGAGGCCCTGTTAGTCCCTCACCACATCCTCAGGTATCTGCTTCTGTCACACACAGTCATATATTCTTTTCATGTAGACATTCTCATATTCATATGTAAAATATGACAACATTTCTCATTTTCTGAGGGAATACAAGTCAATGTAAGTTATATGCATTTACACACACAGTGTGTGGCCGGTGAAATCAATTCAGACTGCTATAGCAGTGCTTTTCTTTTAATAAAATGAATCCATGTAGCCAGAAAATTATACAAGGTGTTGCCACAGTCACCTTTCCTACCCACACAGAAGTGAACACTGAAATACATTAATATGTCAAAATGATAAAAATCTTTCTGCAGGAAGGCAGAAACTATAATTATATTGCTTGTCCATTTCATTTATGCACATACTGATTTGGTGTCAAATTGATATTTCAAATTGATATTTCAAAGAGAGTCCAGTAATTCTGAGTACTAAAACAGAGAGTCTCTTCTTCGTTGCTGGCAGTGCAGTACAGACTGGCAGGATCACTGCTGAGTTTGAACACAATCAGAACAGGACTTCATCAGGGCAGCACAGGTGATTTAACCAGTTGTCACAATTAAATGTGTCCTTGAAACGGTCAGAAATGACTGAATGTGGACTGATCAGTCGAAGTGCTACCTGGCTCCGCTTTAATCAGAGCCTTTGTGGAGGCACAACACCAAGCAAGGAAGTACTGTGAGGGAGAACAGCGGGAGAGATGTGCCCGGTGCCTCGGGGAGAGAGACAGATAGACGGATGGTCAGAGCGTGAGAGAGAGAGATTGAGAAACCAGAGCAGACACGGAGCCAGAGGAAACCAATTAGGACAGTGATGGGCACTTAAATCGGGCTGTTATTCAATACTGCACAGCCTGTGTGGGAGTATTACAATTCCCTGAAGCTCGATGGAGTATTTCTTGTCTCTAGTTGACAACAGCTTAAAAAGGGAGATAATACTGATTTTTAGCTTTGTGCATAGTGAGAAAACTGTCTGTATTAGTGAACATTTTCTGTAGCCTCTTACAGCTGGAACAAGAACAAAGCTCGTTCTGTTTCTAAGCTGTGACGTGACACCTTCCGTATATATCTCCTCTGTATAACATGTTCTTTTTTCCTTTGGAAGATTAGCTCCACAATAAGACATTTTTGAATTGTAAACTACTTCTCTTTAGCACTATTTAGTCATAAAATACAACAATGGTGGTCATATTGTCAGCACTCGAGAACAAAATGTACTGTTGCTGTGTTAATACCGACAGTAAGCTCTCCAAAGTTGCATACATTCATTTGTTATTTTTTTGGCCACTCTTTGTGCCTACGTAGCCACTATGTTGGCTTATAAGTGGCTACGTAGGCACAAATTAATGGAGTGTATGGCCCTGAAAAGCAAAATAATGAGCTAAAAACGTATCTCAGAGGCGATGGGGACTGCAGACTTTTTGTGCATTTAAAAGATTTAGCTCATATACTGACAAACTCCCAGACGTATAAACACCACTTGATCTGTTGTACATATAGAAATATTCATAAATGGAGCTTTAAACAGGAAATGTGAATGCATTTGCTTTTTTTCCAACTGAAGCCTCTCTCAAAGCTGTGACTCTGCAGTGAAAGAGGTTCAAACTAGATTTGAACTTACTTACATGTAAGTTGAGACCTTTTTAGAGCAGATTTTTTTCACTCTCTTGAGTGCAGCAGAACAAGTAAACACAACACTTTTCATAAAGCCATGGCAAACAGCTGGCACATTGTGCATCCAGAGGAGCAACATTAACATTAATATAGTGTCATATGTATGGCCAAGTTCAATATTCTCTCTCCTTTACCCCTGTTTTGGCCTCAACTGACTCTTATAACTGTTAACTTGTCTGGACTGAGCAGGTGGCATCCAGTAGTTTTATCAGAGCTTTCCCGCTGAAAACTACCTCTCTGCAGCTTCATGAGGAAAGTGAGACGAACGAAAATGGTCTGTTTTTGGGCCACAAAACTAAATGAGCTGCCAAAAGAGGCTAAAACACTCAAAGCCCTTTCATAGTACACATAGTTATGCAACCGACTGTTAATATGAAACCAATGAAGAGCCCCTAATCCTTTGAACTGATGAGTACGGGTTCCAGGAAAAAGACATGCTTTCATTTGAAATCCAACCTCAATTTGAATTTGAAAGTCATAATGAGAAATTGCAGCAAGAGATGGCTGCAATAGCAGTTTAGATATTTCAGTGGATAAGAGTGGAGCACATTTTGCTGTTTAATACCTTTTTACACCTTTTGTAATAAACTCTTTTTAGTTAGATGCAGACATAATATTGTATGAATTCATTCAGACTTGATAATGAGATGAGATACCATTCACTTTATTGCACCCCACAGGAGAATCTCCTTGTCTTACAAAATAAAAGCACCCACACATACCAAGAGGAAGACACCAAAACAAATCTGATCCACTAAAGAGCTAACAAATTAACTGCCTGCACTTGTTATCCATTTATTATACAAGCTATGTCGCTGGAGGAGTTTTAGCCTGTAAACTGATGTGATGTGATATTAGACGAGAGCCTTTGCTATTTTAAGGATGGTGTTTGCTCATGTTCTGATCCAAACAACGACTTCATGTTAATTCAAAAATAGAAGTGCTTGCCTCCTTTTACGTGGCATACTTGGAATAATAATTGAACAACTGTGAGCTCTGCAACTCTGGCAGCTAAGAGAATAAACTCTGTGATATGTGGCACTTGTAATTACCTCCAACACTGATATATATTTTTTTTCCATTGATTGCTGTGCCGCACCCTCTCTCATGATAATACGGTTAATCCAAATTCAAACTGATATCGGCTTTAATACTTACAGCCATTAAAAGCTGATGCACCTAATTAATCGTGTGTGGCATTCAGTCTTTCTTTGTTCTAGTGGTGCTTAAATCCCTTCACACAAACATCACCCTCACACACACACATACCCTTCTTTCCTCCTGCCTCTGGAGATATAGTAGAATTACTGAGTGTAAATAACAAGGTATAAAAAGGGAAAGCTTTATGTCCAATCACCTAAGATCTGCGAGGGAAGAGCGCTATGAAATGAGCAAATCTGCAGGATGGAACGTGGCCAGCGTCAGTTTTTATGCTTAAGTAACTTGTGTTTGTGGACCTGCCTCGCACACGACCCCGTCAAATTGATCCGTTAGGGGAGCCAGAACAGGAAGAAGCAGGGCCCCATTGCCCTATTTCAAAAAGACATCTTCATTTGTATTGATTTGCCCGGAGACTCTGCCAAGAGCTCTCCGTATCCCTTGTCATGCATTCTTAGTCTTGTCCTCAGCAGACCTGTATTTGGGCAGCAGGCGCTTTATTGCATGCTTAGCGTACACTTCTCAGTGATCAGCAGTTGGGGAAGCCACAGAAACGGATGCAGGAATTTCATCCATCTTGCCACTCAGATGCACGGTAGTTGCTTTGTTAGCAGATGGCTCCTCACAGACACGCACACACACACAAATCATCAAGCTACGGTTTCCACAATCCAAGTCAAAAAGAGTCTGTCAGTCGCAGAACAAGGAGCACAAACAAAGAAGCCACTGCGACATTAAGCACACAGTGAAGGGGTTTATTTAAATGCAAAGAACATTTAGTGGGAATCCCTTTATTCACACGCTTCAGACGTTTAATTTATCATACCTGGGTGCTGGGAAGAATTGGCCAAAAATGAATATTCAGTAGTGAGCAGACCTTGAGGCCAAATTGGCTGGGATAGTTAGAATCAAAGGCTACACCATTCACCTGAAGGCACAGGCTGTGATGTTAAAGATCAGAACACAAAATTGTTGTATATTAATTTGCTATGCTGTCATATCTCATTTACCTTAACACCAGTTTTAAACTGGTAATCATTTGGAGCAAAACCTGCAAAAACTACACCTGTGGCAATGTTTATTTTGTATTATTGTATTTTGTATTACAGTGAATGCATGTTGTTTTTTATGTGTCTTAGTTGCGCAGACAAATCAAGTCAAAGGTAAATACACTATTAACCCCCTAAGTTGAGAAACTATCATTTGACTTGGACTCTTTCGGGTACTTTGATTTCAAATTCCACTTTTATTATGAGGCAGCTACAGTCATAGCAGTTTTCAAAATAAGATTGCCCCTGTTTTATTTGTCATATTAATGATATAGATTAAATCACAATAATATGGCTTTTATGTTGTCTCTATAAAAGTAACCCCACCATGTATGTCACTGTGGATTCAGGCAATCTTACGCACCTTGTGTTAGCATGGTTAGCCTTTGTTCAAACTGAATATCACACTCTGTAAACTGTATTTACGAGGTAATCAATCTCAGGCCGCGGTGGCGGTGTGATCATGCCGTAATAGTGTTTATGAATCCAGCCGCTGATGACTCGAGTAGTGTTGCGCAGACAGATCAGACATGGTAATCCCGCTGGGTAAAGCCATCATTATTTCCATTTTAATAGCCATTATTGTCATTGTCAAGGTTACAGCTGCAGCTATGCTTGCTGACATTTTGTGTTTGCAAGGTGTAGATGATGCATATTCTCCCTTCGCTGCACATGGTTATTGGATTCCCCGACCATATTTATGTTTTTAATCCCCTGCGACAAAAGTCACCAGAGGGAACGTGTGCATATAACCAGCCATATCTGCTGCTAACAACCGCGTCCAGCGAGAATCTGAATCATTTTGCCCTCAGATATATGGAGCGTTACGGCTGGAGGCCTTGAGCTAAATAGCAGTATCAGTTTGTTTTGACTTTCTGAAAAGTAGACATACTCGCGGTTAATTCTAAATGGCCCTGAGTATGGCTGTTTCACATCACAGGAAATATAACTGTCACCGCCTTTTACTGTTGACTTCCTCTGTGCTTGAACTGACAAACTTAAGATATGAAGACTTTGAATAACAGCTCATCTGGAAATTGAAAGGCAACAGTATAATTTTTCTCCTCAGGCTCCACTTGTTTCTCACCTGCAGAGCTTTGTCTTTGGAGGTGTGCCAACGTAGACAAGCACCTGCCACAAATAATGAAAACATTTGAAAAACACTTTTGATCTCAAGATAAATGTGACAGTTTAACTGATGAAGTGTTTTAATGGAGTTCAGAAAACACACCTACAGCTCAGGTATTGGGACATTTAAATCAACAGTGCACCAGATAAATTCAAACAAAGGTTTGTACAACTTCCACTTCAAGATGTCGACCTTTCTTTCAATGAGCAACAACTTACATCTCTCAAAGAATCATTTGGGTTTTTTTTTTTATTTGCACCACCTCCTGTGCAAAGACCTGATTTCAGAACAAAGTTGATATACGTAGTCTGAGGTATTATACTGTTCTTTTCTGCAGTGTTTCTTCAGTGCTGATAAGATGGCTTTGGAGTACAGTAGGTGCCTGATCCATTCAAGAAGACACGCCTTACAAATTTATATCATGTTAGCTTTGCTTTATGTCATTTGAACATATAAAAGTCTGCATAATAGAACTCGCCGCACACAGCTGGAAGGTCGTGAGTTATTGATAGACTGGTAGATTAATCATGATGCAGTCTGGGCCTGTAACACTCTCTTAAGGTGGAGTATATGGAAATTATTTTATGGATAATCATCAATCATCTGCCTCATGAGTCATCAAGTTCATTGAAGCATTACAGTTTCGAGGGACAACACTTGTGAGTGACAACCCACTGATGCCTTAATATCATTGCTCATATGTGATCATATTGTGCTCTGAGAAAGTCTCCTGTAGAAAGTGTCAGTATTTCTTTGGGGGGCAGGTATATAATTCATAATGATACGGTATAAAGTATGTTGCCATGCAATTAGATGTTGAGCTTTTAATAGTGTATCTGTGGCTCTCAGCGAATGGGCAGCTGGTTGCCAAAGAAGTTGTGTGGCTGATGAGGCTGATGTGGGTACAAAACAGATGGTAAACCCAGAGCCATGATTCATACCTGCAAAATTTTAAAGGTATGTGATAAAGACTGTTATTAGAAAGAACATATGTCATTTTCTACTGGGAACACAAATGTTTTTTTCACTATATAAAATGCTGGATAAACAAAGACCTCTTGAGTCACATAAATCCTCAAAGTTCTACCATCTTTTTACACCCAAACAGATGTTTTTTTTTTATGTTTACCACCCAGGTCAGGATTGATTTCACTAACCTCTGGTGTCTATTAAAGATGCGCTGCAGTGCATCTGCAATGTATGTGACCATTTTGTACCGTGATATACAACCAAAATTAGTCATTTCTGTGTCTTTCTGCAATTCCCTTTCATATGTGCACGCTCATATGCTTCAGTGGGCACCTGTTTAAACTCCACTTGCATAAAAGCATAAGTCTTCCACACTGCTGCATCCTGCTCCCTGGCGCTGCAAGCAAAATGAAAGTAAAGCTACTTTCTTTGAAGTAGATGTTGAGGCCTGTGATCTTACTTAGACTAATTAATTAATGACATTCAAGGCCTTTCACTCGTCATCCTGGCAGGTTTACTTACAGCCAAGCCACGTTTAGTGTGTAATGATCAGCGGCTCTGGTTTTTCGCTTGACATTGCCTGTCCGACTCCCGCGCCCCCCGCTTTTTTGCTTTTTTGTTTTTTTGGCTTTCAGTCTTGCTGTGTCTTCCTCAGTTCCAGCGGCTAAAGTAACATGCATTCAGCTCGTGGCTTGCTTCTCTTCTACAGCGTGGTGGCTGTTAAGGCTTGTCTGAATGTTCAAATGTGACACTTGTCCCAGAAAACTGATCGTGCTTCAATCAGAATACATCCACATCATTTTTGCGAGGTCCCCCCCCCGCCTCGTTTCCTGGAAGGGAGGATTTGAAGGGAAAGACAGGGCAGCTGTTGTAGACTGGGTGGATGAGACCTACTTTCGATGTGGCTCTACTCTGTCAGGCCTGCCAGGAGCGGGAGACAGACTCTTACCACGGCAGAAGTTGCATCCGGCGGGGGTGACGAGGTGGAGCGGATAGCAGACTGACAGCTGTCATCAATCAAACTTGCCCCACCAGCCAGATGCAGGTTGACAGGAAGGGGCATGCTGGCTAGAATGGCAATTCGTACACAGTTTACCGGAGATGTCTTTTTGCCAGCCGGTCTCCGGTGGAATGCTGTCTGTCATTAATCCAGCCGACCATCTATCAATCAATTCCTTTTCCGGGGTCAAGCCGGTATGTGACACGCTCCATTTCACAGAGATGTTACGGAGCAGCGGCGCTACCTCATTGATATTTTCTGAGCCAACAGGCTGTATTTGCCCGAAGGAGAAAAACTGCAAATGTCCAACAAGTCAGAGTGTGCAAGCGAAAAACAAATCATGATAGCGACTCGCCTTTCAGTACGCAAAAAGGTGGTATGATGGAAAACTGTGAAAACTTTAGAAACTTTCTATTCTCAAGCCCATACCTTGTGAATGTGGAGACCAGGCAGCAGAAATGTGAAAGAATGAATTACAAAAGGCAAGGGAAGAGTGGGGAGAGGATAGACTGAGACGACCAGAAGCCAAATAATGCCAGTCTGGGGCAGCTGGATAGACAGGAGAGGGAGGCCGCTTTGTCTCTGAGGAGTTTCCATTGGCTGAAGCTCACTGATGCTGAACACTCCAGACAGCTTGAGCTAACTCTCAGCAAATCTCGTTTTCACAAGTCTCCACTATATAGGTAATTCTTCCATTTCCCCAGACGACGTGTATTCATGTTTTATAGTCTAGCAAACAGAGCAATGAAATAAATGCATCCAGGGCATGAGAGCGTTACATGTGAAGGCCTACAGCATGCAGCATAATGCAAAGCTGCAAAGTAAACATTCATAATTGAACATTTTAATATTATAGAACATCCAGAAAACATGATTTAATAATTAATCATATAGTTTGGACCTACTTAGCTTCGCCTCGTAGCACATCAAAGCCTCTTTCCCTTGTGCACTCTGTCTGCATACTTGTTTATTTTAACCCACACAATAAACAAGTTATTTTCATAGGATGGTCATAACTGGGACGGCCATAAGATGATTTTTATAGGCGAGTGGGGGTTGAAGTGAAGCTATTGCATGATTTCTTGTTTACAATCTTTGTTCCACTATTCTTCCCTCTGCAGCACAACATGCATAATGTCTGTGTGTTTATACTCTAATGTAAAAAAATCCCTCCTCACAACTAGGCAATGCTCATTTACAGGCTTTTCCCACCCCTTGACTGTGTCATACGAAACACACACTCACTCTAGTAACATCTAATGCTCAACATGGTTGCATCTGTTCAGCATACCTACAAACATGCTGTTGATTCCTTTGCCTTTCTTGCTTATGCTTTGAAATGGTGTGAAAATCCGCATGAAGTCAGTAAATCTGCCAGAGGACGACCTTTGGGCTACTTATCTTTATCATATATAAATGTACCACACCAGGTTGTGCTGCACGCTTTCTTTAGTGGGTTAGTGGAATAATGCATGGAATTAACAAGCACCCCATGGTGCCAGGGTGAAACAACATCTCATTCAGAAGGCACCGGCGCCTGCAGTTTACCTGAAGAAAAGAAGGTCAACTTCCATTTTACAAGTTGGGGGTGTATATATTGGGTTTAAGTGTCACAAAACACTGAGGTGACAAGCTCTTTGGGATGTGATCAAGCGCAAATATGATTGGAGTGCAGTGGAGCAATGACTGCGCTGCCTCTGGGATGGTCTTTGATTATGCCTGGAGCTGGCTGCTAAATCAATAGACCCTGGCGCTATCGCTGTCTGCACAACAAACACCCGAGCTTTCATGTACCTGTCTCGTCTGGAAGCAGCAGACAATCTGTCCAAACTGACTGAGTTTGCTGAAATGAAAAGTCTATTTCTGTGTATTATCGTGTTTTCTCATTTCCACGAGTTTGGATTCTGTTTGGGCATTTTGGCACAAGCAGCTGGTGACCTGGTCGTTTTCATCTTAAATGTGACATATACTGAAGGGGAGGATGCACAAACAAAGGAAACAGACTTTGAATGTGCTGTGATTCTGCACAGGCGCTCAGCCGTGACCAGGTTCATTAGCCACCCCGGTGTGTTTGAGCAAAATTTTAATAACGCTGTCTGTTCACCGCTGAATGACGACTTTGGGGGCCCTTGGGTAAAACGGCACAGAACACAGAATGACAGCATGGCACAGATCTTTATTACTTTGTCCTGAGGGCGATTAGGAATATTTACCGTCTTTTTCATTTGCTCCGTTCAGATTGTGCTTCTGACAGCAAAAGACAGAGAAAACACTGCTGGCTGGAAATATGAAAGGAAAGCCACCGGCAGAAACATAAAAAAACACACATTTTGTGTTGTATGTTCAGTTTTTAGGACTTGCCCTGTGCTTTTAATAATTTTGGTTATGATAAGATTTCACTCACCAAGCTAACAGCTGAAATCTGGGGACGGTGTCATAATGTCGCCCGTTGACCTGCTGGTATAGCTGCATCGCTGCATCAAGATAACATTTTTTCAGCTGAGTTTTGTGTTGTGTAGGTGTTGGTTCACAACTATTTATCTTGAATAATTGATATGATATGGATGAAAGTCTGAAGCGTGAATCTTGAATCTGACGTGAAGGGATCCGCTCATGATCAGACACATCACTGTGCTGGAGTTGGTGGAACTGTCTGCTCGTGGCTGTTCTGGTGCTGTAGAGTGGAAGATATGATTGGCTGAGTACAGACACCTTGCAGAGAGCACTACTTTAACCACACAGCAAACAGGCTGGATCCTTAAAAAAAATGTGTGTATCGGCCTAGATACTGATACATACCAGGCCATTTGTGCTGAGCTTCCCTTGATTCTTGCAAGTTGCAAGTTTTGCAGATGTATACACAAAAAGAATTTAAATAACATATCTGGATGATAGTTTTGCTCTGCGACAGACATTTTACGGAGATAGAGATTTCAGAACAGTACAAAAGTGGGAGAAGTGACTGTTATCTACCAGTGGATGACACAAAAGGAAGCAGAAACCAATTAAAACAAGACAAGGAGAAGAATTTCAGTGGTGCTGCTGATCTTTTCTACTTCCTCTGTTCTTTCTCCACTGACAATAAGGTTTAGCAATTCAATTTTCGCCTCAATCTCTTCTATTTCAGCTGCGCTTCCTCTGCATTGTGGGTATTGTGCATATTTGTGTTTGTGTGCGAGAGGTTTGTGCAATAAACCTGCCGCGTTCTGGGATCCTTTTACAGAGTCCACAGAGCAAAAAGATTAACTGCAGCAGCAAACAGTCTAACTTGATACTGGTGCATTTCCCAGGTGCCTTTCTGAGGAAGCTACGTTCACTTCTTCACACAGTTGAATCCTTCAAGCACGCCGCATGGTGACGCAGGCGAGCTGAAAGTTTTGTATAACTGCTTTTTCAACAGCTGTATGTCAGAGGGAGTTGCCAAGAGAAGACTCATAAATAGTAGATCATAACCACACGTGCCACCCTTGTGTCCATTTTGTAGCGACAATGAATTTTTGACCGGCTACTTAGCTGTTGAGTTTAGTCTACGTCTGCTTTGTGGAGAAATTTGTGGGCGGATTCATCATTGCGCCCCGTCGTGGAGCTCATACTCATAAAACAACAGGCACAGTGTCTGAGAACTGTGAATAACAAGTTGTCATTTCATTTTTTTTCACAGGCAATATCTCCTCTCCTTCATGGCGCTGTTTTATAGAATGAGTGGCTCCACCATGTTTAACGCATCATTTCCCTCCTCATTGTGAGAGGGGAGGGGAGAGCAGGAGGATGAGTGAGTGGTGGTAGAGGTGGTGGGGAGGGGGCACAGTGTCCTTGCATTTTATTGCCCAGCTCTTGTCCTTCCAGCATGGCTGGTCAGAGCTGTGCCCTGGGTATTACAAATAAGCAAATGCCCTTTTCATGCTTACTCTCTGAGCCTTTCATCTCCTATATGACCAAAAGACAGAGGTGGAGGTCTGTTTATAGCATTTTTATATTTCACCATGAAAAAAAACACAGGGATAAGCAGCCAGTGATTCATAAGAAACAAGAATTTGTGAAATTAAGAGTGCCGGATTATACGTAGTTACTAGAGAGCATTAAAGGAATTAAACACAGCTTCACGCTTTCTTAGAGAAAGAAATCACGAGGCTGCTTGTCCAGGTCAGCGTCGAGATCACAGCAAATCATCTTCACTTAGCCTGATCAAAAACTACCACTTGATTCTTGAAAACCTGGCCCTTTTCAGTGCCTATATTTAGTATTTAGACACTCTTATCTCCACTGAACTGCCGAACCCTCCTTGAACTAAAGTTTCAAGCGTGTTTCTTGCCTTTTAATGAGCCATGACTAACTGGTTTTACATTTCACTTTAATTACAGATTGCTAATATGCAAGTGCCTCAAATTGTTCATAGCTGGGTAATTTTAATTTTGCCATCCTAAATTGATTTATTTAAGCTTAATGAAAGTGTTATCTTTGAAATGCACCATCATCACTATGGCATCTCATTATGGCCACACACCAGTGCAGACCAGCAGGCTTTTCTGGGAGGAGCGGGGGAAAAAAATGCTTTGTATAAATATGTCAGTCTGTGAGATATTAAATTATGTGAGAGAGATTAAATTATAATTACATTATAATCCTATATATTTATGTTTCCTCTCAAATAATTCCAATATATTTCCGCTGAAAGTTTACAGTCATGATGTCCTTTAAAATTCAGAGAAGCTCTTGGCATAAACATAAAATCATAAGTCAAGTTTAATTAATTGTGTCATTTTGTGTCACCTGCAAAAAAACAAAAATTTGATTTAATTTATTTGGCAAGTGGTGTCATCTTTTTATAGAGACCACTATCACAATATGAAAGAAACCTGATAATTCAAGTATGGAATTTATTATATATTTTTATTACAGTTGACTCCACAGATTGTCATAGCGTTTAAAATGACAAGACAAGAGCTATGGTCATATCCAATGACTAGTACCTAGAATCTGTTTCATGGACTCTATAAAGAACTCGATAACAAAGGTACTAAAACTACATTCACGTTTCATAGTGGGAAAGCATTGCCAGATACTGTTGCCTGCTCTTAGCAAAATGATAGCGGCAAACTGAAGGCAAGGCATGTACGTCTTACGAGTTAATCAATGTCACTTCATCATGATGACAATGATTAAATCATCCTGGATGCTCCCCTGTGACTTCGCATTTCCCTTTGTTCCAACTGTGTTTCTGTACATAAGACAGTTTAATGACCCTCAGTAATATTAGACTGAGCAACACTGGACATATGTTCTGTCAGTTTGCTTATGTAAGACGCGAGCTGTTCACTGTGAAATACACTGAATGACATTTTGTACAGAATCCTTGCTCTGTAGCTCGAGGACATATACTCATTTAAACGGTTATATGATTTACAAATGTGCTCTATGAGAAATGAAGGATTCATCAAGGCCAGAATAAATGAATTCTTTTTATATTTCTGTTCAAAAACATTGCAAACAAATGCTGCATTTTGAGAACATCCTCACAAGGCACAGGATGAAAATTGCCTGAAAGAAAATGAGTTTTTTTCTTCTTAACATCTGTCAATGGACATCTGCAAAGAAAAGTAAAGAAAAAATGAAATTTGCAAAGTGCATTCAGCAACCCTCCTGTGTATCTGCCAACCAGAAAAAACCTGAGTTTGGGGCAAGTTAGACTGTAAATGTTATGGTGAAAACAGCCGCTGTCAAGTAAGTCTTTGGGAAAATAACCCCATCAGAAATTCAACGGCTTGTGTCAAGCACTCAGCTGACACCTTTGATACAGTACAGCTCAGCCTCGCTGGCGTCATGGTGGAATTGCTTTTAGTGGAGCTGAGATTTTGAAGGCTACTTTGTATTGAGATGTTTTTCCTCCCCCTTTGTTCCCACCCCCTCTGACAGCAGACACATTGATAAGGACAGACAGATGGAGAGACGGAGGGTGCAGAGCAAAGATGGGAAGGGGGAGGGGGGAGGGGGGGGGTGCAGGCCGTGACGAGGAGGTAATAACTCCACACCTCGTCAGCGGGAGGAGACATCAAAAGACCCTCGACTTAAATGAATTCTGACAGACTCTGGGTGCAGCCCATCAATATCCTCTGCCGCCATTAAATCAACATCCAAAAACTAAGCTGGATACTCGCTCATAAAGCCACGGTCCTGTGACAAAGGATTTGGACCCTAACGAGAAAGCAGGTGACGGATGCACAAATCCTGAGCCGGGGCGGCTAAGTGATGAGCAGGATCTAATGAAAGGGAAGCCTTTTTGAATCCCATGACGCCGCTTGCCAGAGCAGCATTCAAGCAGACAGACTAAATGAATTTGGTTGCCAGAGCTGTACTGATTAGAAGATTACACCGTAAACATCTCAAAGATCGGCGCCTCTTGGCGTTGCTGAAGGACATCGCCGCCCTTATCGTTCAGTCCCTGCAACACAAATTCAAACGTCGATGATGACGAGAGAACTTTGAATCTTTTTCAGATGTAACAACAAAGGGTATGTATCACAGTGTTTCATGAATCACTGTTATGGGGACTTTATCTCTAAAAAAAGATGCCCTCTCCAAGATTATTTTCTTAATTGATGAAGTTTCACGCACACTCATAAAAAGGTCTTGACAAACAAATGAAAAGCTGTGAGTTACAGCTTCAACTGTAGCAAATTACTACTGCGCCGCCACCCTCCAAAAACTTTACAAGAACTCAGAGTTCTGCCCTTGTGGGAAGGAGGAGGAGGTGGAGGAGGAGGTGGTGGGGCACGCGGCAGAATCAGTCATACAGACAGCCTTTGCAGGACCAAGTCTGTAATGTAGATCTATGATGCTGGACAGGGTCAGTGGAGGCAGCGGAGTGTGTTTTAGTGCACCATAACCTCAGACGAATGGGCATGGTGGGGTAGTGCTACGAAAAAAACGAAAAGGAAAGCAAAGAAAAAAAAAACACTGTGTAGCTGTCTGGTAGAAATGAGCGTTTAAGACAAACTCAAGGTTGTTTTCTGCTCTCAAGTGGCTGTCTTTTAATTTGAAAAGGCTTTTATCATCCTGTAGTATGCTCCATTTTAATCTCTATCTAACCAAATAGAAAATGATCAATAGTCATATTTGGAGGATTACTTGCAGATCAGAAAATACAGATGGATTCTAATTGCTTGCATGTCATCCATCAATACCATTTTTTTTTGTGTGTGTGTGTGTTTGCAGCACGTTCAGTGTAATTTGGGTTGCAGCTCATCTTGCAGACTTCCTGCAGCAAAATGGAGCATTTAAACTCTCCAATACATCCAGCTCCCCAATAAAGGCCTCACGCCTGCAAGCGTATCATTTAGATTGACAACAGAGGCAGAAGCAATTGAAGTGAACTTAAGTCTACCCCCTGCCCTATAAATAATATTTAATCCCGCTTTGGAAGGGAGAATTGGTAATGAGTCCCAGAGCTTTTTTGATGCATCACATTGCCTTCAGCTACAGCTGACACCAATAGGATATAAACCAGACAGCTTTCTGTGGCCTACAATGGTGAGATACGACAGCATTTTCAAGATCAGATCAATCAAGTAGTGGAAGTCTGGTTAAATCAGGATATTGAGAAGAGTCTTTTGTCTGAAATGTGAAAGGATGTGGAGAGGAGTGTGCGAGTGTGGGAAACACTATAAAGCCTCATCGTCATTTGGGGCATTATTAAAAACTTAAGAGGTATTAGTTTGGATATTTGAACTTTAAGCTAACTGAAAATGGTAGCTAAATATGAAAAAAGGCTTACTGTACAGAAATATAATTCTAAAAAAGTATATGTATTGCATCATTGCACACTCATGCCATCGAACGCTCCGTTCAATGTTGTTCCCTCTGAGCGCCTTTTTCATATTTGAAGATGCATTTTTTCTCAATGTCTTGCATTCAAATATCTATACAAGCATTTCCAGCATGGACAACTCAAAACCTTGAATGGTGATTAAGGCAGCTTATGTCAGCTTCACCTGATTTGAACCAGAGACTCAGAGAAAACCCAGAGCTTGAATATGTTCTGCAACAGAAACAGTAATATTTGTGCCTAATCAGTCATCCAAATGCAAAGTCTTTTGCATTTTACTGCATAATTTCTCATTTAGCCTGCAGGAGTCACCAGCCAGTCTATCCAGACCAGTAACATGCTTATCTGTTATCCACTATTAAAACATGTTGCCAGGCTTAATATACTATCCTGCTGCTTCACACTGATACAAAGTGAGTGTTACTATTACCTAAATGGTGAGTAAATAGATTCCACAGGGAATAATAGCCGTCAGCAGTCTGATCCAATAAAGAAGTAAGCAGAGAGAGCATGAAGGGAAGATGAATGAATCTTATTAAAAAGTACTGATGCCTGGTCAGCAGGAAAATGAAGAAATAGCCAGACTGGACCGCACCTGCAAACTCACTGAGCAGAGCCTTTGTGCCCGCCACGCTCTGGGTTTGCATTTCACTTGGTTATCAGCAGACGCTTTACTGATAAGAAGTCTGATTAATTCAACTTCAAGATCAAATACAAATTGGTTTATCGACAGAAAATGCTTACCTTTTTCCCCAGGATCTCAGTTGAAAAAAAAACAAACCCTTATGGCCACAAATGTGGTCTTATGTCACCATTTCACATGGAAAGCACCTTCCGTCAGTATTTTTCTGTACTGTAGGGAAAATGCACTCTAAGACATTTGATCACACAAATTAACCGCTGTGCAACTACAGTGTAAATGACATTTAGAATTTGGGATTTCTTTTCATTTAAAGGAATAGTGGATATGTATTCACATTCTTGCAAAGAGTATATGTGTATGAGAGGATTGATACCACTATCAAATCTCATTTTTTTAACTTTAGACACAGCCAGGCTAGCTAATTGTAGATTTAAAGGTCACTTGTAATTAATCAATTAAAGGTCATTAATTAACATATTTAATCTAATTTGTTCTGTTCCGTAATAAATAAATAGATAAATCTGAGTATCATACAAACATTAAAGAGTCCTCATCTGAATCTGAAGAACAAGCACATGGATTCCCCCAAATCTCCATTAGTGCTTAGATATTTAAAATTTTTATTTCTGAATGTCAGGTTGGTTTTGTTGTTAATACTTCAGAAACACTGAGAAAAATCCATCATAGAAGAAACGACAGCATCCTCAGCAGACTTGAATTTCAGCAGTTTCAGGACATGTTCATTCTGTGTGGGGCACGCAGCATTCGCCAGAGTGAGAGAAGCTCATGCTCTCTTGCTTTTTTTAATGCTATTGCTATCAGTCTTGCTCTCTCCACCTACATGCATAACCCGTAGCTGAATGCAATACATTCCCGCCTGTTCTCTGGGGATATTCAAGTCTTTCTGGGCAATGTGGGAAATTGCTTACTGAAGTAGAAGTGGATGAGGTTGAGGGAAAATGCACGCAACAAAAAAAGTAAATGACACCATTTCCTCAGGAAATAACAGCTGGAATGCACGGAACATCACAGACCGTGATGTGTGATAATATAAGAGCACCTGAGGGTGAACGTTTCCTTGAAGTCCCCTGCCCGGAGGAAACTGTTGAGGGAAATGAGAGTTATTCTTGTTCAGATTCCTTATTAATTTGACTCAGGCTTACGGTCAGCCTGGAGATTTCAACTGGCCACAGGGTGTGTAATCATTAAGCTACCTCTGTCTCCATGTGAGGGGTAGATTCCTGTATTAAAGATCAGGACTTTGCTTTGATTTCTCTCATTAGTTTAGTATTGTGTAAAGGTCTTGCATCACACTCGCATTGCTCTCAGAGGCTGTTTTTAAATCAAAGCTTGCAGAACAAAAAATCCATCCAAATGAGTTTGACAATTAGCATGTCATCCAGTGAGCGACTTCGACCTCTGGGATGCAAAGTTTATGAAAATGCATTGGTCATTTTGTAGAAAGCAGCAGTTCTTATTCCATGTTGGCATTCATCAGTGAATCCAACCTATGAAGAAATCCAACATTTCCCAGGAGAAAAAAAGTGCCAGTTTATTCGAAATGCCTCTCTCATCTAAACATGATGTAGTGGGTGGCAGGATGAGCTAACGGTTCTTTGAGTTTTGTCGGCGGGCTCTTTTTAACGCCTGCCAGCAGACACGCGGGGTGGCCAGGTGCACAGTGTGCAGACACCCCTCTGAGAAACCAAACCTTCATTATTTATTAGGCTACAAAATGAAGCTGCGAGAGGGTGTGGGTGGGGAGGTGGGGGGGTCAGTCAGCCGTGAAGCTGGCAGGAGGGGATGTTGCTTCCTTGTTTTCCAGGGACGCAGGTTGAGCACTGGGCATGTGTAGCTGCACGAGCGGAAGATGAGAGAGACACGAGCTTCAATTCCACCTACTGCGTGTGACAGGCCAAATATAGACTATCAGATGGAGTTGTTAATTTCACGATGGCACGCCATCCTTTAACCCCCACCCTTCCCCATTTCTCCAGAATCGACCATTGCGGGTCGTCTAATTGTGCCCACTCATTTTCCTGCCCTACATTCTTTCTCTTCTTTTCACTGCTACACTATTGTAATGGCTTAGAGCTGGATTCTGCCTTTTTTTTCTTCTATTCAAGGCATTTTCTTCGCTTTCATGAGCAATTTTCCATTATCCCTGGCCTAGCCTCATAGGCTCGATAAATGCCATTTGACTCCCTTTCCTCTGGATAGTGAAAAATGGGGGGGAAAAGAAAGCTGTTTTCAATAATCCTGCCAATACAATGACTCAGTTGATTTTTATCCTCTTAAAGTGAAATTGTGCTGTTCCCAACTTTTAATCTTTCAATCTGATATTGCAAACAGATATATACCCACTATGCAGTTTGAACTTCATGCAAAACTTTTAATGTGAACATTGAAAAGGTACAGTCTCCTCCGCAGAGTCACCAGAATGCAAAACATCCTGACAGCTTTTTTATTTGTTCTTTTGTCATTTTTTCCCCATCAATCTTTGGCCAGAGTAGGATAACGCTATAATATCTTGCAACTTAAGGTGTCATCTTTACAATGCTTTCTTTGTCCAGCCCAAAGACATTTAATTCACAAAAACATGAAACATAAAGAAATCCTTATATTTATATTTGAGAAGTGGAATACTGCGAATGTCTGACTATTCCTGCTTAACAAAGTGTTAATGTGATTATCTTATAATCAACACTTTTGACTGATTATATTAATTTTCAGTTGACTGACTGGAGGCACTGGAGGCAATCACAACACATTTTTAAAAACTTCATTTACTGTGATTTACATTTAGTGATTCAGATGATTAAATTATATTAAATAAATAAATAATAAAATTAAATAATAATAATACTTTCTTTTAGACATGGAGATAAAGTCAGAAACAACACAGGCATATCAACACAAATACAGGCAGATAAATGAATAATAAATAATTCACAAGATTCACAGTTTCTGCAAAGCTCCTTCACTGTAACTAACTGAAGGTTTTGTGTTGTCTGACTCGACCTTGGTGGGGGTCAGTATCTTATCAACTTGAGCCAAACAGTAGAAAAATGTTTTGAAATAAACTTGACAAAATACTTGTTTTTTCTCTTGCCACTGCTGCAGTTGTTCTATGTGATTTATGCTGCTGCTCATCAGCCTATTTCACAACCTTGGTGACATAAAAGGATGCAGCCAGTTCACGTAAAACTTGTGTGGCAGCGCTGCGGTCAAAAAATCCACTGAGAGGACCGAAACCACTGTATAAGACCAAATAAGGCAAGAACTAAACAGGGATAAGTACGATTAACAGAGAGTATGAGCTATAGTCGGATCCTCCTACTGCCATGATACTATACTCTGAGATTTCACTGGTACATGGTGGGAAATATTTTCCATGCAAGAGCTGTTATGAAACAGAACTGAAAAGAAGCCCTGACATGTAAAAAGGAAAAATGAAGGTGAATATGTACCCCAATCCACCATTTTGGCCTCCACAGATTAATTTTAACGCGTCAGTGGCACCTGTTCACCTCTTTGTGGACTGAAAATGTGTTTCTCTTTGCGCACGGAGCATTTGCATTTAAGGACATTGTGGTCATATTACAAAATCCCAGGAGAGAAAGTGAGAAGAACATGTGGTAGCCGGCATAAGAGAGATGCTCTCGGAGAGGTTTCGGCCTTGGTGATGGTTTGGCCTTCGGTAATAGAGCCATTGTGGCAGCCACTCTCGCTGCATTTCTGCAGAGGCTGCAAGCTGCTTGCCGAGCTGCAGTGAAAATGGACGGCGCCGCTAACCTTCCTTCCTTGTGTCCTTTCAGGCTCCTTTTGTCCTCGCCCCTCTCATCCTTTCTCCCGATGTCCCGATGTTCACTCCTCCCGTTCTCCCACACTCCCCTCGCTGACGCACTCCTCTCCTCTCTCCGCCTTACCTCCATCCTCCCTCACAACTTCAGACTTCATTTCTCACTCTTGCCTCCCTCACACGCTCTCGTCCTCTCTCTCTCTCTCTCGTCCTCTCTCTCTCCCTTTTCAGCCGTCAGTGTGGGAGTAAAAAGGATTAGCCGAAACCAAGAGATGGAGCAAAGCACTAAATGACGGTATTAAATTCTGGCAAAATAAATTTAGGCTTCTCACGCCAAGTGAGAAGTTAAGTCTCAGGCAGCGCCGTTTCTAGCACATCTAACATGATAACAGTGCATAATGAACTCATTTTCAGAATGACAGTTATATTATCAAGAGCCTGAGCCTAAGCTACCAAAAAAAGGCTAATGGAGAACATTAAACAAATATCTTTTTAAATTACTGCAAGTATCAGGGTCAGTTTCCGTCTTGATAAACACAGTTTTGTTCAAATATTACAATGGGTGCAGGTATATCACTGCAGGTAATCCACTTCTTCAGACACTGAGTAATATAGTGATGACAAGAGAATATGTTGAATAAATGTTATTTATAAAAGACTTTTAAATGCAGCACACATTCAATTCATGGAATCAATAATGAACACATAATTTTACATTATTCATTTCATTGCATATGATGCTTGTTTAATTGGCTAGTCTCAGGATCCTCTTTTCAAGCACAAATTAGCCAATTTGCAATAAACTGTGTTTTCGTAGATGCTGCAGAATCAACATTAAGCTTAAAACTAATGTAAATCACATTTAACAACATAAAAAAGTCACTACAGAGTCTCTGAAACACCAGTGGTCCAGCAGCTAAAAACAAAGGTGATGGGCCAGTTCTGTATAAATCTTGCATAAACAACCCGCGGACAGCCCCTTTATTGAATCGGCTTCGAGATCCCTCATAGTTAGCTCTGAATTTGCAGAGAGGCCAGCTCTGTCGGTAATATCAGACTGCTGAGGGTGAGTGACAGTCAGATGTCTGGACTCAGGTTATGTGACCACACATGACAGGTGTGTAATAAAATTCCTCCCCTCTTTACACTTGGCATTGCTGTCGCGATGCGTGTTCTGATAGTATCGGCAGAGCAGGAACAGTCCTGTGAGGGATTTGCTTCCTATGGACGGTACCTGTATAGTGGCTAGTTCCATGCCCAGCCATAACAGTAGCTCATATAGAGAGGCATTCTATCATTGGGGTAAAAAACAAATGGGGAGTACTAATTTGTACCTAGAAGGGATAAAACCTTACCCGATGTAAACACAAAGTTGTTGTAAATTGGTAGCACAGTTATTGTTTTCCATAAATGCAAAGACTGCATACAAAGTAAGATTACATACTTTTTTTTTTAAATGCTCATTTGATTCAGTGGTCCTGATGCAATTGTGCAAAAAATATACAATTTGTTTTTAGTTATTAGTTATTAGCTCAACAGTTGTACATCCAGTAGACACACAACAGTATTAGGAAGTAAACCGGAAGATTACCGCTGCTATAAAACCAAAACAACAAGCTGAGTGATGTTAAAAAGGTTTATAGAGGCGAGTAGAGCAGCACAATCAGGTGACAGATCTTTGTGGGTTTATCAATATGAGGGATAAATATAGATTATAGTTGGTTTACTATTACTGTTGAGGATTACTTTACAAATGTTTCAAAAACACCCTTTAAAAATCCATCAGCTGCATGGGCTGCTCTGTGTAGAATATGTTGTGTTGTCATTTATGATTTCCCATAGATTGCGGAGGACTGACTTTTGTCATATAGAATATGCCTCAGCACAAAACAGGAAGGGAGCTGCCTCATTGTGAATAAACTGTGTGAACCTGCATGAAATGGCAGATGGTGGACCCACTCCTAGAACAGCTGCGCCTTCCTCAACAGAATACAAAAAGAAGCGTTTCATGAGGGAGGCAAAGCGACGCTGAAGAGAGTGACAGAGTCCAGAGGACGACCGCAGCCATTAGTGAGCTGCAGGCTTCCTACAAACCTGTCATGCAACAGTAAGCGTCTCATATTTTGTGGCCCAAACTTTTCCCACACCCTTTTTACATAAGTGGCTCTTCTTTACAGAGTTAGCTGATACCGCTGGGATTGTCTGAGTCAGCCAGTCTGCAGCGTGTCTGTTGTGGGTCTTACTGCGCCTTAGCCAGCTGATGAAATGTTGAGATTATTGGCTCGCTAGACAGAGGGGTAAGTTTCTGCTCCTTGTTCGGATTTCACTTTGTCACGGGTCGCTCAGCAGTTTCGCTACACGGAGGACAAAGTGGTTGAAGTTATAACATTTCAAAATGGATAAATTCCTATGTGAAATGTTTGAAAATATCTTTTAAGAGAGTATTAATTAGGCCTATGCCCAGTGAAATTCAGAACTCTGTGGAGCTTCTCCCTTGATGCTTCAGCTCTCCCATCTGTAGCGCGCCCATGGCGACATCAGAAGGGGTGCTCGATATGATGCATGTCATTCACGCTTAATGAGTTTTGGCCTTATGTCAGACCCCGATTTAAAGTCATACAATATGTTCTTCGTAAATGCATAATTTACAAACAATTAATAGGAAAACATCCCGGAGCAGGGAACAGATGGGTTACATAACTCAACGTTTGCGAGGGAGAGCTTTTTAGCAATCTCTGTTTACTTCCACCATTAATGATCGGTGGAATGTGGATATTTTTAAATGGTAATTAATTCCGCTCCATAGCTTCAGCATACACAAATGAATCCCAAACCATTATGGGATTGAACCATTAAGACTCAAGCTTGCAATGCTCGCTCAAGTGTCCTCTGCGCACCTACAGTATTAGAGTACAAGCTCATTCTTATTGCAATGGCTTAAATTTTTCTTACCATGCGAGTGGTGTCTTGGAAGGTTCCCATTCCAGTCGACTAAAATGTGCTTGCATGTATGTTTCTCCTTCTGTTTGTCTGAGTCACTTAACAAAGCCTCTCCCTATGTATGAGTGTGCTGCAGAAGGATGCTGTGAAAAGCGACTGGTGCCACAGGGCCCTCGCTGCGCCAGAAACACGCGAAAGGCAAGGCGAGGCTGCGAACAGCTTGCAAGGAGGTCGTGGGGGCGCGAGGTGGGGTATGTTGGTGTGGAGGAGGGTGCGTGGTGGCGGCGGAGGCTGGCTTGTGGGTGGCAGGTTGAAGCATCGGGGTGCTCGCAGGCTGGACAGGTTCCTCACTGAGCTTTTCTACTGCCAGGAGTTGGTGCCCTATGAGAAGCAGAGTGGCAGCTAACTGAGCTTTTCCATAATTTATTGATTGCTACATTTTTACTTGAAGTTGGAAAAAACTTGCAATTAGCTGCTTTCTTTATCAGCCAGTCTGTACTCCTTCAGTTACAGTATTCCCTGAATGATGAATCATGCTCCTGTTTTGTGCAGTCCTGCTGCTCTCGCTGGCAGATGTTGCTGGAGCTTTGGAGACTGATATTCTGTCCTTACATTACACACAAAGTACTGTTTTATACAGTAAAGATAGATGACTAGTTTGGTAATGATAATGAAATGAGTTCAGAGGTATGGGGTTGTAAGATCAAGGAAAGCATCGTCTTTAACTCCTTGTTAAGTCATTACAAAGACGTTGATGTTTCTCCTCATTCAGTGTGTGTGCATGCTCCTGTGTGCTCTGTTCGTCAGGCGCATGCTCTGCAGTGTGCATACATTTACCCCATGCTCATTAACACTCTCTGTGATACCTGTATAATGATGTGCCTTGCACCCTCACGTCTATCTCACACTGTCACCACACTGAGATTAGATCTCCTTATGTCAACAGAAAACCTTCCATCCAGCTTCAGCGTCTGTGGAGGGAGAAAAATAACATTTGGAAAAGGCTCAGGCAGTGTCAACATGTCTGCCTGGCTGCCTCTGTGGATGTATTGTTTTCATTATGTCACCGCAGCTTAAAAATGTAATCTGGAATTTATTTGGCCATTTAAGGTTTAGCTGTATTCAAATATGACTTTGGCTGAATAATAGACTTATAAGGATTTTATTTAAAATCATAATGGGATGGCACCAAATGTCAACAAGTTGTTAGACACCTAATATACGTCATATCACACCTGCTTAGCTGTCACATGGCTGTACTAGTCAAATGAAAAAAATTGAAAACATGTCAACTGTGAAAATGAAATGAGAAAATGTAACCATTTGTTTAAATGTTCTGCAGGTGAATTGGTGTTTAGCAATTAGTTAAATTTGAAAAGTTATATTTGCTCATGATCTCTCAGTGTACCGTTTAGTCATGCCACTGAGACCAGTGTGCATAACACCAACACTCTGGCACACCTAAATGAAATCAAAATGTCTGCTGTGAAAACTCTCAGACGACCTGCTGTTCAAGGTTTTCAGAGGATGAACTGTTCTGACTTTTGATCATCAGCTTAATACTTTTTCAGAATACCAAGTGATGCAAAGATAACATTCCCATTAGCTCCAGCTGCACTGTTAGTATGCCAACACAATAAACGAGCAATGGTAAACATCACAGAATCATTAGCTCAAAGTGCCAGTGAGTTTAAATGCAGACGTTAGCACGGCAGTCCACTCAACTACAGGCAGAACACCTTCCTTTACATGGTGCAACACCCACACTTACTGTTGAATATACAGTATGAGCCTGTCTGCAACAGCTCTTTAAAATGGCATCAGTTCACAGTCCAGTCCCAGTCCCCTTCATTCTGCATCTGTGTGCATCTGTAAGTATCGATGACGTGTAAGTATCACAACTGCGATGTGGGCAGTGTGTCTGACCTTGGTGGATTTGGCACCGTGCTGTCTGTACTGAGCCACTCACAACCACAAGGTCACAATTTGCACTGCGACTATTAAAAACCATTAATAGACTGCAAATGTTTTGTTTTTTTTTCTGAGAAATTAGGATCGCTAACATGGTAAACCATCTGCCTCTCCAAATAGAGCTCCTCAGCTTTTGGATGCATCTTCAGTGTGCAGTATCCCTCTTAAATTAGCTGCAGACTTGACAGTGAAAGCCCAGACTGTGTGTGAACAGAATGAGAGCACCGGGCAGCAGGCTGAGGGAGGAGGAACCTCTGCAGAGTGTCTGCACTACACCCACCTGTCACCAGGGGGCCACATTGTGCTTCAATAAAGCCCCCTGTTTTTTTTTCTCCTTCCCATAAGTCAGATAAACACACCATGAAAACAGAGCTCACCTCCCATCGACTGCTCTGTAAATGTATAGCTTTGTAAGTGGCACTGAGTGTGCGCGATGGGAAGCGTGTGGGGCGGAAGAGATTTGGATGTATAGCTTTCAAAAGAGTAGTCTCAGATTTAGCTGGCCTCTTTGGAGACGGAGCGACACACGCCTCTGCTGCCTCAAAACACTCATTCTCTAACATGGCATCTCTGGTAATGGGAGATTAGCGTAGAGAAAGGAAGACAGAAAGGAAGAGGAGGAGAATGACAGGGGGGGTGAGAAGAAAAGTGGAGGACAGATGGAAACAGGCTGTGGAGGGGGTTGAGCCGACGAAGGGAAGTAGAGATTCAAGAGACAGGAAACAGAAACATTTAGATTTAAGTGACTCATTTGCGACCTTCTGCTGTAGTCTGATTACTGAAGGTGCTACACTATATGGCCAAAGGTATGTAGACACCTCTCTCTACACTGGCTCTGGGTCAATATGGGCGTACAGTAATCATAATTAAGAAAAATCTTACTGCTTCTGTGAACAAAGATCTTTTTTTGACAAAGACAATCTAAAAAATTAATAAGAGCACTTCTATATATACTATTAATAACACAGTAGTTTTGCTTGACTGTGTCTTGTGGCCATTGTTGGCAGCATAAAGCAGTGAGTCTTTTGATTTGACTTGGTTTGTAATGCCTTTTTAAAGGAATAGATTAGTTGACATTTTGGGAAAATATTTATATTTACTTTATTATTATCTGCTTTAGTTCTGTCTGAAGGTAATATATAACACCCTATAAGCAGAAAATTTCATTACTACCCTTCGATTCTTGCACACGATAAACAAACGAGATATGTAAAACTACGTTCGCCTCCACGTTTCTGACAACAGTATAGGAGAAACCTTTTTCTTGTCCACAGGTTTAAAGGATAGGTTCCCCCAAAAAATGTTTTGCCGAGTTTGTTATGAAAGAACTTCAAAGGCCTGCACAGCGCTTTGACCTCAACCCCGTCCGACACCTTTGGGATGAATTGAGACGCTGACTGCGAGCCGGGGCTAATGACTGACCATCAGCGACCGACCTCGCGACCCACTGCGGCTGAAAGGGAGGAAATCCCTGCACGTGTGGAAAGCCTCTCCACAAGGCTGGAACAGGCCATTAGCACCAGATATCAGAAGGAGATGTTTGCTCAGTTTCCATTAGTTTTGCTGACCTGTTACATATATATTTAATACACAACACTCTATTCCTCGATTCCTGCGCGGTCACTCATAGTCCAAGAAGTTACAGTTCCAATTTGATTTATTGGAGATCAGTGACTGAGACGGAGGCGTGAGGAGGTGGGGCAGATTCATTTTCTTTTTTTTTTTTTTGGGACACTAAAGATTCCCGCACTGCAGAGATGCACAGTGTATCTTATTCCACTTAGCTGGGTGCTCCCTGTGCCAGTCAGATGCCAACATCAGTGCCAGTTCTCGCTCTCCTCCCGCTAACACCCTCCCCCGTTCCTCCTGCTCCTCTTCCTCCTCCTGATGCTGCAGGGATGCAAAAGCTTTGGCAACTCCTGCCTGTGACAGTGAGGGAAGTGCTAGGGAAAAAAAAGGTGAGAAGAAGAGGAAGCAAGGGAGAAAGACAGGAGGTGAAGGAGTGAAGTTGGAGTTAGCTGAGAGAAATGGATGGAGAGGGTGGAGGGTGCAGGAGAGAGGAAGGGAAGAAACAGAAGGAAAAACATTCTTTGCTTACCCGCTCTGGTAATGAGACATGGCAAAAAAGGCAGACAGAATGACAGACAGCGAGAGAGAAAAGGAGGACAGTGGCTGGGAGAGAAACGAGGATGACAAAGGCTGAGAGGAAGAGTGAGAGGGAGGGTAATAGAGAGACGGTGACAGAGAAAGAAAGATCTACAGGAGCAAGACAGCTGTTGTTTAAAACCACAAAAAAAGGAGGCGCAGACAGTGAAAAGCAGGTCGGCTGCACAGCTCCAGCAGAACCTCTGTTTATACAAATAAAGCCTGGAGGGCTGTTTGAGCGTCTGTGTCTATGTGTGTTTTGGTGCGTACACGCTTCTGCATTCGTTTGCGTTTATGGATGCACATGCGCTCTGTTTTTTTTTTCTGCTTGTGTTTGCATGTGTGTGTGCAGGGCGAACAGTAATATAATTGTCATCAGCATGCGGCTGAGAGTGGGTTGGATGTGTGAGCGGGAGCAGCTGTGTATTTGAAGGCTGACCCCCTGTTGCAATCATGCAAGCCAGACAACTGTACTCCAGTACCGCAGGCCTAAGGCAAAGAAATACGGAGCTCAGCACAACAGCATTAACTTGTGTGTCTGTGCATGGATATTTGTGCATCAAGCGCGGGCAAAGAAGAGTGTTTGTGTGAGTGAATGCAAGTGTGATTCGGGGGAATAATGCTGCTCTTTTCTGGACGCAACAGGGCTGTGTTTAAGCATCACTTCCTCTTGTTTATGCCACGGGCGACGTGTTGTCCATGGAAGAAAGCCCCAGCCAACTTTGCTGACGCAAGGTCAAACACACAGGCATGGGCCCCGGGTTGCTTTGAAACAGATGTTACCCCTACTCTCTGACACCCCGCCCCCTTCCGCCTCACACCCAGACTCCCACACAAATCTATTGCCTGTGACAGCGCTGTGTAGGGTTGGGGTCTGATAAAATTCAAATGACAGACTACACAGATTTCACTCTCTGACCAAAGTGCATGCCTCTGGGTGTAGAACCATCCTCTGCATCTTAAAACATGACAGGCCCCAGACCCCCACGTGCCCTCCTCTCATTCATGGCACCGGGTTTAAACAAGAACGGAAAATCAGTTTTTTTCAACCGTTTGGTCATATCTTTTCATGGTTGTCTAAACTGGGCAGAAATCAGATTTTGTGTGTGTGTGTGTGTGTGTGTGTGTGTTTGAATGTTGGCTCTGCAGAGTCGAAGTCCCTCACAGAGCTTTAAATGCTTGAAAGGTTTTCTACAAAACACATCTATTAATCCTTTTTTTTTGAGGGGTGTGTGGGGACATTTTTCATTATGGACAGGACAACCTAAGAGGGACAGGAAAGGTGGGAGAGAGGGAATTTTTTTGTGGGATTTGCAGCCCACTTGTCAAAATTTGCGAGTTTTTCATTGCATAGTTTGACTAAAGAAGATGAAGCCTTCAGCTCCAGCAGCAACTGCTGCTGCTTGCAGCCTAATAATAAACCATGTGACTAAACAAACACATACTGTGATCAATAACTTACATCTTGATGTTCCCAGCTCTGCTGAATTAACTCAGTCAACACCACAGTTGTCCTCTGTGATAATTCAGCCACAGAACCACGTTCTACGTTCAGCGCGTCCGAATTTGTTCTTTTCGTCGTAACAGTGCCCACCATGTATTCTGTTGAAATGCCCTTGTGTCAGACACCAACCTTTTACATGCATTACAGGAGGGGACTAAAACTGCAGGCAGTGTTAGCGGAACAGTTTTTAGTAAAACTACAAATGAAACTGTTCAATCACACAATTCTTTGAAATGAAGCATGCCTGTATCTATCATCAGATTAAAATAGTCTATATGAAAAAAAAACATCAGCAACCAGGCAGTAAGTCAAGTTGTTGCAAATGAAATATATGGAAACTGTAAAATGAATGTGTTAAGGCTTTTTATAGGTTTAATCCAGCGACAGACTGCTTTAACTTTGGCAAGGAGAGCAAAATAGTGCCTAGTTTTGATAACCACTAATTCCCTTCATGCAACTGAACATATGTCAGATTTTAATTGGCTCACTCACTGCCTGCCTGCTACCAATTCTGATAAGATTGCACCTAATTTAGATTTCAACCTCTGCAGCCGGCATACTCAGAATTCTGGGCCATCCTCTCGGCTTACCAAATGATCATTTCATCACTCATATAAAATCAATACATCAAGATCAATGGGATGGAGTGAAGGAGGGTGGATGAGATATTGGCTTGAGGGACAAAAATGAAATGAGGTTCTGCTTTGACCCCACAGAAGTAATAAAAGTTGATGGGTAAAATCCCTGTGTAAAGCTTGCCATTGCCACCAAATCTGTGCCAATTAAATGCACCTGCAACATGGATGGTTGATGATGATAATGAATGGAGCCACTCTAGATACAGTCGCACATTCACACGAAATAGGCAAAAAAAGTAACCAGTTACATCCCCCCAGGTTTCTTCCACTTCTCCAGCTGTAACTCACTTAATAAAGCATGTGGATGGTGAAGTATGTTTGCTGTTAACACGCCCTGCTAAATGTTAGGATGAGTAAGGTGTGTTATCTAAGTGACATTGAAAGTAGTCTTCATTGTTTGTACCATCAGGGAGCATCCCTTCTGGGACCTGTGTGCACTGCGGTGTTTCACTGTGAATGGAAGGGACAACAACAATTGTGTGATGTTGTTATCAAGTCAGTGAGGACTAAGATCAACGTTTTCAGCACCTTGTTGATTGCATGCTTCATAGAGCTGAAACGGCCGTAAAAGCATAAAAGGACCCAGCCAGGTGGATAACACTTAACACTATCTTCTCGATCCAATAGTTTCCAAAGAAAACCGCTAGAGGGGAACTGATGTACAACTGTGAAGAGATTCCTGTGAAATTTTGTCATAACTATATGTTAAATGGAGTATTTTGGTTTTTACAATTTAATTACAAATAATATTTGGTGTTGTCCAAAGCATATTGGACAGCAGGAGTTATTGAGATTAGAGCAATTATAAAAGCATTTTTATTTCTTAAACTTTGCTTGAAATCGAAAGTTAAATCTGTCTGAATTCGAGTTTTTTATGCTGCTAACTGAAGGTCTGTCTCTTTGTGAAGTCTCCTTGCAGTGGGGAGAGAAACAGAGGGAACATGTGACCTAATGTTAGTCAAAATACTGCCGTCTTGGTCCAAAGCGACCAGCAAAATCAACACAAAATGAAAAATCCCACTGAACTGCTTTCATTCATTCATTCAGAGTTTCCATGTCCAAATGTTTCAAATCCAACACAGAAGACCTTTAATACACGTCCTTGGGTTTAAACTGATATATGCCAGTTTCTCCAGTTATTAAGATTTTTTCTCGAATATTCACCCAGCTGTGCTCTTCTGTTATCCGCATGTCATTCCTCTGCCCTGTGTCATCAGTTCAAATAAATGTGCATGTCAAAGAACATGCTCTCCATTTTCCCTGTAATTAGTACCAAAGTACAGCCCCTTCCAGAAACCTTAATTTGTTCTGAGAAAATCATTTTGAAATCACAGGGCAAATAAATTATGATTTCCTTTCGGACAACAAAATAACAGATGAGACCGGATGCCTGATTAAAAAACTTTTTTTTTGCAGTATCTTGTTTTGCAGAAGGCCATGCTTGAAGCAAAAAATGTACAAATATTCTTTTCATGTTGTTTACCATCAGTTTCTTGGTACAGTATTATGTACTCCTCTCTGAAAAAAGGCTTTTATACTCACTGAGCTGCATTGTGCTATCGCATAAATGAATCGTGGAAATGGATTAAAATGAATTTGTAAAGATTCTTGAGCCAAGCATTGTGATTTTATACTTCTAAGTTGGAAAAAACATGAGAGAATGTGTAGAGTTGTGATCGGGCTTCAAAATGAACTGAGTCAGTTGAAAAGAGGGCTGAGGCCAGGGTTTTCATACATTTCTTGTCTCCATAATCAAAGTAAGTCACATATCTTGCATAGAACCAAAGGTGACCTCAATCACTACGGATCCTGAATTACTAACACTTTCATTGCCTGAGCTAGAACTGCATAGCATTTTGTTTCTTTTTCTCTTCTGTCACACTGTGAATTCAGGAAAAAAAAAGTTTGATGTCAGAAGAGCAGCTCACATTTTTAAATGTCACAGTCAGTCTTAGCATTTTTGCAAACACGCCCATTGTGTGTTTAAGACTGTGACGCTGATGCTTCCCTTTGTAGGACTTTGAGCCCCCACAAGCAGTTTAAATTACTTAAAAATTCTACTCTGCTTAGTTTAAAAGTCAATATCATGCAGACATAACGGTGGTAAAATTAGACATTGGAACAGTGAGTGAAATAAACTTAGTTAAATGTTTCAAAAGCATGAGTTTCTATTATTTGTTCATATTACAGTAAACTTTGAAATGGCTGTGATAATAAAAGTGAGCACACACTTTTAAATGTGCTTAAAAGAACCATTAGTGACGACTAGCAGCAGAGTAATGTAACTACAAAATAATGTTTCTGGTCCCTGTTTTGTTTGCGGACATGTCTAATACACAGTTCTGCTGCCGATTTGGAAGCAAAAGGCAGCAGAGAGGAACACAAGCTAGCAAACATCCATTTAACCAGCAGGTAAAGGAATGAATTCAACAACCGGTGTTTATGGGACTTTAAGAGCAAACACCTGCATGAAGAGTCACATGTCAAAATATGTAGTATGAACATCGCATCAAAACACAAAAACACAAACAGATTTAATTCTCATAAATAAAAAACAAAACAAAAAAACACACAAACCAAAAACTTCCAGTGATACTTGGGTATGATTGAGCTTTTTTTTTTTTTTGGTCAATAGGGATATTTATATGTAAAACATTTGGCTACCCAGTCCTGAATATTCAAATCTAAATAAATAAAAAGCTTTCGGCAGATTCACACCTTCATGTGTCCATCTGCTAGAATGTGCTGCAGCATCAGAATGAGGAGAGAGTACAGTATGAAAATGTATTACTGAATCAGTTGTTCCTTTTTTTCCCACTAAACCCCACATTAGTTTAAGAGGAGACAATATGATTCATAAAGGGAATGACTCATCTCCCAAGTGTGCCTGCGTGCGTGTGTGTGTTTGCCTGTCGTCAGATGTGGCTGTGCAGGAAGCATAAACAAATGCACCAAATAACTCAGTATATGGGAGTGAAACCTTCATCCTTGATACTGAAGAAACACAGAGAACAGCCATGCCTGTCTCTTTGCTTCTTGCCACTGCTAACCTGAGCCTCGGTTAGTTAGGGACACTAAACCAGGCAAAATGCACTGTAGCCCCATTATGTCACTTCTCCTCTCAGCATAATGTATTCATGCTACACAATGTTTTCTCCCTCCAAGCTCTTCTAATATTGTGTATGACACCTACAGTACTTCCATCTTAAACACAGCTTATTGCTTTTTTTTTTTCCCGGTTGAACGGGAGCACAAGTTGAACAGGGACATTCCCAAATCTCAAGTCCAGGTAACTCTCGTTACTGCCACAGAGGTGATTATGCTGTCACATTTAGGGCTGCATCATTTTTACTTTATGCAAAGCAACATCAGACACAAGAGCGACCAACAGGAACAGGAGGAACAGGGACATGGTCAAACATGGTTTTAATCTCTTCCCATTTGTGCACTCAGAGCCCAACAATAATTTGCTCTGCAGCGAGGTTTTCAGGAGACTCGAGTGTGTCTTTTCATTCTTTGTGCACAGATATGTTTGTGCAGCATGTAATTCAAAATGCTGCCACCATGTGGGTTTTTATTTTCATTAGCTGTGTCCCCCTGACTTGTCCCCACAGCTCAAACAGCGCAGTGGGATTTTTACTCACTGAATTGATCAGATATGTTGCAGCTTAAAATATTTTCTGCCTTCATGATGCGTCGACACTGCCTTTTTTAAGATGCACATTCTTTGTGTTTCTTGTTGTCCATTAGCCTGGAAATGTAATCCCAGTTTGAAAGTGTACACATCCCACTACTCATCTTTGCAGGAAATTTAACATGTCACAGCACTTTGGGACCTAAGTGCCCTTACGGTTGTCCATATGGAAGCGAGAACACGATAAAGTGCTCTCTGGGGTCCCCTTCCAGCGAAGAATATCCAGTACAGTGTCAAATACCGGCCTGCATACAGCGGGGCCCTCTTTAGTTTTTATCGCCCCTGCCCCTCAAACAGCCTGAGTCCGTCACTGCTGCTCACGTTTATCTGTGTGTGCAGACACATATAATGTGAAATATGCAGTTGCAGTTTTGCGAAATGTATAGCCGTGTTCAGAAGATCACAGCATTAACAGCAGGACTGTGATGTTGGATGATGAGTCACTTCTAAAAGACTGACTGTCATGAAATCAGGTACAGATATTAATTAATTGTAATAGCTCTTTTCATCCAGCGCCTTTATCAGATTGAAATGTCAATTTGTCTGAAATTCCCATCAGCCTCAGCCTTAATTTGTGTTTAATAAAATAAGTGAACATAAGCATACTAACATGGTAAAAGTTATATCTACTTTACATCCGCATGCTAAAATTGATATGTCAGAACACTAATGTTAGCACATAGGTAAAAGCACTACTGTATGTAGAGGTGCAGAGTAAGTTTCCTTCATTTTTGATAAACGTTGTCTGGTTCAGTGACCTGTTTGTGAAGGCTGGTGCCAGTATTTTTCAGATAGACAACTTTTACCAGCATCCTTCAGCTGAGATGGAAATGAAATAAACTGGTCTACTGAAGTGTTCTGAACCAAAAAATAAACAGAGCACAAGGATGCAAATAAAAGGAGAATTTGTGCTTTGAGAACATTTAAATGCTTGTTTTCTGAATTCAGATTTCAGATCTGTGAACAAATGCTTAAAACTTGCCAGCTTTTAAGATGCATAAAAAGTAGTATCATAAATCTTTGGTTATCAGATAACCATAATAATTTTCTCCTCCTTCCTTCTGATTTGACATCAAGAAAATCTCAGTGCAGACATGCTTTCACCATGCAGCCACGCCATTGCTCTGACATCGCATTAGCCCAAAAACAAATTCCCATTGCTCTGATGGCAGATCTAAAAATGCACACTCGCTTGTTCTTCTTGGCAGTTCAAGCCCCCATTATCATAAAATCACTGCTGCAGCATGCAGCATAATGCTGTCATGAGAATAAAGGAAATGTTGCGTATCAGGTATATTCACGTAGCTTAAACTTTGAATTTAAGTGTAATAGAGTTATTGGGTGACCTGATGAACGTTTAAGCTTAGTCCAAACACACCATTTGATGTGCTGTTGTTTTTAACACACCTGAACCACCAAACCACACACACAGTTCAAAGCTTATCTAATAATCATCTAAAGTTTGCAGTAATATGTTTTCTTAAAAAACTGTCTGATAGTAAAACTGCCCCAACTGTCTTGTTACTTAACTGATTCAGATTTTGCAGAGAAGCTTGGCACCCGATGGTAACCTGCCTGTCACTGAAACATGTAAAAGTGGCCCATTTTCACTCTTGATTGACAAATCCATTGACAAGAGAAGCACAGATTGTGCGATCATTTCAAGGAACAGAAAATGGCAACTTGTTCATGCTGATCTGTAACATGGTGACAGGTGGGGACACCTTTGAAAAAGCAGATGCGTCGCTGCAGTGAGCTCTGTTTTCTGGAGAGCCATGTCTGCCATTCAATATACGTATGAGGTTCTGGATGTAGTATGTCGATGAAGCAACCGAGGCTGTTAAGACTTCCACTCAGTGAAGCAGACGACTGCGAGTGGGGAATTTTCAGCGGTCAAGAAAATGCACGGCAGTCGGAGCGAGAGCATAAGGACGGACACACCCACCGCTCTGCTGAAATCCAAATGGAAAACTAACAGCCGGTGCTACGGTGCAATTTAATGGTCACTCATGAAATGCTGAAGAGTGGAAAGAATGGCCGCGTGTTTCTGCAGCTCAGCACTTAGTAGCTAATTGAGACAAACATCCACATGGGCAGAATCCACACTCAAAATGTAAACACACCTTATGAAGCTAAAACCCAGAGTCCAACTGTTCATCAAGCACATGCCTTCTTGTTGTACAGAAAATTATTTTTAACCACATGTGTTGTCCACTTTTACATTTGCATGATCACATTTATTACAATATTTATTATGGTTGACATTTAGAGGTGAAATTAGCACCACTGTAACCATTTTTTTATTTATGTGAGCAGTGCACAAATCCCTGAAGAAGGTGGAAAATAAGCAGCGTGCAGTGTGACAGCTGTGTATAGAAAACTGAACAAAAGCTGTAGAGTGAGTGCTTTATCAGCAGCATAATGTCATGGGCCTTAATGTGTTTTTGATTCACTGCCTTTTTTAAAATAAAAAAAAAAAATCTTTTTCTGCAACTGAAAATTGATAACAGATGGCTGGACTGTAATATTTCACCTTAAATCAAACATTTACATAAAATAAGATGAAATTAATATCAAAGGTGAATAATTCCTCAGGAGATGCCTTTTTGTCCCAGAACAACCATAGAGTAGTCGAGATTAAGAGGGTTAAATACTGTATAATATAGAAAAAAAGCATTTTTCTGTTTATGCTTTAGGTAAAAAAAAAAAATCTTACAAAGCTATAATAACAAAGATATTGAAATTAGAAAGGGTCACGGGAGCTATCTCAGAAACAGGGTTCACATAAGTTCACCTGATCCAGAAATCGCATCATGTACCAAAGTAAACAAGAAACATCTTTCCTGCACAAAACCCTGTCAAAGCCCCACAGATACATCGGTCTTAATGCACCTGTTGGTAACTTTTTTGGCATTATAGTCTTTGCAACTCGGAGGAGAGTGCTCTTACCAGAACAATTTAATTAACATTAATCTTTTATTGAGACATTTACTTTGATACCTGAGATAACACCATTCTTTCCACACCATCTACTAAGAAGTTGTAGTTATATAAGCAACCAGCTAAACTAAATCTCACCTCTGCAGATCAGAAAAAAGCTTAGAGGAGTTTGCGAGTGTTTGAACCCTCACATGACTTGTTTTGAGGTTGACTGACAGCTTTTGCTGCTCAGGTGAGAGAGTGTCACCTTCCTGACGTGCAGTTCAGATGGAGAGTCCGATGAATAGTCTTGTTTTTAAGGGGGAGTAAGTGGAGCTCAGGGGGGTGTGCTGAAATCTGACTGACACAGAGGAAAAACACTGCGCTGAAGACATCACTCGCCCCGTTGTTTGCACCCTTTCACAGCTCAATAACAGCTCTTAGCACGTGTGCAGACTTTACATCATGTCTTTTACTCTATCAGCCATCCAGCGGGAAGACTCATTGTTCCAGAGTCCATTTATTTGTGGCCAGAAGCGCTGCAAGCTGCATTTATAACTTAACAAAACGCGGGAAGGAGAAGCTTGCGTGTGACCTCTAATGTCTTCCCCATTGTTTTAACTTTCTCGCAACCTCATGCAGTGTCATTATCGGACTTTGGCTCGTATTCTGACTTTAATTAAATTTGTACACCACAAAGAGAAGATTCCTCAGAAAGTCATTTCTTAACTTATTACTACCTGCTGTGTTGTAATCAGGCATTCCGACAATTTTTTTGAATGATGTGCATATTGTTTTTTTTTCTTTTTCCCCCTATGTTTTCCTATGTACAATGGCCACCTGGCTGATTGACACCATCTTCCCGTGGCCTTAACTTGCTCCAGGGCCAGCTGTAGCCGTACCGCCTTTATAGGCCTGTGACAACTTGACAAATGACTCATCTCCAGCTTAACCTAAACTTGACTCGCTCTCAGCATTATTTTGGACCTGGATCCATAACAGGACTCATGTGTCAGCAGCGCCCCGAAGAGCAGACAGGAGTAATTAAGGGTGATTGTTTGGTGTCTACTCAGACCTGACCGACATGTTATCAGCATCCGTAACCAGCACTGAGAGGGTTGAGTCCATTTTAGCTTAGGGCAGATGAAAAAAATGTCTTCATTTAAAATAAAGATAAAGATGTGCAAATATAGATGCATCAAATTAGGTACAGTCATCTTATCTCATTTATCATCATTAAGAAGTAGTGCCTTAGCTGAACAGAGTTTGCTGGTAATGTTGTTTCCCAATTTGCACCTCTTTTGGAAGAAGTCACTCATAATCAAGTCAAAGCCAAGAGCATGAGTAATTTGTTATTTCGCAGCACCAGAATCACTCTGACAGCAATGTTTTTCTCCTGAGTGGGCACAGAAAAAAATCATCTTTGTCTTTTGTGTAATGATTATACCTGTTTGCGGTATGCAAGGACAACACTGAGTCTCAGGGCCGCGTCCCTGCTGCGTCACGGCTTGGAAACCCCCCCCCACTGATCTGTGATTATGACCTTCATAGCTTCATATTGTAAGCATTGGCAAGTGAAGTGGCTGAGACTGTGAATGGAGAGAGGGGGAGAGAGAGAGCTGCTTTGTACAGATCACATTCAAGGTCTTATTGATTAAGAAATTAAAGCAAAGCGCGCTCTCAGTGGGCACTGCACTGAAATAATAGACAATATATTAGACATCTCAGTTATTGTTTGGAAAATGTCAGAGTTCAAACAGTTTCTCATAGCAGGAGTGAGTTAAGGGGACATTACGTCTCACATTTGGCCTGAGTATGTCACCATCGGCCGCTGGTGAATCAGCTGTGCTTGGTTTTGCATAAACCTGACGTGCCTTCTCGTGAGTTTGCTGTCGACCCCCGATCAGGAGCTGACATTTAAAGCCTTACATCCACTTACAGATTGGACACGTCTGCTGCTTTCGGCCACGGCCTTCCTGTTTGCCAGCATCTTTCTGACGATGTCACTGATTCCATCGTTTTGATCCACTCAGTCTAATTGCTGTTCCGCTTCGGGCTGACGAGGAACTGGCCCTCCCGTCAAGTTCGCTTGACCGTTGAAACCCCGTGAGACAGACAGCAACGGTAATGGTCTCAACGTGCGTGGGAACACAGGGCAAGCTGCACACGCTGGCCTTTTCATACGGTAGCACTGCTGACTTGGTCCTGCACTGTCAGCCTCGATAACTTCATTGTCATTGTCTTGCAGAACAACTGCTCATCCCTTGTTTGCCTCCCGTTTAGTGTGACATTGGGGCGATGGAGAGGATTCTTCCTCGGCCTTGTAAGGTCAGACTAAAACACTGACTTTTTGTTGCTGTTGCATTTTCCATCATGGAAGAATTAGACATAAATACACCATCTGACCCAAAAAAAGTTAAATCTACACATATTAACTTCAACAGGTTACTGGGTGAGGGGAAACAAATCAGTATGACTAAGAGCATGAAAGAGGACAAATTTTGTGTCTTGAACTGCAAAACCATCCAGGTGGGAGACTTCTCTTAGCTCAGGATCTATCTCCTATCTCATTACAGACCGTGGATTTTATGAAGGTGGTCGATGTTTTTTTTTTTTTTTTTTTTACTGAAATAAAAAGAATGAGTGATTAAAACTGTTTCATTATGAGTGCAAATGTTTGTCAGATGTTGATGATTGATACTTTGGTGACCACTTTGATCTGTGCTGGTTTCACTGGTAACGGCTGACTGTGATGGACTCTCTGATGTGACCTTTTGCAGGAACATAAAATGCAAATCTACAGTTTGCTGTATTTTGAGGAAACAGCAGGGTTTTCATACACTGTGCTGATGCTTCGTTATGCTTCAACAAATGCCGTCCTGTCATGTTTTATGGACGTGCACTGTTCATTTCTGTGTTAGTGTGTTATCACTGCTGAGCTCATCAGAGCTGACAGGTGTGTATCAATGGTGGCGCGGGCTTTATAGTAAAGATTTCTAAAGATGCGTGGATGAGCACTGGATACAGATTCTCTTCAAAAGAGTAATTTTACTGGTTTCCAGTGAGTTTCTTTATGTCTAAACAATGAAAATTTGTCCAACATAACACTATGGCACAGATATTTCTTACACTTTGCTGCACACACGTCCTTGATTGCTGGTAAACTGAAACCTGTCTATAGGCAGAGGGACTAGAAGTCCCCTCAGGAAATTGACTGAATTACAGCTGCACAATGGGCACTTCCGCAGCTCCGGAGGTGCCATTTGGCTCTCTGGCCAGGCCTAATCTGATTTCGCTCCTCCTGCTCCTTACGTTTCCGTGTGTCTGCCACCGGCGCCTGTCGAGAACATGTATCACGCTGAGAAAGAAACAAGTTGAGGCGCTGACACGACACCATCTGTACATGCAGGTAGCAATCTGTGCTGTCCCTTTCCTGTCTTGGCCTGCAATCAGAGTCTCCATCACACAGCGTATAATTTTAAATCTGAAGGAGGCCACTAGTGCTTAAAAGGCTGCAGACTTCTCTTCTATGACGATCAGAGAAAAGTGCCCGGAAAAGGTAAAAGGATATCCGTTTTCACTATCCAAGACATTAGCAATACAATTTTCATTAGGGATTAGTAGAATCTTTTAATATTTCAAGTAATTTCTTAGTCTATGTTGACATGTTAAAATGAGTTTTGTTTGACCAACAATACAAATCTAAAAACATTCATTTCCAAACACATTTTACATGTTTCTACAAAGGTTTTTTTCTTTCCATTTTTGCTGAAAAATAGACCTAAATGACCCAATATCACGAATGTCACCAGTTAGTTGTCCCTCATTCAGGTAATCACTTCAACTTTCTTTTCATAATATAGCAGTATACACAATAAAATGGCCAAACCAATGTTTAAAGTAATTAATTATGTCATTATAATTAAAAATGATATAATTAAATTAAGTTGACATATCTAAGTGTGATAAAGTACTCCTGCTTTAAAATGCAATAAAATTACAGCATAACATAAGTGCAATTCCAATACTTACTTTAGATTTAAAAAAGTACAAAAGTAGTGGAACATTGCAACCCGCTACTGTAAAAACACATGAGGGAGTCACATTCAGAAGAGCTGTCGGGATCTAAAACCAGACTGTCTGACAATATGCAGTTTATCCCCAGTGGGCCTTTTATATTATGAGATATACATATGTATAAAGACATGTATAAAGACATTTGGAGCTTTTAAATGTGAGCTCGAACATTAAATTGATGCCACCAGGGTAGAACAAATAAGTACATCGACTTTTAGCTGGTATCAAACACAACACATGAAGCCTGAGGAGGAGAGCATCTGAGAGGCTACACGTCTGACTGGCATGCATTACACGGATCCCAGAAGCCTCTTGAGGAGATGTGGTTCAAATGGCCTCAGTGAGCAAGTTCTGCACGACTGCCCAGCAGAACACAGCCGGAGTGCATGAAAGTGGTGTGAGGCAGGGAACTTAATATCTTTCGCTCTGGCGGGCTGCTTTAATAGAGGCTGTCCATCCCGAAGAGACTCACAGACAGAAAACAACAAAACATGCTCTGTGGTCTAATTTAACCAATGCCACGTGTTGTCTGTTTACATTTACAAATACATGGAAAGGAAGTCACTTGTATGTTTTCTGAGGGCACACAACGGTCACCAGACATGCACAAGTAAATTGACTGTGTTGTCTACGCAGAATGTAGAAATTTCCATATAGCAGAAATTGCTTCGGTAATGGATGGAGTTGTACTGTAAATGTCTGATGAAATGCCCTGTTGGGTTTGCTCTAAAATATGAATGACTTTTCTAATGCGCAATACAATTTCATGTTATAGGGAGCCCAAAGTGAAATGAATGAGCATTGTTTGAAGCTAAGACAGTTCTTCTGACGTTCGCAGCAATAAATTAAACATCACAGCCGGGTGAGTGATAAACAGAGGTGACATTACAACACATCACTCCGGCTGCCTCTGGCGCTGCAGCTTTTGGTGTTTTTTACTGGAGGAGATCAAAGACATGGCACCCACTCAGTTTTTGTCTTGGCAACCACGAGTGCGCGGCAAAGACGATGCATTATTTCACTTTGTGCGGCCATGTTTTATGTACACACTGATGAAAAGTCACCACACTTCTGTGAACCATAAGCCCAGACATGGCAGCATTAATGCCTCGTATGGCATCTAGACAAGGTATTAATATTTAAAATTCTCATGGTGGCTGCTTGTAAACAGTCCACAAGACCTCTGTGAACACTTGTGACTCCCTCCGTGCATACTTTCTATCTTATCCGCCATAGGAACAAACATGAAATAACAATTGCAAAGAAAAGTAAGGAAGAGTGTCCAATGACAGGGCGTTAAAGATTACTTAATCTTTTGGATGCTTTGGCAAGGAGACACTCTCATTGTGTCTCATTGTGCACCATAAACTGTTGACACTTTTATACTTAACCACATAAGTAAGAGCCAATACAGGAGGCAGGATGAGACTACTATTGTAACTCACATTAGTTTCACCAGCAGCTAAACTCACATTTGTAATGCTGAAGTTTACTACATGGGGCACTCTTACAAGTTTTTTGGATCAAGCCCTCTCCCTCATCAGGAACACCTAAGAATTTCCTTTTGCCAAATTGATCATTTTTGTGGCATTTGGTCCTTCGCTATGCGTGAAGTATATGTGGACTCTCTGGCGAGTTGTTTTCTAACATTGTCTGTAGATATATGACATGTTAAATTTGTCTCTAAGAATCTCAACTAAGAAAATGCTAAACACAGGAGAATACCTTTGGCCATGAGGTTATTCTGATGGCTGATTTGCCTCCACTTTAAGGGACTTTAGCTTTTGAGGTGGTGTTAAATGTGTGATTTTCCTTTGGTTATGCTGACTTATAGTAAGGACTGGTCATTTCTTTTACACTAAAGATAAAGGATAAATCTTTATAAAGATGGAAGATGTATATAATAATATTGGATTCTCTTCTGCTGTATGTAGATAATTTTTTGTTTGTTTTGTTGTATTTTGGATTTTGAGCCAGCCAGTGATCTCTAGTCATCTCTGCAGAGTCTGGAGCAGCATCCAGGCTTCCCACCAGGATACAGATAGACATGGATACAGATAAGAGCTTGAGGCTTAAAGCCTACAGACATACACTACCCGGGTAGTAGACTGAAAGGCAACAGACTGAATTTGACATCTGAGAGAAGCAAACACACTGGCGTATCATTGTGCTAAGATTTATCATTTTAGTTTGGTATTTTCCTTACATATGTACTGGCAACTGAAAATATTAACCATAGTTCATTCACTTCCAGTGCAACCAGAAAAAGGATCTCACACCAAACCTATTTTAATCATATGTGTAATATCATGTCTCTACATGTCAGTATAAAATGAACGGTTAGGTGTGAAACGAGAGCAACATCAAGGTTTGCACCTCATTTCTCACCCATGGGGCTCATCAGCGAGGTCCAACCACACCCTACATGTTTTAAAAATGCTTTATTGATTTTATTAAGACTAACATTTTTATTTTGTTCTTTTTTTTCTTTGATTTTGTAATGCATCTGATTGCAGATGGCCTTTTTCCCATTAGTTATTGAGGGCTGTTGCTGGTTTTTGGTGTTACACCATAAAATGGCCAAAATGAATAATGACCTGCTTCATCTGTGGTTGAACGAAAGTGCTGTTGTTGACACTAATCTGTTTTGGGCAAAAAAGTTAATGGAAGGAACAACATGCCATAGTAGTCTTGGTTTCCATATCGGGAGGCAGTATTAGATGTTCTCTGCAGTCGAATATGTGGAAAATCGAAAGGGTTTTGATGCAAGCTATGAAATAGAAATGTTTACATTAAATGCCAGTGCTCGTGGGGTCATTTTGACAACAGGACTCCTTTTTGATATTTAGGTTAAGGGCTCATTGGCTGTGCTACAATGGGCCAAGAATTTCCTAATCCTCTCAGCAAGGGGATTTAAACTTGCTTTCTGTTTTCTTGCTCTGGGGGTTAGAGCCACTCTGATTTACCTCCATATTGATCCAATCTCTTTCTCTTTTTGGATGTCAGCGTTCCTCCGAATTGTCATGTCCCCACCCACCCAACTTAAAAAAAAAAAAAAAAAAAAAACTATTTCGGACACATGAGGTGAGTCTCATGCATTGCTGTGTGCTGTTTAAGATTGTATCTGTGTCAAAATCTTTAAGCGCACTATCCTCTTTCTCTCTCGAGAACAAATACAAAGTGCAAAGTCATGAGGGTGAGAGCAAGAGAGACGGAGACGGAGATAGGAAGAGAGAGAGATGTGGTACGAATGCTGAGGGGATGTTGCCGGGATTCAGTTTGAGTATTTTGAAGTGACAGATGCCTGTGTCTATCACGTACATACCAGCGTCCAGAGCGGCCGGACACACAGAGACAGGTTGCAGCGTCAAGCGGGCTCCAGAGAGAGGCAGCCAGACATGACCTGCCCAGTTTTGTGACTGCGTTTTAAAGTGGCCTGATAAGAGGCCTCAGAACAAGACTTTGTTATATGTCATTATTGTTTGCACTGTAATGCCCAATGTCAAGAAGACTTTAAAGTGACATTTCTCCTCGGTGGACCATTTTGTATTTCACACAGCGCACACAAAGAAGTTCAGGTTAAGTCAACCTCAAACGCAAGCTTCCTTCCCTCCTTTATTACCCCTGACATTCAGATAGTCTTCCCTCGCTCTTAAAAATGGTATTTGTCAAAGAGTGAAATTACTTATTGAGCAGGTAAGATTCAGGGGACTGAATTAAATAATATTGACTGGCTGTACTTTTTGTACTGAGAGTCCTCAGAGAGGACTGGTTTTGAAATAGCCATGCAGAACATGGAGAACATGGAGTTAGTTTTGTCCACCAAAAAAGACGAGCAATGCAGCGGCTGTTTAACTGTGATTTTTTCAACTTTGTCTCCAAGATGTCATGTTGTTGTGCCACCGACTTCATCATCGGGGTGTCCGTGGCTCAGGAGACAGAGCTGGTCATTGGAAGACTGCCGGTTTGATCCCCATGTCTGCATGTTGAAGTGGCTGGGCAAGCTACTGTACCCAAGTTAGTCCCAGAGGTTATGCCATCAATGTGTGTTTACAACTGCTCCTCTCATGAAAGCCTCTGCATCAGTATATGACTGTGTGAGAATGGGGTGATTTGCATGTAGTGTAGAGTGTATTTGTCCTTTGTTTTGAGAGGAAACACAATTTCTGGATATGTTTTCTACAGGTCTGGAAGGGCTGCATTTATGCATGACCCAGTTGTCATGGGGCGATGGTTGGGATGGGTGGTAAGCATACGAAGTGCAGGACTGAAAACGGAGAGCTGAGTGTGCATCCCTTGTCCCATGCTTTAGGGAAAGACTGTGGTTTTAATGAAATGGAACTGAAGTGAGGTTACGTATGCTCATGACTTAGGCTTCCAGTCTTCTGACAACTTTAATGTTCAAACAATAATTTCCTTACTTTAAGTACTTTAACCAGCTAAACCAAGAAGTGTGGGAGTGACTAAAATGGTTGAGTGATTTTGTTGCTAAAAGCAGATACTGTCATTGAACTACTGATCTGCCTTCATTCTGCAAGCCTCTGCATTTCTTTAAAATCATGCTGTTACTAGTTGGTACAATATTTTTATGAAACCAGGATTCAGGGAGGTGTTTGCAGATGCAAATGAAAGTTGGTTGCATTTCACATTTCGCTCTTTGTCATTGTTTACACTGATAATAGCTCTGAGTTGCTGTTATTGCTGTTTGGTGTTTTCCATTTCATTACATTTCCATATTTGGACTAAATTAACTTCAAACCTGAGCTGAAAACAAAAAGATGTCACACCAAAGTGCCATGTTATCGTAATGACTTTGCAGTGAACCTGGTAGTTTTTTTTCCTGTTATTTGAGTTCTCTTTTCTGTAAGACAGATTGTCTCCCCCAGTAAGGGAACACAGTTGGAGAGCCCTGAGAAAATACATTAACACCAAGCCACTGCATGGCACAAAACAGAATGATGGATGGGCCGTGAGATAGCAGCCTGTAAATGAGCAGATAGGCCTGTGGTAAATGGAAAGAGAGAGAGCATGAGACCAAAGTGAATAAAGATGGCAAAGAATATGTGGGTCATCCAGCCTGCAGTGAGCTGTCCCCCAGGCATGAACCCTGATAGAAGACTTTGAAGAACTTTAAAGATGGATGTCGCAATGAAGACAGCATACTTGGCTCACACAGAATATTGAGGGATCTATTTCAGATAGTTCAGAAGGAATTAAAATGGAAGCAGGGAGGTCCTGGCCAGACTTATCATCTCTTGAAAGAGTGCTGATCCGAGATTATTGGCCAGGTCTCCTCAACACCCCGTTTAAAGCGATCCAAAAGGCAAAAGCTGGTTTTGAATCAAATCACCTGTTTAACAGCTTTTGATTCATTCATTCATTGCATTTATTTTTCAATGGTGAAACTATTAACAAGAAAGTAGCTGACCAGTTGTGTTAGGTGTGATAATGGTACATTTGTAATATTCTGTCTCCTGAGAACATCTGTCAGGTTACTGGACTTGTTTGGCAGACCACAAGCAAATCCAGTTGACTTTCTTCAAACTCATAGAAATTACCATGACCTAGATAACTGAGAATGTTAACAGGCAATTTTTCTCGCAATTATTTTATTAAATGTTATTATTGGATTATTTAACCAGACAATGCTACATTTGCATTGGTTCATTTTACAATCAACCCTTTTGACTGCAGGTCACAAGTGCAGTTTTTGATGTTATGATGTATAATAGATTACTATCAGAAACACTAAACAATAATTGCAGTTTGGATCTTATTTTCACAGTTTTTCCCCCATCTCCATGATGTGTGACAGGAACCACAAAAATAAGTATCTTAATTACTGATGAGCTTCTACAGTAAGTAGAAGCTTGTCAACGTTTTAACTGTTATTTATTATATTACATGTGGTGTACTATTTTTACAGAAAAATGAGATTTGCACATACCAACAGTCTAAACCACTGTAAACTAAGCTCTTGACAAAAAGTTGACAAAATTTCAAAGACATTACTTTGGATCACAGAAACAGTATGGTCAAGGTAAATTAAAACCCCAGACATTCTGACATTGATTGTATGCTGAAAGCAGCAAACAGACAGCAGTCTAAAGGGCTATATCACTTAATAACATATGTTGTTTTGGGGTATTTCACCAGTTTTTTTTTTATAATATCTTCCTATCCACTTGTGTTGTGGTGGCCTATTTAACTAAATTTAGAAGCAAAAAAATCTCTTCCATAAAAGCTTCCATATCAGATTATCACATTTGTAGATGCATAATGTTACATAAGGCATGTTTGGAGCCCGGATGAATCCCCATACAAAGAACTGAGATCATGTTAAAACAAAAGCAGGCTTCGGTAGCGGTTGCTGCTTTTGGATTCAGGATGTGTCGACATCTCTAGAGGTGTGGCAGCTTGTGAAAGGTACAGCTTGTCACACTGCTGAACAAAAAGCCAGATTCTGGATTCAGGGCTTGTTCGCTGAAACTGATAAGGTTTTTTGCTCCATGACAAAACTCTAATGGAAAGTCATGCCTGTCAACTTGCAGATGGTGAGTGTGTTACACCTGTCCCTTTTCCATATTAACTACTATTGTTAACAGTGCTGGCCTCAGTGTGGAGTAAAGAAGGGCCTCTGCAGCTGACACTGAGGTCAATTCACTTTCTAATGTCTTAAAAGCAAAATCTCTGACACGGAGGACATTGCAATTGCTGAAAACTACCTCTTCACTCTCTTTTCTCCTGCAACATAAAATATAAAATATTCCAATAAAGTCATCAAACTTTTAGAAGCTGGATCTTGAGCCCGGAAGTGCAGCTGCATTTGATTCCCATTTTGTGGAGATGTTTTTTTGTCCAAAATTAAGACCGAGCTGACATCCAGCTATCACTTGTATTAATCTCAAGGTAATCATAGCACATTAAGTAGACGTCTAATTACAGACCCCCTGAAGGACTTCTTAGATGACCCCCCTCTCTTGGGGTTGAGCTAACCTGCACTCAGCCATCCCTATCACGATCTCAATACATTACACTGGTGTCCCCTGATAATACAACCATTAATAGCAGAAGATTCATTAATCAAGGTGTTTGTGCTCCCTGAGGAACCTTGAGGGCTTTTCCTAATTATAACTCCATATCAGCAAAGCATAGAATTGAGGCTGTGCATTTTGTATTTGATAGTTTATGCGAAAGGTGCACAGCAGCTACAGTACATTAAGTTATAATCATCATTTTACATAAAAAGTTCTACCTTTATTTTGAGCTTTCTTTAAAGAAAAAAAAACAACTTAATTTGACTAAATTGGTTCTGAGATGAAGGACAAGTGAAGACATTCCTCTTTTAATTTTCATGTAAGGAAATCTGATGAACCATGTAGAAGATAACAAATTAAACATCAATGTGTGAGATATCTCGTAATTTAGAAGTGCACAGAATAAGTTGGAGAATGTTGCTTTTTTTTTTTTTTTTAAAAAGGAGGCTCCTATGAAATCCACATACTGGTCATTGCTTTAATAGCAGTGAATTCTATCTTCCGATGCTCTTTGCTCGCAGAGAAAGCACTTAGTTCAACATAATTTAATTAAAGCTTTCTTTGGGTCGCTGGACGCTCCCGCAGTTCAGATGGTTAGATATGAAGAGCCGAATGAAAACTGTGACCGTGGTTATCGCAGCCTCTCTGACACGGCACCAATGTGAGACCAGCGCCCACGGGGAGCAGAGATCAGAGGCGACTGACCGTGCAGGATTCTATCTGGTCCTTGCAGAACTTTTGAACCCATCTCAAACGAGGGTCCACTTCATATAGCTCTCCCCTCTCTTGTCATCTTTGTTTATTCGCTCCTTCCCTGAAGGCCGGTTTAAATGTCATGGACGGGACTGCAAGATGAGGTCTGCATTGGGGTCACTGTCATTGCCTGGAGAAAGTGCTGTGATAACTTTGGCCCGAGAAATGAGAGTTGATAGCGAGTGAACTCAAAGACTGCAGCCGGAGATGGTCGACTTTCAGCGGATGGACAGTAGGAAGGCTGCAGAAATGTCAAAACATCTGTGACATGGGACAGAGCTTATTAGGGGAGACAAGCTGATGTGGAGAAAGGGATGCAGTGGTCTGTCTTTCTCTCTCCTCTCTCCTGTTTGACATTAAAGAGGTTTCAAAGCTAAACAAGTAAAAGCATAAGTAAATGAACGACTTCATTTCATCATTCACTGAGCCTTTTTTATCTTTTAGTGAAATATAAACAAGAGAGGAGTAATAAAGAAATATACTGTTTCAGATGGTGAGCATTAAGACCAAAGTCAAGGTGGGCAGAATAAAAAGCAGAGCTTCTGGTCAGAACCTTGAAAATAAAATCCTTGCTGATGAACAAGAATTGAAAAAGTATTTTGAGTATTGTACAAAATAGAGAAGCGCACATGAAGGGTAATTCTGTAGGGGGAAAATTGCAATAAAATACCTGTTTATCTATGAGAAAACATTTTATGATTTTTTAGTTGACATACAGTGTGGATGAGCTACTGAATTTGAATAGAAAGCATTTAGCTTGGTATCGAGAGCCTTGTTTCCATCCAATAACTGCAATTTTATTCTGGTGTCAGCTAACATCTGCCATGCTTTTATGCTGCCAAAAGCAGAAAATAACAAAGAAAGCTGACTAATGGTCACACAAAAAAAACAAACAACCAGTATGCTGAGAAACGCCCACAAGTGTGCAGTTCATGTTCATGCCTTCTAACCGATGCCCATTTTTTTTGGAAAAGACATGCACTTGCTCTGAGAAATAAACACTATAAAAAGACTAAACCCGGGACCCACCGGTCAGCTGAGGCCTTCTGAATAGAGTTCGTATGTTCTCCCTGTGTAGGCTTCCTCCCACAATCCAAAGACATGCAAGTTAATCTGTGACTCTAACATTGCTCCTACATGTGAATGTGAGTGATTAACTGATTATCTGTCTCTGTCAGCTCTGACTGACTGGCGATCAGTCCAGGCTGCACCTCACCTTTCACCCAATGTCAGCTGGGATTGAAACCCTATGTTAGGATGAGTGGTATAGATAATGATGGACGGATAGAACAAAAAGTCATCAAGTCATCACTGAACATTGAACACGCTGATGAAATTCAGGCTAACTAGACTTTCTTCTAAATCTCACTGACTGATTCTTTAGGGTACCAAAAGTTTGCCACAAATCCAGAGCAATTTACCAGTTTCTTTGACATAGCTGTAGTGTTTTATTGGCCTGCAAACAATTTAAATACAATGCAGATTTAATGCATTTTTACAAATCTGTGATGTGGCTATTTGAGGTGGACAGAGGTTTGCATGCACACATATTGGTGAGCCCTGCAACCCCTGCTGCAACACTGAGACAAAAACAAAAACATGCAGGGTCCAGTTTGTCTGAAGAAAGTCCATAATCAAACACTGGTATGAAAATTGAGGTTGTAACCAGCACCTCAACTACAGAAAAGCAAAGGCACAAACCAGAGGAAATGCTTTAGTTTAAGTTCAAGTGGTCAAACACAATTGATTTTCCCCATGCAAGAGAACTGGATTACTTTGCAAATTAAGAGGCAAGAAGGACGTATTGTGGATTTAAATGGAGACATACAAAGTCATAAGAGCTGTAGGGTTTGACCTTTAAGGAGTCATAGAAAGAGGGGCCGTGATTTTTTATTTTTTCCCCTCACATAGCAACTGTCTGCTGGAATGCCAGCCAGTGACTGCGAGGAGACAGATAGCTGCCGTTTTCCGCCAGAGATGAGGAGAAAAACGGCAGGAGAGGATAGCTCTGTCCAATCTCCCTTGCCCTTAAGACCTCGCCAGTCCCTGCTGATGAATTTCACCATTATCAAAGGTGAGAGGTCTGCTGAGAGAAGTCTTAAATGAGGGACGGGGAGGAGAGATTGGGGGTTGGGTGGCCAATATTTGGAGCTGAATGGATGCAGGGAAATAAAACGCTGGCAGACCAACCACGCCCAGATAATCTTATTCCAATAATTGGATTTCCTGGAAAGTTCTTAGTGGTGTTTTGGGGCTGGAAAAACACAAGTCTAGGGTAGACAAAAATCTGTAAGCCCCAATCCCTAATCTGTGTAAGTTAATTATCACTGAATAAGACACCACTTTTGACAGTTCAAGATTTCCGAAATGTGGTAGTTTGTTTTAAATTTATCAATCTATTCATTTATTTGCAATCACTGGGCTCACTGAACTTGGCTTTGTCATTAATATGCTTTGATTTAAAGCCTCCATTTTGTAACAGCTGCACAAAGTCGCAGCTGATTCACTGCAGTTTTACAGACCATCGCAGCCACTGAAACTCGCCTGGCACCTTTCATGACTGCTCCCCACCTCCACTCGCCTCAAGGAATCGCTCCTCTTTTAATATACCTTGTTCCAGAATATCCCTCCCTTTCCAGCAGTATTTTCTGTCTGTTCCCTGCTGCTTGTCTTGCATTTAAAATAAACGTGAGCTATCACAGAAACAAAAATGAACAGAGCCACTCTAATACACCATCCATCCATCCATTCATTTTCTAACCCGCTAACATTTACTTTTCCTTTGTTTACTTCTTTTACATTGGTTCTAGTCATTGGTCCTTTGCAGGTTTGGCTGCGAGTTGACTAATATAAAGTTTTACATTTCAGAAGAGGGAACCGACAGGCACCCCTAAAATCTCAAACATGAAACTGTCAAACCATCCCATTGTGGATGATTTGGATTTGTTACTTCACTCATCACCCATGTTATCAACCAGGGGACACTGCTTAATTTACCTACAAACAAACTTTTTTTTTAAAGATCCCATAATAGCATAAGAATTTTAGTGTTTCACAGATTTGTTTTTCCGTCAGTACTTGGTCGTTGGCTGTTGTTTATCTGCCATAATTTCCACTCCAACGTTAGTAAGAGTAGGCATTGATGCTTGGTCAGATACTTTGTCCTGATTGGTTGTTTTGGTTCAGGTGCACTCTTGCTGAGCAGCAGGTAGAGCCAGAGAGGAATGATTTTATCACAAATGATCTGTCTAACATAATACTGTCAGGTCAGAGTGACAGTTTTAGAAAATATGACTAAAAGTCTTTTTTTAAATAAGTTACCTACGTCTGCTTTAATGACTCGAGAAAATAAAATCTCACACACAGGCATTCTTACATGCACATTAACACAGCTATCAACCACACACCCACACACACACACATAGATCTGAGTAAATCAGCCTCACACCCACACAGGTGATGGCATGGCTCTGCTCACTTAATCCTGCTGAAGATACGGCCTGCTAATCGCTGTGTGTGTGTGTGTGTTTCATCAAATCAGCAGTTAATATCGTCCCTAGTGGGTGGATGCCTTGCCTGTGCTGTCGTAATTCACGCCAGCAGGGACGCAGGCGTTGGCTGCTCTCTACCCTGCGGGCTGGTCCATAAAGATCTGCAGGAGGACGGGGAGGTGATCTACGGTCCAATCGCCAGCACTCAGTTTTAGGAAACTTCTCTAATGCACCTTTCCACCCCCTTCCTCATTCTCCCCCTGTTGTTGTTGTTGTTTTTGTTGCTGAATAATTCACCCGAGAGAGAGAGAGAGGGGGGAGATCGAGTGAGAGCAATGAGAGAGAGCAAGCGTGATTCACGGGTCATGGCAGGGCCTGTCTTTGCTGTCATATTTCATAGCCTCTGCAGGTGAACTAGACGCTGCACAATGCTCGCTGGCCAGATAGAGAGGTAAAGGTTCACACAGATTTTTTGTGTTTTCCACAGATAAACTCTTCAGGTGGTGCTCATTAATCCCTGATTCCTTACCCAGTCCTCATTAATAATATAACAGCATTTCTGTGGTGAAAAAAAAGTTTTTCGAATTATTCTGTACACAGGAAAAGTAAAATAAATGTTATATTTAAGCAGGTACAAAATACACTTGTGGAAAATGAAAAGATGAGAATTGCACTGTTGTATAATTTACTTGTTGTCAGTAAATGAAAAAGACTTAATCCAGCAATGGACTGACACTATTAACCAGAATTGCCTGTGATGTACATTATTTTATTCTTTTGTGCCATAGACTTCCATTGTTGCCAAAAAAGCATTAAAGAGACAACAGTAAGCTCCACAGTTAAACTGACTGATATGTCTTTTCATGATGATGAACACGCTGTCTTTAGTTTATTCTAAGTTATTATTATTACATGCACTGTCACGATCCCATAAATACTCCCCAGAGCACCAAATGTGCATTGGCTGATATTTAAAAATAGTCCTGAACAAAATCACTAATTACAAAACAACAAGTTTGTAAAGATCTACATCTTCAAAGGCCAAGTCCATTGGCACCAAAGGCCAATGGACATAAAGGACATTGCAGCAGTATAGATGGTTAACGCATTGGTCACATTGGTTTTGGTCTTTTCAGAGATTTATTGGCAACAAAATACAATACCAGCACAGTTCTTTTATTTCTTTATATTATTTTATTTATATATTATATATTTTATATTTTTTACAAGAGGTGATCATTTGATGAGCCACTTAAGTTAACTTTGGATTTATGAAGGTTAAAACAAGCTTTTATGTAAAATTGTCGTATTTGATGCCAATATTCTCCAATGGATACTCTATACAAGAAGGTGTCAAAGTATGGCATATATGATAAATATGATTAACTTGCTGTTTTTCTGGAGCACTGACACATTTTGAACAATATGCATTTTGTACATGGCCGACGGTGTGTGTTGTCTGTATGTCATCTGTTGTGCATAATGTCTTGTAGGACAAAAAAGATGAATAAAATGGAACTTAAACCCCTTCCCTTCTATTTAAAAAACTATCAAAAGTTATTAATATAGAATTACCACCAGTAGTAGCTTTACAGGTTTTCAAAATAAAAATGAATTTTGTAGGCTTTATTGAATAAATGCTTCTTAATCATTTTTCAATCAAACACATCATCATCCCTAAGTGTGAAATTAACAGTGTCAGGCAAACGGTGGGAAAATGATGGGATTTGCTGTAAACAACGTTACTAGCAGCTGACATTTTATGGTAACGGTTCTGAACCGAATCACCTCACATGCATGCTTGATGAACGCGAACCACCAGCCGGGGCGACACAAGTGTAAAGACACCGATGTGCCGAGATAATTTATTCAGCACAAGCCACAGCTAACTAATCCTGCAACTGACATTTATGGCATACCGTTATCCAAACACAGGCATCCCAGAGGATGTGCTAAACTGCCACCCAACACTTAGACATGAAAGCGAATGCCAGAGTAATAGTGCTTATAACAGACGCAGCAGGCCTCTGACTTATCACGAGGCATGAAGTAAAAGAGGGTGTTACTGTTTCTAATTATTGCATGTTGACTTAATTAAAGTGCTGTCATGCCGAGTTGAAAAATGGATTGAAGACATCACATCAGTCAAAGACACTTCCATGTAGAAGGCTTAGTGACTTAAATTTGAATAATTGTTTGACAATGAAATTTCTCCTTGTCGAGAGGATTTTTAGCACATATGTAGTTTTTTCTTGGTGTTTTTTCAGTTCATACTTTTTGAAATAAAGAAACGTTGTGCACCAGAACAGGCTTAAGTGAACACTTAAAGTAATTGTATGGCAATTAATAGTTGCCCCAGTTCTCATCTGTGATGGAAAAGGACCTGATGCTTATCTCAGCCTGCCGCCTCTGTAACCTCCATGTCACGAATCTACAGCTTATGAGTGCTTATGATCAGTTTGTGGGTTTTGAGTTTCACCTGTAGAGTCACTAATAGCTTCATAATGTCTCCATAATTTTTCCTTGAATGAAAAATGTCAGCTTGCCGGTGTCCTCAGTAATTCACGTGTGATAACGGTTTTGAAAGCTTCGATGCTGTGCTAGTGAGCGAGCTGGTGGCAGAATCTAAAGCCCCTCGCTTGTAATTCCTTACAATCGCCTCCATCACTCTGCCCCTCCTCTCCAATCCCACTCTCAGTTGATGGAGGGCACCTCTCTACCTCCTCAGCAACCTCGATGGCTGCTGCCTGCCTGTTTCTAATTCTGCTCAGGCTTTCGTGAAGCCATGGTTCAGTATTTTAGTGTGCCTCTCTGAGACGGATGTCGGCTTCTTGCCCAGGTGTTCTCTGAGGTGCAATTCAAAGTCAGATTCCTAAAATCTAAAGTTACCACAACTTCTCATACTGCCTGCAGCAGCTTTGATTCTTAATAAAGACCCATCAGTCCCACAGCTGTATCTTAAAAACTCGATGGGAGGTGTGTGTGGATACAGTGGGACACTGCTTGCCAGGACAAGCACCATGATTTCTTTTTAATGTGAACATGAGCACCTTGCTTTGACACTTTGGCGCAGATGTACACATTTATCAAAATAAGATAATACAGAGTAGCAGGCAGACCGTGATAATCCCCCAAGAGATATTATATTGTAAAATTAAATCCTTTTAAATAAATGTTCTAATCTGATCATCCATTTGTTATTGTATTTAGCTTTGCAGTCAATCTATCTGGTACGTTCCCAGCATATATGTAGAAGCACAGGTGTGACCAATGATATTAACAATGACTCAGATCCATTTCAGCGTGCCAGTAATCTCTACCAGTGAGTCAATATCTACAATATCAGGACCCCGAAACTGGAAAACCCAATGAGAAATGAAAGACTTTTTAATGTTAGTACACTTGCTTGAAACACTCTTCATCAAAAAATTTGTGGCGCAAAATGATGCTGTATATTTCAATCCTGATATAATGTTTGAATTTAAGTCCAGCTCTGAAAGTGATTTGGTGAGATTTGGTTGCATATTTTATTTTATGTAACTATTAAGCCTCTTGTGGATTTTTCTAAGTGCTTCTTTCCTTTGGAATGTGCATGGATTTTTAAAAGCGAGCAGATTTCTCAAGGGTTCAAAGCAGCGTGTTAGGAGAGCGGTTCAGAAACACTTGTGTCCAGTGATAGACCCGAAAATTAAGTGATTCATCATACATTTCCCTCTTCTGCCTCAAGGATTTTTAGGGTTTAATAGTGGGAGGATATTCTAGCACCATGATGGCAGAGGTTGTGGTTCAATCTTTGAGATTAATAAGAGCAAATGTATTTCCACGTTTCCATAATAGTGCCTAATGGCAGCAGTTGGGAATATGAGGCCTTTGGATTGGTTTTTACTTGGCACACAGGTCTGCTGTCTTGTGTTTATCATCCCTAACTCGTCCAGAATCTGTTTTACAGCAAGACAATTTAAGCTTTTACATAACCTGAAGTTCGCTCACCTCCAGTGGCCTTTTTTACATTTTTGTTTTTGGCCCTTTAAGCACATTTTTCAGTGCACATAAACAAGCTGCTGGTTGCTGTTGATACAAGTACACACGACAGTTAGGATCCTCGCAGGCTTTTGAGGGGGTTGTCTGTGACTAGAAATTCAGTGTTTTTATCTGCTCAATCGTACATTTTATAATCCTTCCTATTGTCAAAAGTTAAAAAGAAATCTGTGAAAGTTGGATGAGAAATTCTTTATGTATAGTTTTAGCTACTCTTGGGGTTTGTTTCCAGCTTAACAAAAGAGTCAGGGAGAGTCGTTGAGGAGATGTAATCAGGAAATGATTGAAAATGCTCGAATGGATGGACCATCACTGTGCAAGGGGCCATTCGGGGTCTAACCGGTCAACGATGACCTCCTCAACAGTCTTACATATACACACCGTGACACATTAATGCCTTTAAAAGGGTCATGGCTATGTTGGAAATCACTTGCCCTCACATCCAACAGCATACAATGACATTATCATCCTATTGAAGTCATTCTTATGTGCACCAAAGAAGCATAATTCCAGTATTATCACTACTTTTGCAAACACTTTCGCTTTTCATGTAGTCATTTTAATCAAATGAAATGAAATCAATCCAGTGAGTCTAGTTAGAAGGATGTTGCATTGAGTGCTAACTCTCAATGAGCAGTCATCTTTATGTAAAAGTTGAAATTAATTAGGAAAACATTACTTGATATCCCTTTGCTTTGTACAAAGAACTTGAAAGAACTAACCTACTAAACAATCTAGTTTAGTTTGCATGCAGGTTTGTGCAAATTCTCCAATATTTATCCTACAGAATATATATTACATAATACACACAGATATGTACAGCATGCTGCAGAATATACTGTATAATACTTACAGAACACAACAGTTTAATTTGCTTGTGCCTATTAAGATTCCTTGGTAGCGTATCTGCCTGGTAAAATGCATTATTGTGTGTGTTTGGTCACAGATGCAGGTAGAAGCAGGAAAGTAAGCTGCTCTTAATTTATACATTTAATGTAGATTTTAAACATTTGCCAACACATGAGAGGTGTAGAAATTGTGATGGTGCACAAATGAATATTTGGATACTTTCAATACAAAACATGTACCCTTATTGGGCTTTTGATTTTGAATGAATTTTCAATTAAAATATGAAAACAGCTGTTTAACACGGTAACAACAATTTAGGCATGGAAATCTGTGTGCTATGATCACTGACTGTTGTTTCTTTATTTACCTATGCAAACACAATAGCTGTGATCAGCAGTTAGCACACCCCTGTGTTCAAGTAATGAAACAATTTGCATTTTAATGGGCGATTGAAATGCACTTAGTTAAGCAAAGAGCTGAAGGAAAATCCGTTGAACCCCTGCCTCTTCATTGAGAAAATGTAAAAAAAACAAAGATGACTTTGGCTGTGAATGCAACCGACAGATGTACAACCATCCGCCCTAATTGACCTCACCTCACCTTTGAGTTTGGTGGTCTGTTAATTATACACCTCTTCTTATTTGTCAGGTATAAAAGCCTTTTTCAGCTTTCTCTGTG
>JBAJHX010000081.1:4697102-4715358 GCA_037176925.1 Amniataba percoides | reverse complement strand
TTTGAGTTTGGTGGTCTGTTAATTATACACCTCTTCTTATTTGTCAGGTATAAAAGCCTTTTTCAGCTTTCTCTGTGATTTTGAATCGGGCACAATATGTCCAGATTTGTAAAAGCAGATGTCTGAAGAACAGAGAGCGGTATTGAGAGAGGCAGCGTGCAGGACCGGCAATCAACCAAACTTCAGTGGATGTAATTAATTTATTGACTGAGGTCTAGAGGAGACTGAGACAGATGGACAAAATGACAGACAAAATCAAGGTAAAGCCTTTTGACAACCTGTTTATGAGGTGTCAGTTTGAATTTGGATCAAGGCTTGTAAGGGCTCCGCAAGGGCGAGTGTTGGCCGATTTTTTAATTTATTTATCTATTTTTTTAGTGGCTTATGCTGGCTGTGTCCTGCTGGAGAGGCTCTGCATCCTGCCACTTTTTATGCAGAACCATCCGGATGCCCAGGCAACAGAACAAAACACACAGTAGTGTCTGCAGTGACCTACAGAGAAGAGAAGTAAAGTGCATCAGAGGCCAAAGTGGCTCCTGAAGGTTTTAACTGATATGAAATGTACGCTGTGATCTCTAAAGTTTTAAATTAGACTTTCATACTTAATGGCCAATCTGCTTTGGATGTCACCTGTTAAGAGTGCCAAATAGATTTTTTTTATACATATTACAAACAGCTGATATCCCAGAGGCCTGACATGGATGGTTTTGTGTTACTTAAAATAATTTTCATTATCAATAAACTCTCATCACAAAGCTATAGGAGAAATGAAAGCAACCCAAGCTGAACGATTGTGGTTCCTGCTGCCTCCATTTTAGCCTCAATGTGTAGATAAAATTTTAACTTAAGATGCAGCTGTAGCGCTCAGCGATAAGCTTTTAAGTGACACTGTATCGTGAACAGACAATCATAAATACAAATTATTAACAACCACTACTACAACCAGGAGAGTTTACTGCAGGTTCCCTGAGGAGTTATTAATAAAGAAAATACTTCAGGTTTTTGTAAAGTGCAGGGTACTGAAGATGCAAGTCAGGACAGATTAATCCCAGTAAGATACAAATTTTTTCCGCTCATAATTCCCTGGAAGGGCGCGTTCTCTCGACAACGTTTTTGACCATCGTTCAGGTCTGGTCCTCAACTCCAAGTCGTCACTCTCAGGCTTTTTGTGTTTGCCTTCCTTTTTCTACCTCTCCTCTTCTTTCTCTCCCATCTCTCATTCTCCCCATTTTCTTTTCTTTTAGTTACAAATGCTAAATCAGCTGGATTATTCGTGCAGCTCCCCCTTTTTTTTTTTTTTTAAACGAAAGCCTGCTTCATTCCTTGTGACACGTCATTTGTTTTGTTTTCGTGGAGTTGCACAAATGCTGATGCTCTACTTCTGGGCCCAGCCAGCCAACACTGTAGTATTCCAAGCAGCGTTACTCATAATGCCGGGTGTGTAGACTTAATTAAGGTTTTAATTAATTCCCCATTTAGGTCATATGTAAGTTAGAGCGACGCGCAGATTGAGCTGTGCCTGCTGGCCAACATTTGTATTACCCTGCCTGATGGGGAAAAAAAAAGAAATCTTGCGGCCTAATCAAATAACACACTTGTTTTCTACCATATGCAAATTCACATTTTTACATTCTGATTAGTGTCTACCTTGAGCGCACGCTGCGTTGGGGAATTTAACCGTGATGAGAGAAGAAAGAATGATCCGATTCGCCATAAGCGCAGGAAACACCTGTACAAGCAGCTGGCCTTGTGTAAGTGAAGTCAATTGAGTTTTGCCCGTCCCATCTCATCCATAAGTCTCAGACAGATAGCTACAACTCTGGCAGATTGCAGATCTCATTCAGCCTGCTTCCTACCCTGCGCTGGAGACATTTGGTATTCCCCGAGGCCGTCTTTGGCACTCAGCTCAACCCCAAAGAATTTCTCCTTTCTCTTCCTTCCTTCCACGGGGAGAGGTCAGAGGTCAGGCTTGGTTGCAATAACAGCCTCCCCGCGGTTTGCAGGGAATCTGAATTTTGTTCAAGGAAACTTCAGCAGAGCAGATGGATGTTGACAAAGAAGTGTGGACACTTGTTAGTTTCACTTCTCACAACAGCCCCTAAGCTATGAAATGACGGACGCTGACTAAGTAAGCAGTGACTTGTTTTGCTGAAAAACACACACTCAGAGCGCTGGTCTGCATGGAGACCACCATCCATGACGTACTTACTACCAAAATATACAGCACTCTGCATTAAACATATCTCATGACAGGGGTGACAGCTTGGTAGTGGTGAATAAAGCCTTGTAGTGATGCTGTTTTCTATTTGTCAGGCAGATATTTCTAAATTTAGAATTTGTTTCCTTGAAAAGGAGAGAATCCCTCCATTCATCCGTCTTTAAAGTCTCTCAGTCTCTCAGTTGGTACCTGTCAAAAAGAAATGTGAGTTCATACGTGTGCGTTAAAGTAGACACAAACAGCCGTGGTACATCAGAGAAATAACTACACACTCAAACATCTATATGACACAGTTCAGAATGGGATGAAAAAAAAATCTATCAGTAAACTATTTGTAAAAATCAAATAGTTAAAATTTGTAGATAATCACAAAGATTTCACATTTATTTTTCTTTTATTTTGTGAATTAAATAAGCTAAATCCAATATGCTTCATGCTGCCTTTTCATAACCGGTGAGCAAAAGAGAAACACAAAGGTTACAGCAACCTGCTTGTTGCAGAACATCAGTTAGTGGGCATGTTTCTCTGAGTAATTCCGTTAACGCTTATCTCCGGTTTGATTCATAGTGTGTCATTTGCAGGCATTTCATCACGCTTTTCTTTGATATCACCAAGGTTGGCTCTGGGGCAAAATAACATTGGATGAATCCGCTGTTGTAAATCTATCCTTAATTCTCTCTCTCTCTCTCTCTCTCTCTCTCTCTCTCCAGTTGTCCGTCTGTGCAGCTGAGATGATAGTTGACAATTTAATTGAAGAAGGTAAGAGAATAGGAATTAGATCCGCCTGCTTCTGTGCCTTGTTTTTTTAGCACCAAACATCTTGCGCACACCCCCAGACAACCTTTGTATTTCTTGGACCTCTGATTGGGCGACTATCAGATCGTCCTTTAGGGTCCCTCCCACGTGCAAGTGGGGAATTGCTTGTGACAAGTTATCAGGCCTCAAATGATGTCTATAATGGCGGATTAGCCGTTGACATGGCCTTTCATGAACAGCAGAGAGGAGACCGGCATTGTATCTAATGAAAGATTGTATCTGCGGCTACTGTCGTGACGTAACTCTGACTTTAAGAAGCGGCCATCAAACTGTCATAAATATCTTATTATGGTGCGCGATTTAGCATTTTGATGGGGGAGCTGCAGTTTTTATCATTCTCTGCATGCTGCACAGGCTTCATCTAAACAGTCACATTTGACACTGATCTGAAAGCGATGGATCTTTATGGCGTCCAGCTGAAATGACCGTCTAGTGTGAAACATTTAAACGGTGATTATAATGCTTCCATAAGGAGCGCATGCAGATAGATCACAGTAGTGTCTAAAGGCTTCAGTCGCTGTTGAAGTGCCACAACTTTCTGTCAGCAACATCCTGCGTCCTCTCTGTGGAGCATCTACCAACTAATAGGTTATAATTTGTGAGAGACAGTAGCCGACAGCGAGGGCTTTGGTGTTCCATTAAAGGATTTAGTCAGGGTGATATTCAAGAATCCCATCTGCAAAAGTGAGACAAAAAATGACTAAAGGCAAAGTCATTCTACTCTCACCAAAAACAAGTTAGAAGCTCACTAAGTAGAAAAAGATGATAATACTGTAAGTGAACAGTGTCCCTCAACCGCTGGGTAGCATTAATTAAGTACAATCAAGCCATACTTAAAAGAACAGTTTGACATTTTCGGTATTACTCTAATTTACTCTCTCATCTAGGGTCTCTGCTGGACTCCTTGCAGCCTCACAGTGACAAAACTATAGGAAGTCACTGCTCCCAGCTGAGATGTTGTATTTAGTGAACTCTACAAGCGTTACCAAGCGGATTTTATAACCTTTGGACAGAGCAAGGCTGTTTCCAGACTTCATGCTAAAACTAACCTAAGCCAAGAAAATCTTGCTCTGGCTTCAATTAAAAGACATTAAAATGGTATGATTGGTCTCTGCGAAAATAAGATGTATATTTAAAAAATGCTGAACTATTAATTTAATTCCATCTCAGCCAATAAAAATGAACTGCTGCAGCTTGAGGCTTCAGTGTGCATATATTATTGATATGCATCCACGTGCAATTCAGGTAATTTGCATAAAGTGAGATAAAATTATCAGTGGAGTGTCTTTGGTTATTAGCTTAGATTTCATGAGTGGGTTAAACATTGAAAACCAGTGGAGGACATTTTGGAACGTCACATTCTGCAACAACAGTCAAGTCAGTGTATGGGGTGGATCAATATATTAAAATTTCAGGATGGACAATCAGGATGACAAACATGATAAATTTCTAAACATATATGAAGCATGTATGTGTAGTTTAGCCATCCTGAGGCTATCCTAAGGCACATTCCAGCTAATATATTTTATTTTAATAGTGTTTATATTGTTTTTACACTAGAAATGCACAGTAAGGACAGTTTTTAAACAACAAATGTATTCGTTGATGATTTATCAATTGCATGAAACAAGTGATGTAACAGCTATGTAAATTTGCAAAATCTTTCTTATAATGCAAAATTAGCTTAAGTATGGAAGTTCTATGTCCCACAGGAACACAGCATTGTGTCTCCAAATTAACTCTGAATGAGTCCTGTATAATCAACTAGACTTGAAGGCCATATGCATATTTGCTGGTTTTGTACCAAGACACATCGCGACACTGAGGTTCAATTTACTGATGCATGTTCATTGTTGTCCAGGGAACATTTATGTGACATTGTGCTCTGGTTGCAGTGGGACAGAGCTGACATTTTATCTTCCTTTCCAATCTCAAGAAATACTTCCTGCCATGCAGGCCTACTGCCTGGAAAACTCCGCAAAGATACCCCTATTTATGTCTGCCCCCTTCCTTTCTTCTCATCTCTCTTTCCTTTTTTTCGTTTTTTTTTGCTCAGGAGGGTGTGGATACTTTTCAATGATTGCTGTCAAAGAGCTTCAATTACCTGTAGAGTGTGACTTGTGAAATCCGTGCAGGGATTTCTTAATGTCTGAGAAGTAGTAATGTGCAGAACAGATCCTCTCTCTGACACAAAGGAGGTTTTCTCCTAAAAGACAAGAAGTCTCAGCTTGCTGTATTTTTCTTTTTCTTGATCTATACAGCATTTATTTCAAGATACTGCACACAAAACAAATTATGCAGATCCATCTCCTACGATGAGCTTAACACTCACAAGATCCTGAATGCATCATTCTTAACATGCATATCAAATTTTGTCTCGAGTGCATTAAATGATATATCGGTTGGTTGCACGTCCCACAGAGAGCAGACACCTGCAGTTGGTGGGCATTAAGCTTAAAAACACACCTGGCTCCTCATCTCTGGATTTATTGAATGATGCAATGTCAAGTGTTGTCACCTCACAGCGAGATCATCGAGATTAATCAAATATAATCAAATATAATCTGTTGCAACATCAACAGTGTATTGGGAACAAAATTGCTCATACATATGACCCTCCACCCTCTCCCTGCTCTTCTTCATATTTTTCCTGGCTCGCTGCTCATTTTATGGCGTACTCATGAGCCTATTTTTCAGCATGTGATAGAAATGTGCCAACATTAGACAGCATCACTTTCTCTGGGACCTAATCCCTGCCTCACTGAAAGCTGTTTATATAATTACCCATTCTCTCTAAAAGATGGGATGAGGGAGCCGTGTGCCTGTGTGAAAGAAGGGGAGAGGATCTGTGTATGAGTGAATGACAGAGAGACAGAGAGAGAGGGGTGGCTTAAACAGAGGAGTTAAATATATGGTATCAGACAGACAGACAGCCAGCAGCAAGGGACCAAAGTTAATGGTATTTTATGCTACTGGGTATCTGAGATTGCAATGAGACTGGAAAAAAAAGAAAACAAAGCTGTAACTACTGCGCATAATTTAATAATGCAGTATAATAAATATTTGAGGGGAGTTATTCTGTCACCATTTAAATTGTGGATGGAACATTATTACACCATCAGTGATGAATACGCTTTGGTGATGAGATGGGAAAGCAAATTCATGTTAAATTGCAAAATGCAATTTCAGAGGCTATTTTGTAGAGAATTAACTGCACAATGTATAAATCAATAGTTGTAATAGGAATGTGTTTTTTAACATGATCTATGGCTCTGGATATGTCTCATCCCACCGTGGCAAAAAAAAGTGTCATTTTCATTGTGCGGATACAAATGTTTATTCAACATATGGTGCTTTGACCTCGCACATCTACAGCACTGTCTCTGTTGCTCTGTGGATTACAATATTTTATTTCAAAGCTTTTTAAAAAGGTGGAAGTCACACTGGAGGTCATCCAGATGTGTGTTCTCATTTTACTTTTTAGCAAAGCAATTTAATATGAATAACTTAAATGAAGATTACCTGACCTTACCTTTAGTTGCCTAAAATTGGCCATAACCACTATGCTTCCCTAACCTAAACCATACTGTGCTAAACCTCTTGGAAAGTAGGTAATAATACTATAATATCAAAATATGCTAATATTAGGAGGTTACTCAGAACAATATGAGCAAAGAGACAGTTTAACCTTTAGTGAATATATGTATACTGTATATTCAGAGCTGTCGGATGAATTTTCAGAAAAAATAAATTAGGTGCAGAGATTCGTGGTTCCCATTATGATTGATTATTGGGCGATTCCCTGACTTTCATCTGTCTTCTGCAGGTTGCATCAGATCATACCAGCAGCCTTGTTCACAACAGATCAGAACATCACACCTTAAACTAAACGCAGCACATTATCGTGGAGTACAATTGTGGTTGAAAAAAAATCACACCTACGGCTGCAAATGTACATCTCCCACCCAAGTCTTACACTGTAAAGCTGTTCTTCTTTTTGTAACAACATAGCCTTTCCTCTGCCACTACCCTCTGGCCAATTTTGTTTTCCGGTAATGAGCATTAGTGCTCATTACCGGAGCTTAGAATTACTTTTGTTCCACTTCAGGATACCCCAGTGCTCCCCAGTGCTTCCATGGAACCTGATTTTCTGGTCGTGTGGAGATTTCTTTAAGTGGCCACTTAAGTATAAGCCATAATTTCACAGAATGGCATGGTAGGGGAGAGTAAAATTCTGAAACTGTCTAAAACGCAGGCTTTTGAATAGAAACATCTGATGTGAAATAATGACAAAGACCTCCTATAATCAGCAGGTCAAATCATTGTACATATTCTGCAGCAAAATGGATCAGCATAAGCAGAATAGTGTCCACACGGTTGGAAGCGACAATCTTTCAGCGAAGCCAAGAAGTGTCAGGATCACGCGAATTGAAACACAGATCGCACGAGGGGTTGATACGGACCTAATCAAAGTGACTGCGAGTGTTTGAGCAAACAAACACGGCCCTTTGATGTAAGCCTGGCTTTCTTTTTGCCCCTGCCATTGAGATTAAGGAAAATGAGATTGCTTTCATGCCTTTGCAAATATCTTCATGTTAGGAATTAATTTTCCCTTGGCCCAAGATGCAATGAATAATAAATTGGCAAAAAAGTTCCCCATCTGTGAAGATGGGTAGGAAGCATAAATCTCTTGAGGGAAAACTTTAAGACCATGAAGTCTTACTGACTGGATATCTGCAAACTGTGTATTTCAGAATATTAAGTATTAGCTATGCCTTGTTTGGTAGTGGATAAGTCTACTGTGTAAGTGTGATTATTACCTGTTGATACAGCCAAAACGTACCATGTAGCACCAGATGAAATCTCTTTCAGGACACCAGTCACTTTAGTAGATATCTCAAAAGTGTCTGCACTGGCAAGTCAGTGCTGAAGAATGTTATTGGAAAAACCTGCATGATTTGAGTTATAACTGTTTTTAACCATGATACTTCTCAGGATCATGTAAATTATCCCGTGAATCATTTCAGTCGTAAATACAAGCTGGATTATGCTGGCCCTCGTAGGTTTGTTAAGTAGGTCTGATGGTCAAAATGGATTTCACAATTTAATGGGCTTATAAAAGCCACTGGGCAGTTTGTTTTCCCACAGTAACATTCCCGTTGTGTACGCTAACTAGGATGCCACTTAACGCTGCGGTTTTCAAAATGGTGTGTAATTACTTTTAATTTGCACCCCCCCAAAAAAAGCGTGATCTTCTGTGTTATTTGTACTCTATTAGGGCCCTTTATAGAGTGATGAAATACCCCAAACTGTGGTGTGAGAAGGCAGAAAAGAGGGTACACTAAACAGATTATATATCATAAAAACCAAGAAGATAACCTTTTAACAGCACTGACTCTGCTGCTGTGCTTTATTCTGCATTTTGTCCTGCACCGCCAGCCGCGATGAAGTAAAAACTGTCGAGGACTTTGTTAACTCTAATAAAAGAACACTTCTGTCAAATAGTTGCTTTCTGAGTATAAAGGAGAGACCATTGATTTTTCCATTGGGCACAGATGGAGATGGCAGGAGGCAGAGTAAGCAATTCCACTGTCATGCCAGCAAATATGGGAAACACCAGATTTTTTCCCAAACAAACAATTCCAAATATTAGAGTTCATTTATCAGTTTACCTCTAATATTTTGTGTTTTTCTGACACAGAACCTTACCCTTGTTTTTTTTTCTCTATGACATTCAGGGAAGAAAGAAATGTTTAGCTGAAGTGAGATATGGGGTCACATCTTTTCAAATGCGAGAAGCTTGGCATTGTCAGCAAAGTGAGTTCAGTCTGGGAATATCATTTTTAGCTTGAAGAAGAGCCCTCCTCTCAGCTGCTGACACACATCTATACAGAAAAAAGAGATTTTTATCTACCAGGATGTGAACTGTGTTTGGCTCTTGGCCAGTTTTTGGGTCATTCACAATGACACTGTCTTGTTCCATTTTCAAAATGTGTGCATGCTTAAGACAACATGTTGATGCATCTGCTGAAATAGCAAGTATTTTACTCCTGAACATGTAAAAATGATTGAAATATGGCTCTCTGCACTCTTCAAGCAATATGCAGCTGAATCAGTTGCTTCTCAGTTCGAGGGCAGCCAACAGGCACGTCAGCTGATGCAGCACTTACTAATTGTACTTTTATCTTTGTGACTTCAAGAGATATGTGTTCTTTTGTTTTCTGATGTGGTGCTGATACATGGGTTGTGACCTTTGGACACTGACTTTGGCGATTCACTTTTTAGAGTCATTATCCAACAGATATAAAGTCTTGTTCTACCTATTATCCAAAAACAACAACTGTTCCAAGTTGACCACTGTGCAGTGTGTTATGAATCAAAAATGCAAATGTATTTCAGTTTATTAAACACAAACAAGTACAGAAATACCAGACAGGCCGATATGGGGCTCTCTGTTTGTCACATATTTGTGAACTAACTCCATTTGCACATTTGTGTTTGCTGTAAATAACGACTGTTGTTTTGATTCACTGCCTAACTGATTTATGTCAAGTCTCAGGTAAAGGAGCTGTGCAGTGCACGCTGTAGGTTGTAGGTGTTTTCTGTAATGACGACTTAGGATTTTGGACAATCGATAAACACAGTAAGGTATAGCTCTGTGGCAGAGTTTCTATGAATTTGATCTGCAGCGAGCGTATTCTCGGTTTCTGAGTCACAGCGCTGCCGGACGTGACTTGAGAGAGTGAAACATCTGCAGCATCCATCAGTGCTCCTGACATGACTTTGTGTCTGAGTGCGGTTTAATCATTGCAATCCCCCACCCCCCACCCCGCGGTGACTCATCCTGTTTGACTGAGACCTTCTCTCCACCCAAATTATAGCGCTACACTACCATGTAATTCCCTCTTGCAAGAGGCAGATCAAAATGTTTTCTGCTGTAAGATATTTTTATCCACCAACCAGGCTGAGTGTTAATTATAGCAAATATTCATACATCAAAATAAAGCTCTCTGTGAATTGGCAAAACACTCTTTGACACAGCAGTAATGGTTAAACCATCACAGTGATATTACCTCCACATGTGTGTTCCTACTGAACTTATTATCCTCAGCTGAGCACGGAAAATTGGAATAATCATGAATTCAGAGGGTGATGAGCATAGAGGAGCATCATATTTAACTCTGGTTGCACAACAGCTATTAATGACAACACAGGATGAATTGCAACACAAAAATACACACCAGCTGCTGCTAAATTGTGAGGTGTGGTTATGATAATTGATTGATAGACTGATTAATTACAGATGCTGTCACTAGGGGCTGTTTGTTTACATAAATAGGGCAGCTTTTCAAGATCCCAGGAGGGAATTCTGTCTTGCATCTCTACCTTGATATAATAAACTGATTAATATTTAATTAACATGCATACATAAACATAGTTAAGTGAAGATTCAACCTTGCCTAGTGATACCATCTGTATATTTATGGTGTTGTGTGAGGCGAAGATGAAATGAGTCAAAAGGTATTTTGTTCTTTTATCATGTTCATAATTTCAGGATGCTGGAAGACACTGGTTATCTGTTCAGGATGTTATCCCTGCTTGCCATCATCCTCACCTTATTCTGGGCTTAAACTTATTGAAATCAGCAGACTGCATAAAGTCTGAGTTCTTGGCATCAACAATTTTACAGCATTGATGAAACCGGGACAGATGGGTCACACCTCCAGAGGATCCTTCCTGAGAAAAAACATGTCCTTTTCCTATCTGTGAAGAGCGTTTTGCAAGATGTGTGGAGGGTTTGGCTGAAGTAGAGGAAGTGATGAAAAGTGAGATTTTTAATCAACATGCAGGTGTTAAAGACTTCTCAGTCCAAAAGTCCATACTGTGCAGTATATTCGTGGTACAGGCTAGTTGGTACTTGGTACAAAATGTTCGTGCTCAAACAAGACCAAGAGTCTTCAGTCATGTAAGCAGCTCAGTGAGGATGCACTTACTTTGAACCGAATACTAAAATGTTCACTATGACAGTGCTAATATGCTGATTTCGCCATGTTAACCGACTTAGTTAAGTCTCTTAGCATGATAACTAATTTGCGGTAAACACAAGGATGATGATGGGAATGATACTGGTTTTGCTGGTATTTGGTCATAAATGAAAGTACTGAAAAAATCAAAATAGCAGAAAATGGGTTTTTAATAAGCACCTGACCCATCGGACAAATAGCAAAATCCTTATTGTCACTAACACTTGTAGATTATATATGGTTTTATTATTATACATCCTGAGTAAGAAGGAGATCATTACAGTACAACTCCAGGCTGGACAACATAGAGTAATAGCTCATAATTGCAGGGTGGAACATGCCAAGTCAAAGGGAAAGATAAGGACTGTAATTACCGTACAGTGAAGAGGCCTGATGTCTGTTGCACAAAAGCAATTTATCCACATCTGTCAATCCAACACTAACAAAGTCTAATTGCTGTTGAAAATGACCCCAGTGCTGGCAGATTGTTTATTGAGCAGCTAATCTGTGCTCCTCCTTATTGCTCAAGGCCATAGAAGGAAGGGGAACTTGATCAATGTCCTATCACAAGCCTGAGTCTTTTAACCACACATACAGTATGCGATAGACTCCACCCAGCGCACGTTTAACATGTGTTAAAAAGGGCCTTCATTAATCAATCCCATTAGCATGTGGGGGGTTTGGTGACATTGAAACAACCCGGGATATGCTGCTCACAGTATGAGGTACTCGAAGCAATTCTCTTTGAAGTTCTATTCTGGGTGTAAGTTTCTGTCTTATCTGTGAATGAAATATTAACCTCCAGACCGTTGCCTAAGTGTTTCATAAATATTGCATGGTGTGGAAGAAGTAATTGGTTCCCCCATCTATAATGGCTGTCACCCCGGCCTACAGAAAAGTGAATGGCTGTGCAGAGGATGGTGGTGAGGCTCATAATAGAATTTCACATATCTCCTCCACATTCTGCATTACGTCCTCAGAAAGGCACTTACTGGCTGCTAGTTTTGTAATTGTAGAGTTATTTCCAAAGTGCAACCTATCTGTTTCAGGGGAAAATCATTACCTGTAACCTGACAACTGAGGAATTTACCTAACATCTTTCAAAATATCACAGTGAATAATTTGATTTTTTCTTGGTTTTTAGTTACTTTGTGGGAGGTTTTAAAATATTGATAACTCTTTTAGGAGCCGCGCTGATTCTGTTATAATTTTAAAACAGGAAGTGCCTCTGGCTCGGCCCAGAGCTGAAAATCTGACAAAGAGGCGTCCTTGTCACTGGGCCTGTTAGTCTGACTGGTCTATTCAATAGCTAGGATCAATATTTCTAATGTAAGTGGCGTCTCAATTATATCAAGGGTTGAAAATCGTTTTTTAACAGGTTTCCTCTTCATCTGTAACTTCTCCTGCAGTTGACTGAATTTAAAAGATGAGGTCGCAGAAGAACTGGAGGCTTTGGCACCTGCTAATGGAAAGATCAGACCTTGCTGATGTTTACAGTTAGCTGAGAACTCTTTTTTTATGTTGCCGTAAAGAAAAACTGATGAAAGCTGACTGCACATAAATCTTTTCAGTGAACTAACCTGTAGAAAGATTTTCTGTACAGAGCACAGAGGTGACTTCCAGTTTCCAAGGTACAAAGCAATATAAAAGTCTTAATAATCAGATTCAGTTATTGATGTTATTTTCTATCAGTTAAAAAATCATATGTTCAAACTGCACATTGTCCAAGGAAACTCGACCTCTTACTGTTTCTTAATGTTGCACTTAATGTAGTTCAGTGTGTTTGATGATGATGTACCATACCATAATTCATGAAATTTAGGTTGTATCTACATGGTTGAATGAACCTATTAAGGAGCAGTTAAATTAATGTAATGCTTAATTGATGAGCAAATTTATCTGAAGCTATTTTAATAAGTACTTAATAGTTTAATGGTTTGATAGTCTGTAATCTTTTGCAGTCAAGTATGCAATTAAATCTCTGGGTTTGAATCGCTGATCTAACAAAACGAGTAATTTGAAGACGTCACCTCGGGCTTTTGGAAAATGTGTTGATTACTTTAAATACTTTATACTCAATTTTTTCCCAACAACCGATGAATCTGTAAAATCTGTATTTTGGAGCCGTAGTGGAGTTTTTTTTCTTTATCTTTATCTAAAACAATATGTGATGCAGTTCTGACATCGAACACAAGGTGGAGCATTAATGTAGGATGCGCTGAACTCCAGGTAAATCAGGTGTGTGTGAATCAGGAGGCGACCAGTTTTTGTCTGAGTCAGCATGGATGATGTGCTTTAGTCTGAATTTGCTGAATAAAAATGTCATTGTGATTTATGGACAATGCTGCTATCTACCCGATGCTATGGTGAGCAGATATACGCCGAACTGTGAGTAAAGGGGTGAGTAAAGGGATTGCCAAAAAATATACAGACCTGTGGACGTCTGATTTATTCTTCCAAAACATGTTCATTACAGTTGCTTAATTTGTTGTCTTAGTTTTGTTGAAAGTGAGTTCACTGCAAACTGCAAGACCATAGTGTTTGTTCTCATTTACTAATCATGACGTGCTGCACAGTTACCTGAAAGCATAAATACAATTGATTAATGAAACTTATATGCTTAAAATGCAAAGTAATATATTGACAATAGTGACTTAACAGAAAGAGTTTTTGGTGATTTGAAGCCACTGCTACGTTCTTGGTAAAGTGAAGATGCTGAAGAGGCTCATGGGACTGGATTCCAGGATGTGTCACTCTTTGGCCTTGCTCTAATGAACAGTGGAGGTGGGTTGGATCAATCAGGCACTGAAGCACCAGCTGACAGCAGCCCACGAAGGCACACTTTTAAATCCTGAAAGGAACAAGTTACTTGGTTCAGCGATGTGAAAGTGAAATCAGATCGGATTAAAAAATTTGGAGAGCGGCCACAGCCGAATGTTACATTTGCAAGTGGTGGTGGGAAAAAAAAAAAGTCTTCTCAAAGCTGTAGTTGGTTAGAAAATACTGAGCCTCTAAGATGACATGGTCAAAAAAAAATTGTGGCCACAATATAGCTACAACGTGCGCACGAAATACATATTCGTTCCCATACAAAATATTAATTCGTTCCCAAGAAATACTAATTTGTGGCCATGAATTACGAATAATGTGTGCACGAAATGCTAATTTGTGGCCACGAAATAGGTGTAATTATTAATATCACTCCTGGACAGCTGGGTAAACAAATCGAACGCACATCCTCTAAGGTCAAAGGTCGAGGCATTTGCGTAGAAAAGGTGCTTGCTTATGCAGCTGTCCAGGAGTGATATTAATAATATTAGAAGTATTTCGTTCGCACATTATACGTAATTCGTGGCCACAAATTAGTATTTTGTGGGAACGAATTAATATTTCGTGGGAACGAATTAGTATTTCATGCACGTTATAGCTATATTGTGGCCACAATTAAATTTTTTTTTGACCATGTCATCTTAGGGTCTCCGTACGAAAACATGACTCTATTCGGTCATTAAAATGAAGGCGATACAGAGGTACAATGATGTGAGGAGGAGGAAGGAGAGCCACTGCTTGAATTCACTGTGTCTGAACTCATCTGTCTAATAAGCTGCCGATTGTGAATAGAAGTAAAGCTTCGATAATACTGAAGCTGTACTTTACAAATGGATAAAATTTGTCTCATGGACAAAGACCAGCACACAAAAAAGGAGCATTTTCTGTAGATCATCAAAAAACAGTGCAGGGACGACATGTTCAAACTCTGCACGACTCCGCAGTTTTGTTACCAACAGACGAAGGCCTGAACTTTTGGATGGAGGGGATTATAGAGCTGGGCTCACATTTCTGTCGGAAGAAAGGCTCATCGGTGTCAAGCCGTCCGCCGTCGAGAGCCGGCGTTAGAGCTCATCCTTCTGTGGAGAATTTTGGATCCACGTCCAGTCCTGTCTTTTATCTTCCTGCTTGCAGATGCCTCAGTCAACGTGAGGATGGCTATCTGGGATTTGGCTCCAATGCAGTTTGTCGTGTCACTTCCAGGCTTTCGCGTATACTGAATGTGTGTGAGTGTGTGTGTGTGATTTGTCACAAATAACGGTACACGTCGTGCATACTTGTCTGCAGGATAGATCTTCTACTTCAGCTTATGCAAAAGGGAAATGGATTGCACAGGCAGTAAAAATAATGACATATTCTAAAATGAACATAACATAATAAAACGTGGGGAATTTTTATGTGAGAATGAAAAGAATGCACATTTCAGGGGCTTATGAAGGCTTTTTGAAATATGGTTACAGTGCATTCACATGATAAACGCATTGAGAGATCTTTCTTCTCTCCAGAGAGTGAATTAAATTTGATGTGACTGACAGACTGTGATATAGGGACAAGGCGGTGTCAATCAATCTGTTGCTAAATGCTACGGAAAATCCTATCTGTGCGGATGACCTACAGGGCACACATCTAATAAACAACTTAGTGCCCTTTACCTCACGGAACGGCGGCCTGTCCCATTTCATGCACACCATTTCTGCTCTACTCCATCTTTCACAAGTGCGGCATCGGTGTCAGTCCAGACTGATTCGTGGAACAGCGGCATCTGCGGATGCAATTGCTTCCCTATGTTCCTGACAGCGCGTGAATATATTCATAGCCGGAGATTCATCACATCTGAAAGCTCATATCACATGATTTGATCACAGCTCTTCACAGCACTACACCACAAAGACAATCTGATGAGTTTGGTGTGTATTTCTGTGTGCTTAAGTGGAATTTGTTTTGGGTTGAATGTGCCACTCCAACCCCTTAATCCCCTTCCACAACTTCCTATAGGGTATGAACGAGGAGCTGCGGTGAAAGCAGCCTCCCACTCACTGCTGCAGCGCGCTCCAGGGTAAACCTTTGCTTTCTAACATGACAGAAGAGATCTTGACAGATATTTATCATTTAAGTAAGACTTATCCGCTTGAGATTTCCAAGAAAACGGTCTTCCTAAAGTGCAGACAGTAGATGTGGATTCTCAGAAAAAAAAAAAAGAATGACTACTGTCGTTATTCATACAAGCTTTTACACATACATATTTATACATTTCACAGGGGCCCTCTTGCAGTATTTATGTGAAGAGATTGTTTTAAAAGGACTGAAGATGAAGGGGATAAAACTGATGATGATGTGTATAAACAACAAAACATGCAAAACAGAATTTATTATTTATGCACTGTATGCTATTGTGATAAATGTAATCCCTCGCTATTGTTGCCTACCAGTCTCATCTGACCACTGCATTGTGATTTAATCGATTTAATTATTTTAGAAAAAGTGTTTCTTTGAAAAGATGTAGATGGAACTATTCATGGCTTTAATGAGGACATAATTATAAGGAAGCAAATTGAGGTACGGTATCTGAATAGACTTAGAAGTGGCTTCATCATGTAATTTCTACATGTTCCAGGGTTTTTAATAATTTCAATCAAAAATACTATTAACATGTGTCCTTTCATATTTTTTTCCCTTTTGTCCTTTTTTTTAGTTTCTCTCATTAACTGGGTAGAGAAATACACACACATAAGAGATCAGTGATCACATAATATCTAGACAAGGACTAACATGGCCAGTTTTTGATTGCAAATGTATCAAATTTAATACATGACTTTTTGAGACCTTAACATCACCACTGTGATATTTTCTTTCCTGAAAGAAACAAAATTCAAATAACAAAACAAAAATAAATAAAAATGCAGAATGTAGCAAAAATTATACAAATAATAAATATGATACAACTCATATATGCAAATTGATATTATTTTTTCTTTTGTCAAAAGGTTAAATAAACATCTCGGTTAAAAAAACTTGAATTTTCTGGCAATTATTTCATGGTTTGGGCTTTACAAGGTTAAGTGCACTGTTGGCACAAGCACATTTTTACTACACATGGGCAAAAGGAAAAGTCACATTCACAGAGTACTTTAAACTCACTCTCATTTTGAAACCATGGCTGATGATTTAACAGCCTCCGCTCTTCTGGGAAGGCTTTTATTAAGATTTGGAAACCTGGCAGGAGGGATTTTGTTCCCATTCAGCCAGTTGAGCACTAGTGAGGGTTGGGATGTTGGGTGATAAGGCCCTTCTCCCAGTCTGCCTTTGGAGTTGAGATCGGGGCCAGGCCAGTTGAGCTCATCCTCACCAAACTCAGGAAATGATTCCCAAAAACCTTTGTGCACTTGCCCAAATCATGCAAAACAACAAATATATAGGTTAAAAGTATGTAGACACCCCTGTTCACATACGTTTGACAAAATAATTCCTAACCATGTGCCTCCCCGACAGTAGTGATATTATTTGTTTCATATTTACAGTGAAAATGAATTACCCTGAGTGAAGATGAAAACATTACAGTTGAGAAGTGCATATATTGTCTTTGTTCTCTTTAAGTTGAGGCAGACTCTCTGCAGCACTCTGTCTGTCGGCTTTCCAATGTCAGATCTGATTCTCACCATGCCAGCACATTTCTATCAGCACCATCGGGGTCTAACGATCATGCTAACGCTGTAGGAGCGCTGATTGAAACAGACTTCAGCGTCGTGCCTATCTGATGAGCAAGTGGCGCATGCTGAACTGATTAATAACCTGCCACGCGGAGCCGTCGGGGGATAATAACTGATTCATTTCCCCTGACCGTCACATATCGCACGACTTTCCCCCCAGAAACCACCAGCACCACCCCGACCGCCAGCAGCTTTGCAGAGGAGTTGGACTGAGAGTGTGTGATCACGGACCAAAGCCATGCTTGTCATGGGACATGTTTCCAATTTCATAGGTATTACAGCATGTATGAATCTAGTTGATATGTTATCTTTCATCTCATCTGTGGATGATGCTTCAGGCGTTATTATTATTATTGATGTTATCCATGCGGTTCACTGTCAAAATGAATAAATACAATATAATGTACATGAGGCAAGCACTCAAGCATCTGGCACGTTTGACACTTAACTGTAGCACTCCACGATATATACTGAATACATTTTGATGACAAATGTGTGGATTTTACATGGAACATATAAACGAATAAGAAGAAAAATAACACAGATGGTAATGTTAGAAAGCCCTGTCTAACTAGTCGTTTTTTCCTGGTTTGTGATCAGTAAAAACAGTTTTATGTCCAGTGCCCAAAAATAACTATAAAAAACTTTAATAATACTGCAAC
>JBAJHX010000081.1:4647014-4666430 GCA_037176925.1 Amniataba percoides | reverse complement strand
TGAAACTGCAAAACAAAACAGCCACCGTACCTCCCTGCGCTACGCTCTATTTGAGGAACAAATACACATGTTTGTAATGGGTTTATTAAAAATGTATGGGGGAACATCAAGTCACAAGATGTTAATTGCAACCACAGCGCCCGGTGCTGCCATGTTTGCAGTCCCCCTGGAGTACAGGGTAAAACTAATTGCTCGAATGACATACTTCTTTAACTCACTCTCCCATCAACAGCCCTGAAATTTCAGATCTTGTCAGATAATTCAGGCTTGTCAAATCACAGGGAAACAGCAAGAAATGACAGAAGTTCATCACCACTTAAGCTTAGACAAATGGGATACTGTGTAAAACAAAGGTACAGGGAAATTGTAATAGACTACTACTAAAATACCTGTTGTCTGTGGAGAGGGAATTTTACAGTCATGTGTGTCTAACATAAAATGTAACAAAAGTTGCAAGGATTAACTGAGATGACATCAATGAGTATGTAGAGAAGTATAACAGAAAATAAAATGTAAAAAACATGGTAAATGTTGATTGAAACTGATTTGAAATTGAAAATCTAAACTATAATCACTCATGAGGTACAAAGTTGGGCTCACTGCCCTCCCTTTGCTGTTTTCTGCAGTTATATTCAGACAAACAGTGAAAATGCTGAGGCAGCACAGGGATGAAGCTTTAGGAAGCTTAAGCACAGTATCACTGACCACAGGGAAAGAGATGTTTGAGTCAGGCATAAAAAGAGCTGCGCTCATCTAAGAATGAGCAATACTCTCTGCATGCTCTCAGAAAACATCATTTTATTCCAAATTTAAGCTTTATTGTTTTCAGATTAAAAAACTTTAATAAAGAACCCTTTAAATTGTACAAAAACGTGTGCCCCATCATGTTGACAGCGAGTGGCACAATGAGGGATTTCCTGTCATTAGGCTGAGCGACAGTTTTAAGACATCAATTGTTTTATCTAGACGGCAGCCTGAAAGATTTTTAACTTTTTTTATGCGAAAGTATACTGAAAGTAGGCACAGAAGTAGAGGTTTTCAGGTGATGGTGATTAATTACATCCTGCTACAAAGAAAGCAATATCGCAGAACCACCACCATCAATGACATCCTCAAAATGTTCAGTTCCCTCAGCTGAGCGAGGCAAAAACAACTCAACTAAACTAAAGGGGAGATTGACAAATTGAAAAAACTTCCTCTGGATCAAGGCAAAGAGCACAATGCATTCACATTCATCAATAAAATGTGTAACCATTAAATGTTAGAAGATAAATACCAAGACTGAAAAAGTGAAAAGAAGGTTAACAGTGCAAGGCCGGAAAAACTGTTTTATTTACTGACACTTGGTGCAAAATGAATTTTTGCACTACTCGTTCAAAATGTAAAACCTTGTGTATGCATTTGTGTCTATGTCTGTTTTCATCTGTGTGTGATTGCTTGCATGCGGGCATCCTGCAAGTGTGTGAAAACAACTGTTTTTTTCCCTGCTTACTTGTTTACTTCCTCTGCTTTCTGCTCCAAAGGTGAGAAGTGTTAATGAGGGTGCACCAGCCCTTGCCACCCGATAACAAATACCAATCCACAAAACCCATCAATACCATGATAGTGGGTGCGCGCAGATTTGCTGGTAATTATGCCCTCTGGATGTTCCTGAATCCGCCACCACCCCCTGCTCTCAATCCCCCAACCCCGCTAGGTGCTGCCCATCCACTGGTTCCCCCAGTAGGAGAAGAAAAGGCACTGAGAGCCTGGGTATGGCGGCTGGACCAATTAGAGGAAGAAATACACAGCACAGGAGACTGCTCTTAGATCAGCCAAGCAGGGTAGTGCCAGCCGTTGTTTTTCAGCCCTCATAAAGAAGGTTACCGGTGTGTCAGCTCAAAGAGAAAAGACCACTGTCTACTTACGGCTTGTTGAGAAAATAGTTGTTTCTTGTTCTATTGAACCTGGATAACAAGGAGCCATAATGACGGATGCTGCTTTTTCTTGTTCTGCTCACGTCACTTCAGCGGAGGCCAAAGGATGACTGCAAATGGGCGAGGCTCTGAAAAAGGCCATTAAGTGTGTTAAGAATATGGGAAAAATTCAATAAATGAGGCAAAAATCACACCTTGAGGCCGAACATCTCCTGGATGCTGCTGCTGCTGCTAGCATCAGGCAAATTTACTGAGATGACCTCCACTAAACCATTAGTGCGCCCTGGTGGGACAGTTTTTCGCAGACAGCGAGGTGAGAAAAGACCCTGATGGTGGTGAGAAAGGCATTGCCTCCTTCTCTCCCATAGGACACGCTCAGGTGTCAAAGTGGCAGAGCTGTTGTCATGGCAACTTCCCTCATTTCATCCATCCCTGGCAGGTTCTGACAGATGTGTTAAGCCTTGTAGGCAATTGGAAGCGAGAGGATTGACCCTTGCTTGCTTGTTTTCTTTAGGGGAGCTCTGATTTTGATGGGCCCAGAAAAAAGAAAAGGGGCAGTCCGAAAGAGAGACGGAAAGCGGGGAGAGAGAGTAAACGTGATCGTAACCTCCTTTCTGCTCTTCCCGCTGTGTAATCAACGTGACATTGCAGGTGGAAAGCTCTGGGAACTTTCTTTGCCAACAGGCCCTAGGGCGAGCTGCAGGGATCGCTGGCTGACAGAGAAACCCCAGCTCAGGGACTTGTGATGTTCGCTCTCAGTCCATATCAGTCTCACACAGTCCGCAGCATGAACCCAGTTCTTCCACCATCCCTCGGATTACCTCCAATAAACAGCATTTCCAGTCAGCGCTGTCTGGGCCTGGAAGAGAATATCACTTCTGTCATAGGGAATGCACACAAATGCAACTTTTGGTGTTTTTCCTCTGATTTTTGAGAAGTGGCATGGTTATTTACATGTTGAGTTTTATGGCCCCTTTGAGCTTTGCAGGGCCCAGTTTACAGTTAGGGAGAGAAAAAAAAACGTTGCTTTCTTGCAAAATCTCTTGAAAGCACCGCAGTTGTTTAAACTGCAGCAGTTATTGAAATTCCACCAGTGACACACATGGTGGGGTGAAGTCAGCAGCACAAAATGTCACGGGCTGGTGGAGAGCACGCCACAGCCACTGAAATCCTGCAAAACATTCCCTCATTTTACAGATTAAAAGACCACTGGGTTTTGGACTGTAGTTCAGACAAACGTAGGCTTGGAGGAAAATTGGGGGGAAAAGTGTGTGTTTATCCCTTTGGACACTGATGCATCAAAGTTATAACTCTTCTTACAGTCAATACTCAGTGGCAACAGAACACACACAAGGGATAATTTTTTCTAGTGGTTCCTCCAGTATCCATCACTGTTAAACATCCATAAGTCCGATTAGAAATCGTTTTAAAAAGGAGTGCTTATAACGTTAGGTATTGCCTCGTACTCATTCCATTTTCTTTTGTATCAAGACCTCAGTTCTGGCTGCTGGTATATCAACTTTTGAGATATTGTAGAAGACACAGTGTACCTGCACACTTCAATCACTCTCTGCCATGCAACAAAAATGAGGTTAGACTGAATATAATCCCCTTTACAAAAACTGGAGCATCAGCTGGAAGCCAGAGTGTTCTGAAGACACAACATGCTACATATTTTCATTTGTTGCGCATGGGACTAACGCATAAAGGTTAATGGTTCAAACCCACCGGGGCCACCCACGCATACAGAAAATGAAAGCACTTCTGGTATTTTAAGGCACTTTAGAAAAAAGTGCATACCAAATGGCATATATTCCCTCACAAACTCAGAGGGAGTGTCGAGCGTAAAGTGGCGACAATTATGCTTTGAACCACATAATACAGAACATAATTGTTTGCAAATATAATTTTCCGCCAAAATGCTAAACGCACCTTGATATCCTGACAGCCAAGATATGAAAACAAATTGATGGCTTTGGTGCAGAAAGATGGGGACGCACATGGTGGCTCACACAGTGTGCTCAGTGCAGGTTGAAACAGCGTTCACACTGCATCCTAAAGAAGTGTTGATCTACAAAGGAAGCCATTTGTTTGTCTCGATGCATTGCCTCTGCACTGTTTCTCCACCCAAACAAGAATAATCTTGGCCTTTTGCATCTGTTGCTGTCTGACAGCTTCACTTTGGTGATTCCAACGAGCAGACTTGGGTCAGCATTACGATGCACCGGCTGCACTGGCTGCTGTGGCGTTAATGCAGATTAGATGCAGAATACAGTAGATGCCTTGTATTGGCTACAAGAATAACCCATTAGGTTCAGCTTGTCTTATTAGTATTCACTGGCTTTGGCTGAAAATGTTTCTGCCAGTGTGCGGCACACTTGATTAGAAGCCAAGAAATGTGAGAGTAGATGTCCTGAATGCTGTTTCTTTGACAGTATGAATTACTGAACTTATTTTCACATGGAGAGCTCTGTTTACATGATGGCACCAATAAAAATATAGTACTGAGGAAATATACCAGGTCAACATCCTCTCTTACCACTGGAGCCTCATTACACCAAGCGAATGTAACATTGAGTGAATGTCGGCGTTTCAATGCATATTGAACTGACTCCAGTGCTGCTGCTGTGAAACTGTTCCAGACTGCAGCCAGACAGATGAGGCCTGTGGTACAGTTGTCAACATCCTGTTCGCTCCGTTTTTTTTTCACTACTGCTTTTAGATGTTGACTTGTTGGATGTCAGATGCTGAGCAGATGTCCATCTGTTGTAGTCTATCAGCTACCTCATTGTCACATTTGCTGATTTTAACAACACATCCTGTTTTCTTTGCCAAAGGTCACAATTGGTGTACGTGCCAAAACCCCTGCTAGCGTCTGTATTTGTGTCGACATATCCTCATTGATGTCTCTGCACCAAGAGACAAAGCACCACCAACCAACCAAGCCCCCACCTTCCTTATCTCAGGGGACTTCTGCTGTGGTTGTTGATGTGTACATTGCTGCATAGGTGCCCAACTATAGTTTATAGTTGGAGAAGAAACTGAGACTCTTTACATCTTCCTGCAGATAAATTTAGAGAAATCAAAACATTTTTAGGTGACACTATCAGAAAGGAAAAATGTGAAGACAAGGCTGGTGTAAGAGCGTCTAAGTATGTCATCAGTGTGATTTTTGACGGTCAGTGCACCTTATTACTTCTTTATGAAGCTTCACCTGACTTAATGGCTATTAATTATGCATGCGCTTCACCATTTTAACTGCAAACAAGAGTTATCTATTATGTGGTTTCAAAGTAAAAACAACTTTATGGCCATAAAGATCACACGCTTTTTAATCGCTTTGAATTTATCGATCACTTGGTAAAGAATCTCAAGTTTTGCTGTGCCAGCAGGGCCGAACTGACCATCAGAAGCAGACGGAGTATATCCAGGGTCTAAGAATAGAGGGTGCTGTATTTTGTAAGAATTGTAAAACTCTCTGAGACAAGTTTGTGATTTTGGGCTTTGAGCACAGCCATGCTGGATTTAGATGGAAAAAGTTTTTGGAAAAAATCTAATGCTAATGCTAATCTTGTCCTACCCTGGCCAACAAGTGCAATACAGTTGTGGCTGTGGCAGATCTCTTGGGTCCGTCCTACTTATTCTGCTGCGTTAACTTTGATATATTCTGTCTTTCCGGGTCTACTGCTGAGCTCTGGTGCTAACAAGCAGAATATCTGACATTGAAAATTTTGGTTTCTCCAAATTTTTTTTTTTTTTGGTCTTACAGCCTTGGTATTTCCTTATGCACATGCTTGATGAAAGGAGTGGGCCAAGATCAGATGAAAGTAGGAAAGGAAGCCTTATTTCCACAAAAGCACATAGTCAAACACCATGCACATCTCTGCTGGTTCAGATATTCATTTGGAAGGTTAGCTTATGTTAAATGGTTGAACTGGGTTTTATCCCTGCATAGAGATATTTAGATTCATTGTGTGTTTGGTAAAAGTTGTGCTACCGCTGTAGATCCTTGTGTCAAAAGTTAAAAGCCAAACTGTTTGACAGTACATGCATCCAGTGCAGGGTGGAGTTCACTGGAAAATGAGTGCTGGAGCTGCTTTTCCTTGTGCTCAATTATTCAGGCGCTTATGTCTCTGTGGTTGGGATCAGATACATCTTGCGTGTTAAAAACTGCAGCAGCTTTTTTAAGTTATTCTTAAGAACAGTGTAGTAGAATTGAGCTAAAAAAAAAAGCAAATAGTCTTTCCTCATTATTTCTCTTCTGCGTCCTTACCTAGTCTGTTTTCTTCAGTTTTAAGATTCTCCTGCATGTTTTTCATGAACCAAAGAAATAAAAACTTTTGTAAAGGACAATTTATCCACTGAGTGATGAGAAAACACAAACTTAAACAATCCTTGTGCCTGCGGTCGATTATTGCCTCATAGTAAGCTATTTAAATCTCTTCGTTCACTCTGTCGATTGTTTTTGTGGTTGACTCACACCCTTTCCTTCTGCCATCCTGGCACGTAGTCTTTTTAAAAGCTGCTGCATCATTTAATCTGACATTTTGGTTATAATTCCAAATTCTGGTGTACAAATACACTGATATAAAAAAAAAAAAAAACAGTCCCACAAAAAATGTCATTTCAACCTGGGGATGCTGAGCAATGTCCATAAATTACATTCACCAGACAGCAGAAGAGAAACGGCCTCAGTGCTGCAACAGCCATTCTGCTTTCTTAGAAGGTCATGAGCAACTTCATCATCGGTGTTACACTTGTGATATACTGGATGTTGACGTATGTCTGTCAGGTAGGTAAACTGCACATCAAAGAAGATGGCAGCTAAATTAGAGATTTGTGGATTAATGCACTTTTGCAGGATCATTTGAATAATTTTCTCATTTTACCCAGCTTTTGAGTTTCAGTCATATTTTTCCTTTGCGCGAGAGTGGTGAGTTGTACAAATGAGAATGTGGAGAGTTTCAACAGTCTCGACAATTGTTTTAAAGCATTAGTCATCCGCTAACAGTTTTGCACACTGATACAGCCCCAGTTGGATCCTGAGGTGTTGAGTGGATTTACTGATGGAGGGAAAAACTGTTCCAGAAGAGCTCAGTATCACTCGGACGCACTTCAGTGACAACAAAGTGGGAATGAGATGTGACTCGCATAAAGTACGCTCTGAATACAGACTCAGACAAGTGCATGTATTAGACGTCCCTGGGCAACACCTTGATTTCTGACATCTTTCTTTGGCCTAGCTAAAGGCAGACTAGAGCGCTCCAGACTGCAAGGCCGGGCTGAGCGATGCAGGGCAGCAGGGAGGCTGAGTGTGACTGCCACGAATACTGCTGCGCCAGTGTTTGTCAATGATGTATAGTGTGTAGAATGAGGCAGCGGCTCGGGGGTAGATTACTTTCCTAAACAAGGCAACAGTCTTAAAGGGTGAGTTACTGCCCCGGCTATTGGTTTCTCTTCCAGGGCCCCTTGACAGCAGAAGCATCTCAATCCTGGCCACTGACCAAGGCAGCTGATTCCCTGCCAAGTGGCAGCCGCCCGGCTGGCCTGTCGGACCACAGCAGAGAAGCTCAACACTGAATACTGACAGACACGGCACCACGGAAAAGGAATCTCAATCTGATGTTGATTCCACAACAGGCTCAAACCAGAGCATGTTCCATATTTCAGACTTCAGGATATTGTGAACGGAGCGTCCGAATATTCAACAAACCTGCAGACCTGCTGACAGTCTGACATTTCATCCCCCCTGCTGGAAACCAAAACCGTTTCTAGGAACTACAACTGCTCGCTAACAAAGTGTTCCTACTGTACAAGACAAAGCCAAAACTATCTGCACTGAGACATCCACAAACCCATATTGACAGCTAATCTATTCTGTGGTGAAAGAACTGGCCACCTAAGAGGACTTCAGATGGCCAATTCTTCTCACTTTCTTTCCTTATCCTCTTTACTTTATTGGATAGAAATGCTCTCCAAGAAACACTCCTCCTCTTAGGATGAAATGATTGTTTAGTGTAACACTTGAATTTAAGCCAACGGAGCTTGATGTGTCAAGAAATTTTGTTTGTCTTTTACATCAGTGTACAAGCTGACAAGCTGGCAAACACACAGCCCTGACACATCATCTTCTTATTAAGTTGTCTGGGATAGCAAACAATTCCCAACTTACACATCCAGCTTCAACCCTCCCACCAACAGAAACATTTCTATATGCTATTAAATTATTTTTCTTCATACATTTAGGAAGAAACGTAATCTCTGCATGGGTTTTTTCTGTTAAGATTGTCCATATTATGTTTCTTTAAATATTTGCTCTTGCAATTTAGTAGTAAACAGATGTAATTTTTAACATTATCAGCTCAGTAGATCTGTGTTTGTGGCCATGTGAGAGGTGCAATTCCAAATGTCACTCTCCTTCAAGCTCTGTTTTGATCTTCCCCCGAGCCCTGGGAAATAACATCTGTTAGATGTTACATTTCTTCACTAGACAGACACTAACTTTGTTTGTCTGCTGTTGGTACTGGGGCTGTAAATGTACAGGGTTGATGAGAGTGGTGAGGTTTAGTTGTACAGCAAATGTACTGTGAAACCAAAATAACGAGCCAAAAGAGGCTGATAGCTAATTCAAATGACTTATTGTGTCGTGAGATTTTACTGTATCAAAGCCACTGGACTGCAAACAGAAATCTGATAAGATGACATGCGAATTTATAGGGATTAGAAAGAAGTTTTCATATAATTTAATGATAAAGGTCATGATTTGTACAGCAGTATGAACATGTCCTCTCTTTCCTATATCTACTGTTCAATTCGGCTGGTTCTGCATGGCACTTGTTTATCACACAAATTTGATGGTGACATTCAGCACTATTCAATTTCTTGCTTTCAGCTTTTCTCATATTCGTAAATTCTTTGCTTGGCAGACTTACCTCACCTTAATATACATTTTCTGTATTTATTTGTTTATTTTAGCTTGAAATAATTGGTTCCCATTGCCAAACCTACTCTCCTCTGTTAGACCAGGCATCCATGTGACAGTCTATTCTCCCATAGGCTTGCACGTGGCCATGATAAATTAGCTTAATGCCGTGCAAATATTAATCACATTGTCACCACAGCTGAGCAGGGAAGCAGTTTAGTACTGCAGCCGCCACGCAGCCTCATTTATCAAACCCCGGAGCTCTCCTCCTATGCTTACCCTCCTGCTTGCTGTCTCCAAAACACAAGCTGTTCCCACCCAATTTTCTATTGCCAGAACTGCCTTCAACCGTTTCTTGAGTGGCACTGTTTGCTTAGGTGTAATTCTGCCTCAAATATTCATCCAAACCCACTAAAACTGTAACTCTGTAGTGTTAAAATCTATCTGTGCTATAGATTTGATCATTTGTGTGCTTGTATTAACTGGAAATTCATCAAGCACTTCTGCTAATATTGAAGATCAAATGCATTCAAAAGTAAGTGGATGGAAAGTAGACATAAAATAGTGTAAAGTGTTTGAACATTAGCAGACAGAGGCGACAAATGACATCTCTGACATTCAGTGACATCTGTAGATCAATTTGAATCCTCTAAATGAAAATTGAAGGACAGATTGAGATTTTTGTCACAGTTGCTGCTGAAAGATGCCTGTTAAATATTCCTCGCCTGTCCGTAGTGCCAGTGGGTCATACAACTATGCAGTGGTTCTTTTTGTTATGTATGCCCCAAGCTCACCCTGCTGTGCCTGCGAAAGGTAATGCCAACTTGTAGAATATGCTCAAAGATATTCACAATGTCACCACTAATAAATGATGAACGCAGGAGCGTGAGTGTGGCAAGAATGATTATCGCCCAGTGTGGCGGGTTGAGGATGTGCAAATAGAGTGTTTACGCTTGAATGTAGTAAAGGGCATTTAAATGTGGACCTTTGCAAATTATGCCGCACCTCCAGCCTTAACCTCACTAAGTGCCTTTTTTCCAGGAGCGAGCTATAGGAATGGCCCACAAATACATCCTCGCCTCCTCATGTGGGAACGTGCTGGAGGGCAGCATAGTAGAGGCCCAGCTTGGTGCCATCACTTGCTTGCGGATGTTTAAAACTACAGATAAAAAAAAAAAATAATTAAGTACATGGAAAGGGCAGTCTTGCCTGATGTTTCTGCTTTAGCCAAATGCAAATATTACATGGAGGAAAAGCAATAATGTGATAATATTTTATTCAGCTCATTTTAATGTGTGATGTCCAGTTTTGGGTATTTCAGTAATGTGATTACTTTCTAAGTCGTGTTTAAAATGTAGTAATGGTATCATAGTTATTGTTTCACTACTTTAACAGTCTGGGTGTTGGGCATTGTCCATTGGGTAGTTTGATGAAGACTTTAAAGAGGCAGTTAGTCGCCACCACAAGCAGACAAAGACAACTCTCTAACTCTAACGTTATCTTGTACTTGTATCTCCATAGTCATCTTGCTGATGTTGTCACGAGTAAGGAGTGAGCTAGTTTTGTCAAACCACAAAATCTAGTAACATCTAGTTTTTGTACATGTGTAAAATACGTATGGTGTGACACATATGTGGAGGCTCTGAAAAGGTTTAAAGGCACCGGTAGAGTGCAAGTGAGCTGCGTATCCAATGTATTGAACGAGCGAAAGATTATTTTGCAAATAGAGTAATAAGTACTTTACTTGATTTTTTAATCAGTAATTATTAAACACATGAATGTCACTTGCCTGGTGGGGTCTAAAAGAGTACACTGCAATAAAGTAATTGAGTCTTAAAGCGTACACCCAAATGGTGCTGTGAAAAATACTCTGTTGCCTCTACAGCCTCCAAAAGGACCATAAAGATGAATTATCGCCTCTCTCACAAAAACAGAACGTACTTCATAAAAACAAATTTATTACAAGGTCAGTGTATCAGGCTCTATTAGTTTTAGGTGGATATAGCTAATAAACCGGCAACTGATGTCTAAAAGACTATAATTGTGCTTTAAAATGAATAGCATCCACCGAGGAAACGTGACTAATGTACAGGTGTACTCCCTACATTTTAAAGAACAAAGACTCCCCCCTCTCTTTTTCTGTCCCTCTTTGCCTTTTTGTAATTATTTTGGCTAAATTTTGGACACAATGTTTTGGCAGTATTTACTTGATGCCTTTGGCCGTTTACTTAGCTGGCAAATTATTTTGGATTCACTGACCACAATGTGTGGTGGATTAAAACCCCTGTTTTCCTTTTAGGTTTTGACCCCCTCTGGCCTTGGGGGTCATTGTAATCACTGGGAACACTTTTCACCTGCCATTGTTGTTGTTGGACAATGCAGTAGCAGGAGATTTAAAGGTCTCTGTGCAAAGCAAAGTAAATACAGGACGTGCACTATTCAGGCTGTGGTTCGTACCAATATACAATCATGTTCTGTTCTATCATGCAACACGCTGACCTTGTACTAAGGTACAGTCACTGCTAATCTTCACAAAACATTGTAGGCCAAGAATTCAACCTATAGCTTCCACCCTCCCCCAGGCTGCCACTGGTTTCCTCCTAATTTTGCTTCATTGTAGGAAATCACTGTTCTAGAACAGGGACTTATTCAGTGGCACCGTGGGGAGTGCTTTACCCATTAGTGGGCAGCACAGTGACCTTCAGACAGTCCATCCATTACCCTTTTGTTTCTTGGACTCTTTCCTTAGGAATGGGACAAAATGAATGAAGCTTGCCACTTGAAGTTCATGCATTAGATACAGAAAGGCAATAACATGCAGAGAGACACCAGAGCTATGAGTGTGAATTCAGTATATACTCTGGACTGATTTATATTGTGTCAGATGGGGACATATGTTTTTGTTAAATTAAAACATGTTGTACTCTGGCACTGACATTAATGTGGGTTTGCTAAGTAAAGACATTCAGTGGAACCAGAGGACATTTCATAGCTTTACTGCAGTTACTTGTGACTGTATGTCACTCATCCTTTATAATGTCATGCTACTGAAAACAGAGTTTTGTGTTCATTGTGTTCATGTAAAGTCAGAGCAAGTGGGGGAGGATATTTTAGCTCAATGAGAGCACGATGTGGAGAGATGGCTAAAACTGGAGTGAAGAATGTGCTCACATGAAAAGACCTTCAAGGTGAACAACACCAATGTAGGTAATGTTAGTTTTGAATGGATTTAGATGAATAATTGCTGAAGCTAAATATGTTACAAAGCATCTGGGTTGACTTTATAGTATATATATATATAGTAGATAAAGTCATGTTTGGTAGGTCATTCAAGTGATGCTCACAAACTTATTAATATAAGTTGTATATGAAGTGTCAAGCAAAATTATATATGTTGTAATTATAATATTTGTACGACAAACCTCATTATTGAACTCAACAAATAATGGACAAATTAAGAGCTTAAATGTAACTAAAAGAGTCATGATAGAAAGACTTCCATCATATATAGTAGGCCTGTTCTCAACAATCTTTTTATTCTCTTGAAGATCTTAAGGATGTTTTTATCTTGACAAACTTGAAATAAAAAAATCAATATATACATGCTGCCATAATACAGGAGAACTGGAGGTTTCATCTCAGGAAACAGACGTGGGCAATCCAGTGAAAGCTACGATTCAATATTGACTTCCCCTCTTAAATCTACTTCACCTTCTACTTGGGTGGTGATGCAGATGAAAAGATGTTTATTCGAGACAATTAAGCCATGGCCAGCGAAGGCACTGTAAATTAATATGTGATTGATTTTTTTATTTACAGGTCACTTTCATAGTCCAGATTGGCAGGGAATGAAAGAGACATGCTGACCTAAAGTCAGAAGCTAAGAAGTGTTTTTATGAGTCAAGCTAGTGGCACACAATGTCATAGAAGAAGAAGACCCTTTCTTGTCCATATGGGGAAATTTACATTTGCACTCTGTTGTTTTATTTTTTACATATAGGAATACACGCACATGCAAACTGACAGAGAGATACCAGAGTGAAGGGGCTGCCCCTTGCCACCCCGAGCTCAGGGGGTGAACTGGCATCTCTGTGGACTGGTTCACGGGGGGGACTTGAACCGGCGACCCTCTGGTCCCTAAACCAAGTCCCCACAGACTGAGCTACTGCTGCCCCAATAACTTGTGTCTGCAATTGAATTGAACTCTTAGATGATGCAAGATTTACAGGACTACCTAATACTTAATTTGCTTTCACTTTAACCACTAAATAAACCGTAAAATGCTGCATTTCTGCTTCTCTTTGCAACTAAGAAATAATTGATTTTATGACATACACCTTTATTAAAAAACTGTAATGTAAAGTATATTTGCAAATTGAAAGGCTTCCTAGATTGAGTTTCTTTGTAATGAGGATATGTTTATGTCTGTTTAAAAAGCTTGTTAAGGGAGTTTCATAATGGTTTGTGCACAGCATGTTGCTTCCTTCCCTGCCTGTGAAACCGCTGTGAATATCTTGCCTTGAATAATGTAACCATAGTCGGGATAAAAGCCAAAATATAGTCGCTCTGCCCTTTTGCATCTGATAACACCTTAAATCTGTTTCTGTAGAGTTATGCATAATTCAAGTTGCTTTTAAAGTTTGGATATTAACAGTCACTCAGTTTACATTAATCTTGTACCTGCATATTTCACCCACACCCACACACACACACACACACACAGACACACAAAAAAATCCTCAAAAACAGCTTTCTTTAAACAGTCATTATAGGATGTATCTCACAAAACACATTTTTTATTAGACAGGTTACAGTGGGATTTTTCTGCTCACGATTTAGCCTCTCAGACAGACCCATGACATAAATTAATAATATAGACTGATAGAGATCATTGGGGTCGTCATGCTGTACTTCAGAGAGAGGGAGATGACAGAGTTCGCTGACGATGTTCAGGTTTCCACCTCAAACTGCGCCTAAAGACGATTACAGGTATTAAATCAAATTAGCCTGAAGATAAATGACTTAATCTCCATACATTTGCTTTGTCAGTATGTTTTGTTTTTCACACCGCTCATAGAGAGGGGAATTGCTTACGCACATGGACCAACTTGCTGCTGATTAATCGCCGCTCTCATCGCGGCATGCAAAGTCTCGATAGGTTTTAGTTCGCAGCGGGAAGGAACGTACACAAAGACGTGCGCAACCGAGAAACATGGCGGGGTTTGCAGCTTTCCCACATCTGCCTGTCCGTTGCGTGTCTGCGCGGACAGATTCATTAATTGGTTTGGAGATGGAGAGATGGATGGCTCAGATAAGGCTCCCTTTCACCACTTCACCTCTCCCTTGTGCTTCACCCTCCGCTCTCCCCACCTCCATTACTGAACTTTCCACAAGCAAATTGAGTCAGGACCTCTTAATTAGATTGTTTCTCACTGCATTTCTAATATGTGACTAATTAGAGGAAGACAAAAAAGAAGGGGAGATTGCCCGGCCGTTCACCAGAGGTGAATCAGAGGATTTATTAAAGAGACAGTCGGTGGGTCGCTTAGCAGTTACTGAACTCAGATTTATGGCAGTGCTCAGCTCAACTATATGGACTCTGGTGTTTGAGACTCTGTAAGAAAACAATATACCACAAGAGGAAGAAAGAAAAAGAACAATTTTAAGTCTGAATCTGGTCTACAGACTTTACAAACTTTAACATGAAGGTGTTTCTATAGGTCACTTTGCTCAAGTACTTCATGTGAGTAATGGATGTTGTTTCTAACTCTAAGCAGAATTAGGCAAAAAATCTGGGTGCTTCATGATCTATAGACAACAAGAAGTCAGTAAAATCTCCTTTTTTTGTTAGTTTACTTGAACAATTTAGTGCTGGGTTATTGCAGTACAGCTCAACAGATGTCTCAATTTCTGATAATAAAAAAAACAAACAAAAAAAAAAAACACACACCTCCCAGATATCATCTTGTCAACTCCAAACTTGGTGAGTCAAAAACAAATAACAGCCAGTGAGATCTGAAGCCTCACTTGTTGACTTCTCAAGCACTGTCCTGGGTAAAAAAAAGTTGCAAATTTACCTCTAATGACCGTACTTCAATGCAGCAGAGAAGACTTCATGATTTTAATGTTTTAAGCAGAGAATGGTGAAATATTTAATAGAATAAATAGATAATTAAAAAGAAAAAACTTTACTAGCAGACACTAGTGTGCTAATTTGAAAGCTATACAACTTTACACAGTGGACATTCTACATAGTTCATCTTCATAGATGACATAAGATATTGTATGAAGTTAAAATATAGATTATACTTTTAAACTGATTTCTTTTAAGATGACAGGACCTTTAAATCCAAGATGATGGGAAATGAAATCTTCCTAACCTATAATGAATGAAATATTTCAGGACTGGTAACTATTTAGGCAAAAAGTCACAGTAGAGGTGCGTCACTCACAGTATTTAGGCTTAATCATTTCAAATGTTATGTGTCATCCCCATGTTAAAACATGAAGTCAAAGAGATCTCTAACCGACCAATTAGTATCCATCTCTGTGCTCATCAAGGCCAATTAATTATGGAGTCTGGAACGAAAAAAACAACGAAAGACAGTGGGCCCGCAGGAATAGCATGTAATGCAACCCTGATGCACTTAGCGTCCTAATGAAAGCTAACGGTGATGGGGTGAAGGCAGGGTCAGTCAAGGTGAAGGCTCGTTAAGCTCTGGGTTTTGGGTGGAACGATAACCCGCTGATTCAGAGCCTCCCCCAAGATAATCAGCACCATCGGAGCAGTGTAAGGCTGTAGGAGCTTCAGAAACGGGAGGGAAAAAAAAACAGGAGGAAAATCAATACAATCTCACCGTGAGCAGCACAGACCACACATGCTAATTATTTTTTCTGCTGCTGCTGCTGTACCTGTGTCAAAATTACTGTAAATGCACTCATCCTTATCTGTGAGGCTCACAATGGACTTGTGATATAAAGCAGAAAGACTGTTTAATTTTCCACACTAAAAGCCTGTTATGGGCCAGAAGTGCTAATTAGATTGCTTTCAAAGATTCAAGTCATGGATCATTGACTGGGGCTGTATAGCACTGTGTGTAAAAGTGTCATACATTACATATATAATGGAATTATCTGCTGCAGAGCTCTCTGCAAGCATGGATTATATGCATTCTTCAACACATGACTAAATATTTTCCCACTAAAGTGAGTGGAAATTAGGGGGTCTCAATTAAAATGCTTATTACAGGCTGTGTTACAAAAGATCCCAAAAACCCTCAGTGAGATGACTTGAGTTGAGATAAAACCAAGCGTAACAAAGCTGACTCTGTTTGGCTTGTAAAAGATTGGAAGGACACCAGCCAGAATTATTCTTGCAGATATGCAATTTTGGTGGGAGGGAAGCCGTAATTGTTATAGTTATCAGATTTTTCTCTGTGAATCTGAATTGTTGCATGGTTTGGATATAACTGTGTGTAAACAACGTGTATGTACGATGATATTGCCCACGTACTCATCTCTGAGTTATATGACTTAATTTTGCTCAATCCAAACTCCACTGACAAAATAAACATTTTCAAAGTTGACACAGCATGAATACAGACTTTTTACAACTTTTTGAGACTTTTTTTCCTGTGAATTTTGGTATCATATGGCTGTATTAGCCAGATTAATTGGCTCACATTTACAGAGCCAGTGAATTGTATGAACACCAGATTTTTTTTCCACTGCACAAAATGGGCTGCGAGAAAATATTTGCAAAATTAGCTGATTATTATTGCAGACTACACCTTAAAGAATAAAAAAGTAAGGGTAAATTCTTCTTTTTGACTTGGATTATTCTCTTCTGCTGTTTCTAAAACATGTTCTTGTTCTGACTTGCAGCATCACTAACCACTCATACTTGCACTTACATGCTAACACTGAAAGAACACAGTTCTATGCACATAATGCTTCCCTCACCCACCATGATTTAGCTTACTGAACATAATTTAGCTGCCTTGAAAGCCCCCACTCATGCACATTAAAGTATTATCTTTGGGAATTTTCTTGCTGATAGCATACTACAGCATATGGCCAGCTTGTTTTGATGATGTGACATTCCTGCTCTCCCATGTCTGTTTATCGGTCCATAATCTATGCTTCATATTGCTACTTTACTAAAATAAATGTGCAGGAAGGCATTTTGCATGGCAGCAGAGGACAGATGTTGCCCAGTGTGAGACTGGCAGTTTTCAGTATCCAGAGGCAGCACAGTTTAGCTGCTGCTGAGTCAGATGGCTGTGAGATGTGCGTTTTCTCGGGGTTAAAGGCTTATTAAAGATGCCTGGGCATCATTTTCTTGTTTCGATCACGGGAGTGTAAAACATGTTGTTGACAACAATTGTAAGTGTTTGTCTCTCTTTCTCTCTCTCTCTCTCCCTCTCTCTCACTCTCTCACAAAGAGTTTGCATCTCTAGATATAGGATCATTCTGGCTTTAAATAAAATATTTACGTATGGGACATTATGGTGATGTATACGCTCTCTGTCCATTATTAGAATGGGTATTTTGCATTTTCTGATCTTCAAATATCAGAATAAAATGGTATATGTTGACCTTGGATTGAGATTGGTTGTGAAGTAAAAAATGATTTTGTTCTTCTGTATAATGTCATTCTTCCTCACCTTGAATGTGTGCACTGTGCATCTGCATCCACTAAAAACACTGCACTCTTTCTCTAATTCTACCTTGGCCATGACTGGTCCTTGTTGGTACTGGATACTTTAATGACTCTACTAAAATTCAGAATCAATTAGGTGCCATGCTTTCCTAAAGGCCACTGGCTCTTCCCAGGCTTGACTCCTTAATATCTGACCATTTCTTCTTTTTTTGCAACTCTTCTGTTTTACAGTACAAAAATAAAAAATGAGGATGCATAGCTTGTCAATTCTCCATCAGGAGAGCTGTGCCACTGATAGAGTAAGTATACATTTTAGCCAAATGTGCAATTACCCACTCAGCAAATGATACAAACAACACCGCGCTGTGCAATTCTAAACATTGAGAGCTATTCCTGCACAGTAGCATGCAATGATAACATATAATTAATCTGTGTAAATAATTCTGAAGGGGAGGATGAATGAGATCTGACCAAAAAAAAAAAAAAGAAATAGTTGAGAACTGAATGTAAACACATTGGATACCACAGCAGTTTGAAGGGTAAGAGCTCAAGTTTTGATCAGTATTGTCACTTGTGAGGTTGATTAATTGGAGGAAGGTTACTTATTGGATAATGTCCCCATATTTATCAGGGAAATTGCAAGGAAGATATTTTTTGTGACTGATACCACTGCCTACTGTAGAGCCACAATCCACGCTTTGGAAAAGGAAAAGACTCCAACACATCAATGTATAGCTCTGCAGTTGTTGTTCAATATCTGTAGAAAATGCACTTTTTCCTCCATTGTCAGTGAAGCTCTAGGAAATGCATTATGCATCAGATGTCTACTGTTGTAGCATAGGGTCTATAGTATACACTGTGAAGTAAACGGTGTTAATCTCATGGCTTATTTACTGACAGACTCTCTCCTTGGCCTGGGCTTTGAACTTTTTATGTGTCTCACAAAACCAGGATACTCCTTGAAGATACAGATTTCAAATGGGGAATACTGAAGAAGCCAGTAATGGAAACTTCTTGATCATTCAATGAAGCCAGGTCGTCGGTAAATGATAAGAGACTTTAATTACCTTCGATATAATTAAGGTAATGAAAAACACATGTCCATGTATTAGTACGTAGTAATTATGTCCAATTTTCTGCTTTATTAAGGCCAAATTATTTATTACATTTCCAAAACACCAGCAAAATGCCAACTAGAAAACATATTTTAATATACCTGGAATATTGATAAAATACCATTATACAAGCTAGATATTATAATACTGCTTTAATGTTAAATGTGAATTAAATCCATGCATTTCTTACCATAGATCCATTTCTTACTTTATACATATAGTTTAGATTTCAGCAAATTTGTTCATTTCGTACTTTTGTCTGTTTTTCCAATGGTTGCATTCACATAAACCTGTATAAAATCATAATAAGTACCTGAAATTATTTAATAAATATACTAAATATAACAAACCCAGGTGGTAGTTAAATAATTCAGTATTGTAGAACTTTCACACTCTGATGGTCACTGAAACCATTCATAACATTTTGACCTTTAAACCTTAGACAACACAAACTAGACTAAATTTAATGCAGCACAGATTACAGCTTTCTTTTTGTTTTTCATTCATTTTGCCTGCCGTTTGCTTCAGTTAGGATCATTTGCTTCTGATTAATGGCATCCAGACACTCGGCACTTCCGAGACTCAAAGCACACTAGGCTGAAGACACTCTTTCATCCAATTAGATTAGAAAATATTGGTTGGCATTTTCTTGGCTTTCGACAGTAGACTCTCAGGTTCTCATGCCTGATTAATGGCAGACAATAACGCACTGCAATGTGGCTCACTGAGACTCACGTGGGCTATGAACTTGGACACAGAATATGTGCATTAACCTGACAGCCTTTTGCGGTCCAGCGAAGC
>JBAJHX010000081.1:4612903-4638423 GCA_037176925.1 Amniataba percoides | reverse complement strand
AACACAAAGGCCCACTATTGATTTTACATTTCGTAAGAATGAGAACATGTTCATGTCGGATGCACCCATCCATCCATCCATCCATCCATTTGCCACACAGCTTATTATGTTCAGGGCCACAAAGGGCAACAACCCATCCCCATACACATTAGGTGAGAGGCAGACTCTTTAGGTCAATCATCTGGGCTGAAATATTTCAACAGACCACCACATAAACACGAACAAATAATGTTCTGCAGATTTTGACCACTTCACACTGTTCTCAACATCTGATTTAGCTGCTCAATTGCAATGTAAACCCTATCTGTTCACGCCTTTCATTACCTGGGTTACCTCTTGCACATGTTATCCATGTTGACCTAAAAGTCAAAGGTCTAACATCGTTCTTGAACTTGGATGCAACAACTGAAAAACACAATGTCACCAAAAGGTCAATTTTAGCATTTGCTCTGGAACATATCAAACAACCTTCATCATCTTTATTAGCGTCTACAGTTCTGTGGCAATTTAACAAACCAAGCTCAACTATTTCCTGCTATTTCAAGGTCAAGGATGAACTTCGAACCTCACTTGCACTTTGTGGTTGGATTGCAGTGTATGGTAACCTGACTGTGTACTGTTGGTACCACCTACAGGGAGGTGAGCAATGTTAAATTAAATATAGAATAAACAATGTAAAGAGATATTTTTTTCCATTTCGGCCCCCATGGACTTCACAATTCACACGTTTTATTGCCACTGCTCATCCTGTGATTCTACCATCACATTTAGGATTCAGAAAAGTGCCTTCCTGTAGGAGTCCTGGGAATCATAATGGGAAACATAAACTTCCCAATCACTAATGAAGGCACAGAGGCAACACCGAATCCGAATAATGGTCCTTTAAGTCTGGTAATGTTCCCCGCATATTTTTCATCAGGCCGCCATCAATTAGATGCAAACCACATTAACCTGTAGAATGAGGAGATGTTCCTTTACTAGATTAATTATGGTTATTTCCTCTTTGCATCACAAAGAACATGCTTCTGATAAATTGCTCATACATTAGAGTTGTGTAAGGACCGATAATCGCGCCCTGATGTTGTTGATGAATCATTGCTCCTTGACTACACACAGTCCTTCAGGTTCAGATCAAAGTGATTCCTTAGCTGAATGCAAAGAAATGCACATGGCACTACCACCAACAACTTCCCCTTCATTACTAATCCCTGCAGTAAAGGAGATTAGAAAACTGGCACTGTGCTCTCTTGATGGTTGTACTCTGAATTTGACTGCATAGGCAGAAAGAGCAGAGCTTGTTGCTGTGAGTTATTTTCTCTGAGAAACAACTACAAGGTCAAGTAATATCAAAATGTTATGTTGTGATATAGGAAAAGCTCACTGGATCTGGTGTACCAGTATCAAAGGTCTTCTAGATTATGACTGTGCCCATGCGCTGATCCATCACCATAATGCTAATCATGCTTGTCCCAAAGGCAAGAGGCAGCTCCAATCCACATCACTTGAAAAGGCTCATTTGTGCCAGCAAGCCATTTAGGCTCAATTCCCCATGAATTATGGCTTGATTTAAGAATTCTCAGTTTTCCTGGCTTTAGATGATTTAAAAATCCATGAGGAATGTAACACACTTACACAAATGCTGGGCAGACATTTGTCTTGTTGATAAATTTTTGACCAAGGTCTGAGGAGAGACGTTGCTGGTAATATTCAGCTAATATCACGTGCACGGGGAGCCAGTGTTCCACGCCAGCAGCATGCAAACCATTTATCTCTCTTACGCTGTGTCTGGCATCTCTTTAGGGTAAGCAGTAATTTATACCACAGGCGATGACAGACAGAAAAATACCTCACGTTTTCAAAGGCGATACGAGAGGGGCTTGTCTAAACGTCTCTGTCCTCCATCTGTCTCCATTGGCCTTTCGATATGCACACTTGAATCTCTTCATCCGAGGCTCTCTGGCACCGGCATCCTGTGGATTGCCCTATAGGCAGACAGGCAGAGAGCACTTCACTTCCTCCCACACTCATCTGCAGATTTGAGTGGTGGGATGTGGCCAGGGGGATGCACAGTGGGACAGATCATTTAGAAGTAATGTATCACTGGAATATTATGAACCAGACTCACAGGAAGGCACTTTAACTCAACTAAGGTGATTCTACTGATAGTGCTGATAGTGGTTGATGCAAATTTGACCTTCCAAAACAACAATGGATTTGACTGCTGTCTGTGTTCTGCTTGTGTCAAGTGAGGCACAGTGAAAAGAAACCTAAGCCAAATGAATGGAAAAACATGACTGAGGTGAAGTTCTTCATAAATGTTGTGGGGGGATCACTGAAAGGTTTGACGGACATTTAATGGCCATCACACCAATCAGGTCACAAGCCCTTTGAGCAACGACGGTATCTCTTGAAATAATACGTTGGACAGCTCTTTATCCCACCATTGATAGTAAAATATCAAATGAGAAAATGTGTTTTTGAGGAATAGTTTTATTCTTTATTTTTGTTTTATTCATTAGCACAATCCCTATGTACAGCACACAACAGTGTTTTAACACAGCATCATTTCATGTTAAAGAGGCAGAAGAGGCTGTCAAGTTACCATAGCAAAAGGAGAGCAAATTTGATATAATTGCTTCTTTTAGTGGCTTTGACATGTGTCAGTGCTGGGAATTCCCCCCCAGATGTCTTTACATTGCTGGTATGTGAGCTGAGATAGAAAACAACAGCCACAGGTGTTTTGGCGCACAACATCCGCTGACACTATGAGCTGCCTGTCACTGAACTTAGAGGGTTACTCCAGCAACAGAGCATTGCACATGTTTCTTTATGGTTAACACTCATGTCTTTCAAATTTCATACCTCCAGCTGGTAATGCAACCTTAAGACAAATGAGGAGTTTCTATCTCAGAGTTTAAGAGGCTTCTTTGAGAGTGACTTCTTTCATCTGCTTTTACAAACCAGGTTAGGCTAAATTTCTGCAATGCCCATTAATATCAGAGACCATTTGATTTCAGCTTGACTATGTCTACATGAGATATGGAGATGAAAACAATCCCAAATAAATATGTTAGACAACAACAAACTAGACATCCAACACTAACAAACTATGACAACCAAGTATTAAACCAGAGCCTCAGGCATAGCTGATGTAGACCTGCCTCCCTGCAGAAGTGGGCTTTGGCTGTGTGGGAGAAAAACTGGCTCAATTGTCAGATAAGCTAAATGGTAAGGCAACACTGTTAGTCATTGATTAGGAGCAATAAGGTGGATGGTCACATGTTATTTCCTGCGGGAACCTCTGCGCTCTCTCGTGTTTGGTCGAGTGCATGTGTCTGTGCATGTGAATGTGTGTGCCAGTGGAAAATACCCTCAAAGGTCTCACACAAAGTAAAAAAAGGGCGCAATCATCTTTGCTTGTAGAAAGCACCATTGCAGCTGAAATGCTAGAGAGCTGTTTGATTTAAACATGCTTTTGCGCCACGAATTGTTGTTCATCTTGATTTGGTTTGCTATGGCTGGCTGATTGCCACTGGGGCCAACCACCCTCAAAATGTATTCACTCTTAGCATTGTGAGGCGTTTTGGATGAAAGGGCCCGGCAAATGGGATATGCCGTTATTAAATAGCTCCCAATGCTGGACATTTTTCAAAGATGTGCAGATTTCTTGATACCAGAAGCATGCTATTTCAAACGGAGATCTGACATATACAGGATGTGTGTTGAATCTTTGTTTCATAGTAAAAAGAATACATTTCATTCATTTATTAATTTCAGACTTGTGTCAAGACATTAGACATCAGTCGGCAAATGGTGAAACAAATAATACAAGCCTGTTTTCCACTTTCTTTCTCTTTACAGCTGCACTACTCCTTAAATCCATTTTTTGTTTGAATGTTGCTTTAGCCCCCAGTGTAATTCTCTCAGCTATATTTACCAGTAATCCTTCCTAAAAGCGATATTGTTTTCATGTCCGCCTGGTCATTCAGGCCTTGTGTAAAATACACATAAATGTGACAGCTTACAAGCATTATGGCAGTTTAACCATCGGGGCAGGTATCTCGGACACAACTGCTCTAAATTGCACGCATCAACAGCAAAGTGCAACAGGACCCCAACCGGACAAGGCTTCACCTCCTATTGCGGCTAACAGGGGAACAGGAACACAGCGATACGACAGGTATCTTTGTTCATCTTGGGGCTGACAACGGAGCTGCCTGCAAATGTGACAGTCTAGTCAGTTAACATTCAAATTCAAGTCCACATGCCCTCGCACAGTGTGGGACAAAGGGAAAGTAAACCACGTTACAGTTAGTCTGATAGAAGTGACCTGGCATACTGTATTTCTAGGGAATTGCAATCTTTAGAGTGCCACGCAATGTTTTTATATATACAAAAAATGCTGCATAGACGACAGACATTTCACCCCAGTCTCCACAGTGCAATTAAACGACCACATACTAATTTGCCCGAGCGCAAGCAGCGAGATGTAAAAGGCATGAACATGATGTGAATGAGTTATGTGAGACGGGGAAGCTATATATTTCTGCCTAAGTAATTAATTGTATTAAAGTCTAATTAGAATGAGGTGTAACTATTGTGTTACTCTCTGGAGCTGTAGCACAAAGCTTTTCTTGTATTCCCAGTTTTAATGTCCACTCCTTAATTGGTTTTCTTTTAAGCAGCACACACATGGTCAGACCCCCAAGGGCAAACAAGCCTGCAGTTAAACTTGCATCACTATCACTTTCCTTCATTGTAGCGCAGGCGGCGGAGGAAATCCCACTCCTATGTACTGTACAGTAAATGCATATTTATGGGCCCGAGTGATAGGTATTCTTCACATTCAGTGTTTCAGTAGCTATGGCAACAAGATGTTCACTGCTAGCTTTTTATGAAATGGTGACCGAGGCTTACTCTAATGAAATTGTGTTTTTCGAGATTATTTCAACCTCACATTCAATCTGACTGTTAGTGCCTGAAGGTGTGGATCAATTTGAGCATTAGATGAACTGCTGTCTAAGCTTTCACGGTATTCCCTTCTCTAATGGATATTTTGCAGACTTTATGCACGCTACCAAACAGAGAACCATGAGAGGCACAGCATGAGAAATGTAAATGTTTGATTTGTCGTTAACACACAGGAAGTTTTAAATATTCATTGCATCATAATCTTTGTTTTTAAGCACTAGTGGCTTCTTGTTGTCTCACTGTGTCCTCCTGTCTGTGTCATCTCTTAGCCAAAATAAGCAAGAACAAGCACTGTTGTCCGTGTCCAATGTGTTTTTTAAGTGACATTTTATAAATCAAAGGCACCTTTGGGCCATATAATTGCAATTTCAAAAGGTATAAATAGTACAGCAGAATGACAAAAAAGGATTATAATCATGCAAGTAATCATCTGGAAGCAAAAGATATTAATCACAAAAGAATAAATGAGTGATTTTTCTTTTTTTTTGTGAGTGATTGTTATTCATATTGAGAAAGCCCAGATGAGATTATGGATATTGGATGACACCCCCTAAAGATTAATAAGCCCAAAGAAATGTAATTTAATGATGAATTTATTGACATGCATGGTGGCAGTGTGGTGTTAGTGATTACTTAATAAAGTGTACTTGTAAAAACTTGTATTTGACATCTGTTCAGCTCTTAAATGTTAAACACATGTAAAATTCTTTGATAATCCAAGAGCAGGACAAAAAATCAAACTTTTAACAATGTCACTGCCAGAAGAACAAAACGCTTCTGAACCAGCGAAACTGGGGGAACCTCTGCAGGATGAGCAGCCTTGACAAGCAAGTATGAATAGCTGAAGTCTGATCTGGAATGATGAGAGCATCCCATAAGTAGCCACATATATTTCCGTGGTTTAGGGGAAAAATGCAGAAGCGCGCACCTTTTAACAAGGACTCATCCATCATGGTCACGAGCTGACAGCACGTGCCTGCTCTCCTCTTTTTCACAAATCCTGGAGAATTTACCCAGTGACAGGTTTACACGTGTCCTTACACACAATACGGCAACAATGATTTCAATTTCTGAATAACTACCACACAGTTATTTGTGCCGCAGATAAATGAGGAGCTGGGAACTTGTGTTTAGGTCCGCACTCTGATTTTACAAGCCTGCGATTCTGTGATAGCTGAGAGAGCCAGCCGTCATGAAAACATATTAAAGTCCAATTTATCTACCGGGAATGCTCTCAAGGTGATTGATTATGAGTAATGATTGTGTAATTTAAGTTACACAGCGGCTCGCTGCCAATGGGGTTTGTATTGCACTTCGCAGTAATGTGTGAAAAACTTCTATTTTGCAAATGAGTAAATCAAATTATCTCTCAACTCTGTAATAAAAAGTCTGTGGGCTCTCACCAGCAGACAATACATTATGATTAGAGAAAATTAACAGGTACAATTTGCTTATGGTACATCACCATCAAGTTTTGAAAAAATAGCTTCTCTACTGTATCTCAGGTAAACATATAGTTCAAGGGATGCATTTTGGGTCTTGAAACTATCGATACATGTCATACACATTAGGTTGAAACCGCCATAGTAGGACAACACTAATTAGTCTTTAAAGTCAGCGTTGCGTGTCAGTGTACAGTGTTTACCTCATCTCCTGTGAGAAAGTTTGACAAATTGGCTGGACTTTGGCTGCCAACAGTGCTACAATCAGCCAATTTTTTTTTCTTCAGCAGCCGGAAATGATGACAGGACGAAACTGTTAGTTGGACAATCTGTTCCTCCGGCTGATCATGAAGCTACCTACTGAGAGAAACTAGGTGCCGCAGTCCACCTCACACCCTAAAATATGCAGGGTGAACCCCCCCTGCATTTATTTTACCATAAAGTCATACTGACTCAGTGATAATTTAGGGACATTCAACCTATGTCTGTACCCATGTGTGTTAGTTTACTTTTCACAGTGTTGGCAGATGAATTTGGCTTGTTAATTCTTAATAACTTTCTCAGGTGAAATTGACACCAGTTTTTACAGGTACAGATGTGTTGTGTGTTGTGGAGGAAGAGGATCCAATGTTTTTTAAAACTTGCTGGGTTTGTGACAGGTTGCTAATCTAATATGACATAATCATTCATGGATCAACTAAATGATTATGTGCCCTTAATTATAGACTTCTGTACAGAAAATCTGTACAGTTATGTGTTTTCAGTGTACAGCATGAGCGCCTTTCCCCTCAGTCTGATTATGAGCAAAGTTGTTCTCAGGCCCTGACATCGGATGGCCTCGTATTTCTGAGGATGACAGTTCTCTGGCTGGAAGGCCGCAGGAGTGTTTCCCTCCACAACCAGCCTTGAAAGGAAATGACTGAGGCAGTGATATGCATGTTTTTATGACTCTGGAAAAGATATGCTCTTGCAAAATACAATATACTCTGAGATATGCTGCTCAGTTCGAAGGGTTTTTATATGATCTCTATCCTGTTTAGCGAGTGAATATTTAAGTAATAAGCCCCGAGCTTCACAACGTGAGGGATTACAAGCAAAAGAAAAAAAACTTCCTTTTTGCACTCTGTCACACTTGAATTTAGTAAAAACTTAACAGTTGTGTGAATGATGGACATTCAGAGATTGGTGTCTAACTGTGGATAGATGATATGCAGAGTGGATTTTCTCAAATGTTTCCTTGAAAAGTTTAGCCATTTAGTCCACACCTGTAATACTGACTATTAATCTAATATGTCAAAGTCTGAGAGATAAATGGGATATAGGAGACTAATAAACTCAGATAGCTGGATAAACTTAGCGGATCAAATGAAAATTATCTTTCTATGATTTGGATTTGGATCAAAATCTATTCTGACCAGCTAAGGTGAGGAGCATGTATGAAAGAGAATTAAAAACCCAGACAAAGCAAGTATCACCAAAATCTTCTTTAAAATAACAGATAAATCCTTTTTAATGCATTTTATTTTATTCTTGCAGCTTAGGCTTGTTCCGGTGTTTAGAAGTGTCATCCAGATTTTCACCATTTACAAAGCCTGGTCCTTCCAAATGGAGTTGTAGAAAATAACCCTCGTTTCTACTGAACTCTACATGAAACTGCTACACTAAACTATTTCTGCAGAAGAACAAATGCGGGCTGTACATGGTTTCAACACAATGGTGAACGAGAGTATCATCCTGCGCAATGAAATTTAATGCAATTACACACAAGCTCTTGGAGAGCTTTGGTTCTTTTGTTTTGTGATTCGATTAAGTTTGCATGTGGAACAAGCCAGCAGAGATGGATTGCTGAGCCCGCAGCAAGAACACAAACAGAAAATGTGAGAAAGACCTGAAATGATAATGTTGTAGGTTTTCTCTGTGTTGTTAGGATCTAAAAGTTCCCATGAGTGCTGTTTTTTCAGTTCACAGTCAAACACAAAGGTTCAGTGGACAGTGTGTAATAATAAAAAGCTTCATGTAAACAGAGGAATTTTTCAAAGGTATATATATATATGTATATATATATATATTCTTCCCCGTGACCCTGAGTGCAGGATGCAGCAGGTTAGAAAATGGATGGATGGATATATATTCTTAACATTATCTTGGCAAATACATGGCTCTTAAAGTTGTTTGGCATTACACTCCTGCAGCATTGATGTGGTCACAATCATTTTCAGGGCAACTGCTATTTGCAAGTCCAGTTTTTCCACAGCCGTTTGGTTGCAGCTCTCTGGTGCAGGGCACATATACCATCCCATGTGATTAGGTTACAATGTTAATCTATGACACAAATGGCCTGAACCAGAACCAGTTTCTTTGTCCATGCATGGAAAAGTATAGTGATGCCTGATGATCCTGTGCTGCTGTGCTATGGGAACCTTTGGGTCACTACAGACCTGCTTCAATCAGGGAAAAACACAGATCAAAGTTAAACCAACTTAAACAACTAAATGATATATACATTTTTTTATGGAACAACTACCTATCACCCCAGAGATAATGAATAAAGATCATCATAGCTGGGCAGTAAAAATGAATTTTTTATGTTGTGTATTCTGCTGCATTTAAATACAGTAATAGCAATTTACTTGTCTTCATAAAGCCACAATAGAGATTGTATATTGCTAAATAATTAGCTGAAGTGACACTGTGCTCTAATAAAGCTTTGCTCTATAATTGAATCTTATTCTGATAATTTCCTTTCTTAAGTTTATTTTAAAGGTCTCTGACTTACCAAAATAAAATCTGAGTCTAGACCACACTTTTTTAATTTCTTAGTATTGTTCATGGGAGGACTTGCACTTTCTCTCTAACTTTAAGTGTTTTTGCACATTTTGTAGGCACACTCCTGAAGAGTTGTTATCCAATCTTACAATTTACTTTATTCAAAGAAACATTCAGCAAGCAACACATTGGTCACCAGGAGGAGAGTAGTGCGTAAAAGACTTTAGTTAGCAAATTATGGACTGTGCCTTTAAGTTCAAGTTTGTATTTCAGGATGGAGCAGCTCTATTCAGATAGTCGCCTTCAGCTGGATGCATAAAACACAGTTATCTTGGGGGGGATTCATTTGAGGCAAACCTTTTACTGACACACTTGGTATTTCTCATCTCATTATTGGGGCTGATTATAATTCATAGGCTATATTAAATGTCAGAGAAAGGCCAGGGATTGTTATGCAAATGTTAAGCATAGAATGTGTTCTTTCATTCAGATTTTTTTTTCTTCCACTTGGTTGGGGAGAAAAAAAAATGAAAGCAAATGCCAGTAACAATTTGATAGTTTGTTGAAAACACAAAGACCCACCGTACTTGGATTAATCCATGTCAGCATGACAGTGTGTCATTGTTCAGCATAATTATCTTTTTGAATAATCAGCTGTGAGAACAGAATAGATAGAAATCAAATCAAATGTTTGCTGCTGTACCAAACAATAAGCCTTCCACTGCCTTAATGCAAACATTAAAAATGTTGACTGCTCTGTGGGAACTGGCATTAAATTAAACAACACAAGAAAAAAAAAAAGATTTACTTTTCTTTCTTATGAGTTCATTTTAGCCGCCAAGATAAAAAATTTAAACACCTTTATCACAAATCCTTGACTGCATAGTGCATCAAAGGGGGAAGAAAAGAAAAAGGTAAGACTATGAGTGCATTTAGACAGTTCATCCTCTGTCGGTCAGCAGCTGCCACTCAACCCAACATGCACAGCTCCTGAATGCTTCATCCTGAGTTCACGATGGTTCATTTTCTTTAACTTGTTGCTGTTGTTCTGCTGCCATTGTGGCATTGCATAGTACATAGTTTTCATTTTTTCCCCCCATTTGGCCTTCGACAAGTCTGAGACAATTATCAACATTTGGCGGACTTTGATATTAAGCATATTTCCAAACATTTCCTCACTTTTAAGCTACAACCTGCTCCGTTAAGCTGTGTCTTAAGTGTATAACAGTACATGTGTTTGATATGTGACCTCCCAAGTTTGCTTTGCTCTGTAACCCAAATAATTACTATCAATCAGTTTTACCTGCAAAGTTTTAGCAGCACATCCTGGTGTGCTTACTCAGATTAATCATGGTCATGTAGAAGATTCAGACGTTGGTAAAGTAATAATTAGAGCTAGAGAGTGTTAATTGCTACGGACATACAACCATGTGATAGAAAACACAGGATTTATTGATGTACTCACTAATCCTGCAGGAAGCTTACTGATATTTGAACTTATCAGACAAACAAATAGTGCTGACAAAGGGTCTGCACATGACGACTGAGCGGGTCCGTGGCTCAGCTGGATTGCGACGGTAGACCACACTTTTAAAACTTTGTGACAGCTGCAGCTCGCTCTCTGAAAGCACGTTAATTGGCCATTCTGGGTTACAGATTGTGCAGAGACAGTTGATCAGTAAACCAACTAAAACAGAATATATAATAATACTGACAGGAAAACAACAGATGTCTTGTGCTGGAACATTCGCTGAATTGGAGCTTGTCCAGAATGCTGTGAAATCACTGCAGGCTAATGTTAGTATCTATGTACATTTGTAAAGACAGTAGACAAATTAAAGGAATAAACTGACATAAACTCTCTTGGTGAGGTACTGGGCCATCCCTGATGCCAAAACAGTCCACGGTTTCGCATGGGTGTTCATTTGGAGTGACTGTGTATCGTAGCAGACGATTCACAACATTTTCATCCTAATCAAATCATTCAGTGACCTCTTGTAGCCCTGTCGATGCGACCACTCCCATCAGGGTATAAATGTTTCAACATAAGATAAAGGTGATCACTCAGAACATTTGTATTGATTTGCAGTGACCCTTCCCTCTCACTCATGGAACTAATTGACCCATGCCACATGTGTATTCGCCCACTTGTGGAGAAAATGGTGAAGGATGACTCACGACTTTTCCCACAACTTTAGTAACTTTGGTCACTGTTCCTTTCCCAACTGAGTCTGGGTCGTTTTTTGAGTGAAGCTGCTACTATCCATGCTACTAGCAATAAACTCTCTTTAACAGTCACTTTGATAGTTTTCTCTTGCAATCTTAAAAAAAAAGAATCAACTGGTTCTACTCAGTGTTTCTATACATGCCACAGAGCATGATTAGGTGTTTATTCCTGAATTGTGCCGTACAGTGCACCTGTGTCGAAGCATCTGAATATATTATGTTTCTCCTCTCATTTACTGAGATTTTTCCTAAAATGTGTTACGCATCTGAATGTTGCCATTGACTGCATATATAAACATATAAAAAATCAGCTACGGGCAGTGTTATCAGCTAAACATCAACTTAATGTTTGATCAAGGAGATAACTCGCTAAATGTGAAAAATATTGACGTCAAGAATGGTGTTGATGCTGTTGAATTAAACTGCATGATGTGCTATGCAGGAACAAAATGTTTTATTGGAAGAGTACCAGTAGCAAAGGAGGAAGAGTTACAATCTCTTCTAAACTCAGTATAACTGATAAGATTTTATTTGTCATGTGCACATTACACGGCAGCTACATGCTCCCTTTAACAGTGCTCAAAATACGTAAAATCTGAATGTGTATATTATATTAATAGATATATAATATAATATATAAAAAGTCAGGAACATTAAATCAAGGTGCTGTCACAATTGCATTATTTTAGTAAAATTATCATTATTTATTTTTTGCAGTGCAAAGTTTAATGGATAAATAAAGTTCTAAATAATTAAGCTTGTAGAAACTGAAGAGGTGATAATGCACAATCTGCTGCTGATCTGACGCTTGATTAAAAGCAGGGCTGAGGGCTAATTCATTGGCCTTTAATTCCAATGGCAGGCTCATTACCCTTAAGGAGGCGGCCAGAAGTCAGTGAGGTTTACAAGCATTGTTTGGCTTCTTGGGGGAGGCAGCGAAGAATGATAATGTGCTTTTGGTATGTTTCCTTGGTAGCTCAGCATCATTATGTAAGCTTAATAGAACCTTGATAAACAATGAGGGTCTTGGTGGATTTCGATTCAGTACAGCCACTGTAACGGTCTTATTTTGGATGTTTTACAACCAGCTGCCTTATATAATGGCTAAGGTGGGGACGAAGACCAAAATAAAGCTCATGGACACATTTTACGATTTCATCAAAGTGTGATTTAGCTTTGACCATGGCTGTAAAGGCCTGTTAAACAAATGGGAGGCCCACAAGTAGCATCTGGCGCATTAACAGTGACCCCCACATAAGTTTGCTCTGGACTGGTGCACTAGCAGGTATCTGAAAATTGAGTAAACAGTAATGTAAAAACCTTTTATGAGCCTCTATGCATATTGCAGGAAAGTCAAACTACTACTTTTTTTTTTATCAGACACAGTGTTTTAAAGCTTAGTAGCCATTGTATTCTATTCATTTCATTGTGGTAAACACTATGGTTTTTATATCTGTAAGTTTTTTTTATTGTCAATGAAACAGCATTTTTTTTTTGTTGCATGGAAAATTGTGACTGATGAGACGTTCAGTTTATTTAAAATGAAAAACATTATATACTTGTAAGTTTAAGTCTATATAACAGTTGCCACGTAACACCGATTTTACAGCTGTCTTAGCTTTAAATTACTCTTAGATTTGTGATGATGATGGCAATTAGCGAGCCGCACAGATGCTGAAATGTGTATGCAATGCCCACATTTAAAAGCATTATCAGACTCATTCCTGAACAGATGTTGGCTCCGCCTAGCTGATACGTTCATTTAGAACAGAGAGGAGCTTAATCACCACATGGTCACAAAATATTACAGAAATCTCCTCAAAAAGCATAATGGATCCAATATTCAATGAGGTGGGTCTTTTAAGGGGACCTGCCACGGTTTATGAGTCAGAGAGAGCTTGTAAGTAAATTAATCTTGCAGTCAAAATGACCTTTTTTAAGTCTTGTTTTTGCTGAATCCTGGAAACAAAAAAATGATTTTTAAAATATATTTTAATAATCAAACACTCCCACACACTAACCCTCACAACCTATAGATTTAAAAGGTGACTTTCATTAATCTGAAGCTTGTCAAACATCCATAGAAATGAAAACAAGTATCTCATTAATCTACTCCTGTAACTTTTTACTCACTGTATTTTTTCCCCATATTTCTATCCAGAACACAAGTGAATGCAGCTTGTTTGTTACCAACCATGTTAGTTTTTACATTCACTGTTTGCAAATCTTGCATTGGTTATGAGTGACCGCAAACTGCTGCTCGGTAAAACTCTACACTTCTGCATGCTGTGTTCAGTATTTAAGAGTCAGGAATAAATGTTATTTGTATTTAAAGAAAAAATGAGGCAGGCTAAGTTCTCCTCTAAAAAAAGACATTCTGCATTACCATATATTTTAAAACAGACTGTACGCACAGCATGTGTTCATTTTGAGTCGATGCGGTTGTGCGGTGTGCTGTATGCTTACATATGTATATGCAATATAAATTTCCATCAGGACTCGGTGAAACAGCATGTGGCTGGCATTCCAAGCTATTTGTTTCTCCGTGTTTGGAGAATGTCAAACTTAAATATCACAGTGATATGGGTCCGTCTAAATTTCTGTCTTACAGCTATACCATCAGTATATGCATTAATGAGTTCCCCAAGGTCACTGATGACGATATTACATGACAGATTGGATGTGGATTCTGCATTAACAGTCACATGTACAGTTGGACCCAAAACACCTGAGGCCATGTATTTGTGAAGAATGAGAAGAAAATGTGTGTCAGAAAGTGACTAAATATCAAAACCATCAATCAGTTTAAATTTAACTTGTATGGTATATACTTAAAGAAATGGTTGGGAATCTGAGCGTGTTTCTCGACATGTGTGCATCCTGAATGCAACACAAAATAAAAGGAGATCAAAAGAAAAAAAATCTAGATTACATGTGGTAAAAAAAAAAAAAAAAAGACGCATAATGAACTATATACAATTTATCGGAACATGATGGGAATTTGTGGCATTAATGGAAGACTGAGAACAGTCTGACATGACATGAAATAAATTATTTCAACTTTAATCTCATTCTAAACCATGAGGTCGCCTGGCTCCTGGTTTGAAGTGGGAACACTGTTGACATCATCAAAATCTGGGCCCCTGACAGACTTTAGCAAACATTGGCTGTCTTTTTTGCACAGTGGTTGTAATGGTTTCAGCTAAGCAAAGATATTGTGCTTTTTACAGGCAGGGGCAAATAGAGGCAGATATCGTAACTGCGGTACAGAAAGGTTTTGCAGCTGGTCAAGGGCCCGCCGCCAATGTGGTCTGAGGGTGACCTGGATGGTGTTTAGAGGCGTGAGGGAAGTGAATCTCCCTTGATTGTTCTGATGTCTGGTTATCTCTCAGACTCTTGCCATGTTCTTTCTTTGTGTTAACTTCTCCGCTGCTCCTAAAATGATTTACGCTGTATGTGCTCCCAGTATTCCAAATTAAGTGTTAATGAGTAGGTAAACTTTAAGATGACTTTCATACTATGAATGTGGAAATACATAAATGCAATGCATGCTAAGAGTCATAGTACGTGCCTTTTCCTTTAAATCCAAAACAACCCCAAAGCAGTGACAAGAAATGAACGGGACATAAAAAGACTTGGTGCATGACCAAAATAACATTTGATAAAGAAGCGAGCCAAAGACCTTAAATTTTCACGATGGTTCCCCAGCTGTGTTTACGTGACTGTAGGGGCAGTGGGGTATGCCGGTATCCTTGCGGACACACTGTCACAGGGTATTATATTTCCATTTCCACTCCCCACTAAATGGAGGCTGGCTCATGGGATGGCGCTTAAATGGTAAATCCTCCATGCAAACACATAAACAAAAGGCAGGGTGGACGGGGTGAGGGTGTAGTTTCTATTAAGTTTGTTCATAATACACTGCACAATATAGAGGAGGGCAGGAAACAACAAAGAGAGAGTCTGACATGCAGTGCAGGTCCAAGGGGGACGGGGATTGTGACAATTATGAAGTATGTTTCCTCAGCCATTTGACTACCAGCACACCCAGCTTGAGTTGTTTTGAGGATGAAACAGGAAACTGCAATAAAGTAACCACTCCATTTATAACTATTGACATGTAAACTGGTGAACCACTGGCAGACACTTAACTTCCATCAGCCACTTTGTATACAGCTCATAATAGCAAAGCCATTATTAATTGATTGGGACATGAAGGATTGAACTACATTGTGGGACTGTCACTTTTTTTTCTCCTTGTAGCAGCGGGCTAATACCCTGTGGGAGAGTTCTTCCATCATGACAGTAGAAATTAGCAGTCTGTTTGCATGTCTGCCATGTTTCTCAGTGGCCTTGATATTTATTTACCCGCGAGCCATGTCGCCATGCACGCGGCAGTCAATATAACAGGGGAAAGCAATTTGATGGCAGTTAGAAACCATCCAATCGAAAAGACGTTGGAGATTAAAACTACTTACTGCTTAAACCTGTCAAAACCTCCTAGATCTCCACATGTTCTCAGATGCTGTAGCCCCTTTTGGAAGCACGGAGGTATCTCACATTTGTGTTTCACTGTCTCTCATTTGGACTGCTAGTAATTTAATAAAAAATGATGGTATGGCAAAGAGTTGAATCATTCTACACAGAAATAAAAAAAGTGTGAAGGGGCTATAAACAGTACATGGCCCATTGTACATTTATCATGATGTCATCATGATAAGTTTTTTAGATATTTTATTCATAGACTGTAAGACCCAGCATGTTTCAGTGCCACTCACAGCCTAGTAATCCTATTTTTGATGTATATGTAGGGTAGTGGTTTGACTATGTCTAAAGAAGGCACTCCTATGTTTTGTAAGCTCTATGGCCTTGAGTGTTTATGGCTGTTTATGGCCTTGTGAGACGCTGTGTTTTTGCGTTTTTTGCACTGTGTGGGCGCCATTTTGGCTCAGTGCTTTTATTACTGTTCATAAGGTAAGCAGCATACACGGCGCTCTGCATAAATGTTGGATAATTTAATGCATTGGTTTGACTATATGTGAGACTGTGATTTTTTCTGTTGTTTTATTTTTTTGTACGACTTATATCAGTGCTTTTGCTACTGTTCAAAAGGTACCACAGACGGAGAGAAATTTGGAGAAAATAAACAGCACGGTCCAAGCCGCAAATAATAGTAGCCACCTGTGTGTCCGACTCGTCCCTCCGCTCCACCACCGACACCATAAACAACACAACGCAGAGTTTCCCCCAGGTTGAAGTGACGTGGGCATGCAGGGCCCAGTAGCAGCAGGTTACATATAGTTATATAGTTATTTAGAGTTATTTAATGCTCATATGGAGTATTATGTAAACGATAAAGTGAAGTTTACAAACGTGGGGTTGCGTGATCTAATCACAAACAGAAAAAAATGAAAAAGTTTACATTTGTTGGGCCAAATATTAAAACTTTAACTTAGAGTTTGCACAGGAAAGTGTTTCATGTTCTAGTCTCAGCTTTAATGCAGCACTAAATAAACGACTATTAAGACTATTTAGTCCCAGAGCAAGTAAAAGGCAAACAGAGAAATGCCTAATTAAGACACTCCCTGTCTCTGGGGCATATTATTGGCCGTAGCTGTCCCTCAAATGTTGAATTTTATTTTCAGCGTTTCCATTTTGCATGATTGAGGTGGAACAAATCCTCGGCATAGCGAAGCAGCTAAAGTAAAGCTGTGCTCCTGCTGAAAGACCAAGGTAAGGATGCACTAACTGCTAACTTGCCTCCAATGTCATTGCTGGCATAATGAGCCCTGACATTCAATGCTTCTCTCTCAGCTGACATGATTGCTGTGTCACTGTGATTAGTCCTGACCTCCCATCTCCGGGACAGGAGTGGTTGTGACCCCTTGTTGCAACTGGTAATGAGTACCAGGACCTCAACTGTGACAGCCTTGTGTAAGGGTCAGATTGGAGACAAACCCAACAGAGCAAACAACGGCGACAGTCACACGCACAAGTTCAGGATAAATGACAGCAGCCCCGTGCAAGCCTTCAGTCAGATACAGAGGTAATCAGCTTTTGCAAATGGGTGAAAGTGATTTATACAACTGGATAATTAATAAGTGATGTTTTTAATTAATTCAAAGAGGAGTTTAAATTGAGTTAGAACTGCTCTTGGATGCATGTTATCATTATAGTACATCTGGAGAGGGACTGATGTCGTCTGTCAGGCTTGTTTGCTTTTCACATCCATTGAACCATCAGGGGATGTGAACCAGTGGATTTTATCCGCACACTGGACTGGACGACCAGCTGCTACCTGGTGTTATTGGTCACAGTGTTTTGCAAAATAATTGTCTACCAGTTGCAGTTCATCACGTGTTATGAATCTGATGACACCACGATGCTTGTGGTTGAGCTTTAAATGCAACATGGAGAGTTCCTCCCGTCGAATTACTAGTCCGTGAACAGATGGTGGACATGACTTACAAACAGCCACTGAGCTGCCGTGTGTAGCTGTGATCAGAGCCCTGCTGCAGGCGTGCCGCCTCCTACATATCCACGGGATGGATACCCGAGCAGGAGGAACTGCTCATCTTCATTACATTACTTTACGTGCCTGATGTCTGTCCAGACTGTGAAACTCTTCTGCCCTACATCCAACTGCTTCATATACGTGGATCCAACTTTTTCTTCTTTTTGGTCACAAGCCAGACCCTGACTCACTGCCAGGATGCAGTATTTTAGTTTATCCACCAAAGAGTTAAAGTTCACAAGCTAATGTCACATCTTATTATCACCAAAACAAAAAACCCAAAACGTTTTGTCGGTACCTTTATCATTAGCTAACTGCAGTAAATGGATGGAAAAAACATAGAAAACAATTGGGCATCTGCTGTGACAAAGCACTAAATAGACTACACCACTGCACCACACACACAACATGCATCCTCAGGCAAAGTTCATAACATGCTGAGCGAAGGACACCAGGACTTAATGATGACATCTGGTCATTTGAAGATTTCAAAATGTGAGAAATTTCAATTATTGCAGCTTTAAGAACGAGCGGCAGTACGGGAATGAGGGCCGTCATTACACCCGTCATATCCTACCTGAGAGTGTGTGTCCCAAAGCCAGTGCTGCCAATGACCAGCCATTAGCGCTTGGCAGCCGTGCCTTCAGCATTTCAATGTAAAACTGACATTTAGAAGGCAGCAGAAGATGCTATTGACACTTGGATGGGCAGTAATTAGTTCCCCCTTGAGCATGCATTGTGTGAGGCATTTCATCACTAAATGTCAATTATCATGGCAGCTCTATTCAGTGAGTAACCTTCAGTTATCACTGTAAGCATTAAAGGGAAGGGTGCCTTTAAGAATAAGCTGACTTTATCCCCATTCTGACGGGTCCCTTTGACTGTACTCAGTGATATAGAATAATGTAACATTCAGATATCCAAGAGCATTCACCTCTTTCAAGTGTTACCCATGAAAAAGTCATTGCCTGTAAAATATGTTGACAAAGCTGGAAATATAATGAGTAATAAGTATTTTTGGCGCTCAGTTGATATATAATATGTATATGGTTTGACATTAATGCCTCATTTGGGTTTTAATTATGTTGTTAATGTTATGTCGTTAATGTATGAGCTTAGAAATGTTGTAACATTTCATCGCCAAGCCGACACTTCCTCAGTCTGTTGCTTTGACAGGTAAGGGTCCAAAAGTGTGTGTGTGTGTGTGTGTAAGTAATATGATGCACTAGTTATATTTTATCCAACACATTTCATAACAAACAACAAGCGAGCTTATAACCCAAATGAGAATCAGTCAAAGCCATTCATCCATTCATTTGGATCCATTCAAGTAGGGTGCTGCTGGGTGTATGTACATGTATGTGTGTGTGTGAGTCTGTAAGTGTGCTTGTATGCACACACACACACACACACACACACACACACACACACACACACACACACACACACACAGGGGTATTGAAGCTCAGAGAGGGATAATCTGGAACAGCTCCAGGTTGCGGCTCAGTGCATCTCTTTTGAAACACACGCTCACAGACACACACACACTCTGTCACATACACACACACAGTCCCCAGAGGCAGACATCCTCTGGCTCTGGTGCAGTAGAATGAACACTGGCGCCACATTAACCAGCCCTCTTCAAAAAGCTCTCTGAATAACCCTGCTACTCCAGTAAAAATATCTAATCCAGGTCTCTCAGACTTTCTGTTGCGTTCAATCTGATATTTGTATTCGACTGCAGCCAAGGACTGAGTCAGGTGTGATTTCTCGAAACAGGTGGATCTGCTCTGAGAGAGGAAACTCTTCAGACTTGAAACCTTGGTGTAGAATTAAATCAATTAAATAAAATACACTGCTTTCAACGTAATTCAGTATTATCAGACAACAGAGGAAAGTACTCTACTACTGTATTTGTGAATGGTCTGAATTCTTTCAGGTTCGGTTTCAGAAAATTCACAGGTAAAGTGTGTTTTTTTAAAGGGTTAGGCAAAAGAAAACATGTAATGTTTGAATAAAATTCTGTACAACAAAACAACTGCAAACTGGAAAGGTAAAGAGAGAAAAATTATATATCTTATCAGCTGTTAGAGAAGAAAAGAAATAATTCAGCAGAATCCATTTTTTAGCATCAAAATCTTTGAAGATTTAAATAGGAAAAGGTTCCTGCTTTAGTGTTAAGTGTACAAAATGCCTGTTGATAAAAAAAAGAAGCTATTTTTGTAACGTGACTGCAGGGAGCCCAAATATAAACAGGATTACAAAATGTTAGAGCCCACTTGTGAGCACCATTGTGGTTTAATGGCGATCAAGGGTCAATTATGGTTTTCTGCACTGTGAAGCACATTCAATATTTACAATATTTAAAGATATTTTAATGAAAAGTACTATTTTCCCCTGTCATGCAACACTGTGTGGACATTGACCAAATGGAAGTTTCAAACATTAAATTTTTTTTATTTGGGGGCTTAAACTATATAGCATGTTACTAATGCATTTAATGTCTGAATATTACTTTTTTAATCTTTAAAATAGTTGTTATTGAAGAAAAACACTAATGATTCTTTGAAACTTTTGAAATGTGGTGTACATAAAACACATTTCCTCACTTTCCACTGAGTTTTTGGTTTATTTTCACAGGTTCTGACAAATGAATGTCTCAGGGTTCTTTATCCGCCTGCAACATTGGAGGTGAATAGAAAGTTATTTTTGGGAGCTTAACTCGCTGGAAAGGGACATTTAAAAGTTCAAGACATCAATTTCCTGAATCAGTTTTCCCCAATACTTTAGATAATCCACAGACCACACTGTGAATAGTTTTCACTGAAGCTAGTTTTCTACAAAACAGTCAATCTCACCTGAAACGATTGACAGTGAGGTCTGCGGCGGCACCAGGAGGATAGAGGACACCTGATGACATTAAGAGCGCTGTATACCTGGTCTGTGAGTTAAAAGAGTCTTCGTAGTTACCAAAGATATTTAGTTGTGAGGTAGCTTTTTTTAAGAATACAGTGGAAAAAGTCAAACATTAATGAGATTGTTGAACATTCAAAACACCCAGAAGAAGAGAATCTCTCAGAGAATCAGTGTAGGTCGAACATGTCAGCATGCAAGATCACATTTATTCCCATCCAACATGGGCGAATGTAAGAGAACAGTAGAACAAACATTTTTTATGCAGTATCTAAGTGGCAAAGTTGAGAAACAATATCTAACAACCATGACAACGTACGGGGATGCTGATGTGTCCCTGATAACTCTTATCATCTTAGTTACCAACAAAGGTAGTAAAATATGCAGGCGTGTGAGCAGAACATGTCTCATTACTGATATATTACTACTTTTAAACACTAATGAAAAAACAAATGGCAAAACAAATGACTTTTAAACACAAATGAAAAAAAAAGATGAGGGTGTTGCCATCATATATACAGTCATCATTATGGAAAACAACCACTACCTCCCTATAATGAACAAATAGCGCAGACAACCAAACATGAAAGAAGATCAAGGAGTTCCCATAGTAACGGGACAGCATCATCTCACCCCAGCCACTAAAGGACAAAAGTAAATGAAAGCTAAAGTAATGGAAAACCCTGCATTGAGACAGAGCTTCTTAGAAACAGGGAGCCAGGCAGGGGTGCTATTTATTACATATATATTGGTGACAAATTAAAGGAAAAACCTGGATATATTAGCAAAGACACCTAACAAATGCAAATGCTTTCACACAAGAGAACTCAATATAATTAAGCAATTAACATGCATCCAGCTTCAGTTACAAAGACTACTCAAGTGAATGTGTTTCAGTACGAACAGTGACTAAACTTGTATTTGCATTTAGCTCTGTGAGAAAGATTTCAGTAAACATTCGGAAACTGTGGTCGACAGAACACGTGATTTGGATGATACTCGATATGCGAGAAAGAGAAAATCTTTCTCAGGTGACTGAAACTGTGAATACAGAAAGTAATCTGACTGTCAGCAAGATCAGTCTGTCAACAGTTACAGAGAGAGAGATTACAGCAGGGTTAAAGCCCTCATTACAAAGATGGGTGCACATTTGAGAGTGTAATGGTGCTAAAAACCAACCAGACACTGGCCTACTGAGATGTGGAAAAAAAGTCATGCGGTCAGATGGGTAATCCCTCACCGTATTCTCCACTGATGGGCTGATGTGCGAGACAATGCTCATTAAAACACCAAATATCTTTTGGAAAAATGGTGTTAATCCCTCTCCAGAAGAGTTCAGAGACTCTGAGTGGTGGCCCAACAACTTTATGTTAGTTTCAGCCTGTATATAACAAAACCTTTTAATACTTTAATTATACAATTTCACTGCAGAGAAAACTAATGTATGCCTTGACAGTGATTCACAAAGGTGGAAAACTTATCAAGTACCTGCAATATTCTGAATTCAAATCAAACCTGGGATAAAAATCCTTTGTCAGTGAGCTGTCAAGTTGTATCAGTAGTCACAGGTTGAGACCACGTGCGTTTGTTCTGTCACATGCGTTAAACGCTGAATTTAGTTTGGATTAAAGGCCACTCATTTAGGCCACAATGCATGGAATTATTAAGACAAAGCAGCAACAAACCACCTGTCTTAAATAATGCAAAGGTTGTTCTTCATGTGGACACACAGTTAAACTTTTAAGTGTCTAACAGTGGGACGGGGTCTTAACTTTTTCATAATCTTTTCAACATTTATGCCTTTTCATTTAAAATATTCATGAGAGGGCATGGGAGGTCACAATATTGCAACATTCTTGGCAGCAGAATTGAACAGTTGGAGGAAGTTTCCACTGCAAGTAACCCAGAGTTATGAGCATCACACCACCAAACAAATCTCTGGATAATGACAATTGTCTGACCGGGTGAAAATAACTTTACTAACTGTATGATACCTTAATATCCTCTTTTTTCCTCTGGAGAAGAGACTGATCTGCAACAGACTTTTGGTTTTTTGCCAAATTAATGCTCATGAAAAACTCGAGTGTAAAAGCATTTCTGACGTTGTTATGCACCATGATACATACAGTATATGCAAGGATATACATACCTGGAACCTAGAAAAACCTTGACAACACAGCAAAAGCATATTTTCATAAATTTCTAAAGTAATCTCTGAACCATAATTCATAAGGGACCTGTTAAATGTTTCAGTGTATTCCACTGTCTAAAATCTGGCACCAAAGATGCATCTCATAATCTGTCTGTTTTCTGGAAACGATAATGAGCCCAGAAATACAGGCAAAACAAAACAAACCAAAAAAAAAGACACAAAAACAGAATCACAGGCTTTGTCCCACACCACTGAACGAGATGAACAGTACAACCTTGGTTATAAAGACTGAAGGTTATGTCTCCAAAATAGCCGTAATACCTCCAATGTGTCATTGAATGCACAATGTACCATTGTGTGTGACACTGCCACTTTTCATTTAATCAGCCTCTCTATTGTGAAACAGGTAATACCCTCAAGACCCTTTCTGACAGAACCTTCAAATCTCTGAGTAAATTAATGAAAAATTGAATACCTACTTTGCAGGCACTTGTTTTGGCATATAAACCAACCCTGCAGTGCAATTGATCTGGCAAATGGAAGGCTGTTCTTTGTCTCTATGTTTATTTTTTAGGACAATAATCTCTTGGTCGAACTGTTTTGAGAGGAGGACTTGCAACATAAACTGAACTACACTCAACATTTTAACACTATACATAATCCTGTTCTATCCTCTGTATCAGGCTCCAGTTCGAAGTAATCACTGACTTTAAAAACACTGCAGGAATACTGAGAAGGCTCAATTCAAGCATTTGCTGGCACAGTTTGTCTAATTGATGTATTCATAAAATAATTTATCAAAGCGTCTGAGTATTCAGTATTTAACTAGTTGTCATGCTCAAATTGTAACATCAATTCATGTCTGTGACAATACGACAGTCGCAGTGACAAGCACTTGTCAGATGTTGTTTTGGTATCTGTTTGTTCTGCAGTACTTGCTGGGTCAGTCTTAAATAAACAAAGATGACTCGTATTACAGTCGGACCACAGACAAGTCAAGATATTTCCCTTCAAGTTCAACTTATTCACTCCGATGTTGGCAAAAATGGGCTAAACACCTGTTGACCTGATCATATTACACTTATATATACAATATAATATATTTTTAATTATACACAGTTTCTACCACATAAATATCTCCCCTGACAAATACAATAGCTGAAAAGAACTTGTTTGCTAACTTTATTCATATATTTTTTGATACAATACAGTACAATTGATATTCACATTCTAAGTTATAAAAATGGTTCATTAAACATGTTTGTGGTTTTTACTGTAAAAAAAAATCAAACTTTTTCCTGTTTTTGGAAAAAGTGTAATAGTTTTTGTGTGATTTTTAGGCCACTTATATCCTGGACTCCAGAGGTTAAGTGACCGAACCAACACAGAGACAGCAAACAAAACAGTTGTTCTAGTTCTAAATCTTACTTTAATATAAGCTGAATATTTACATTTAGCCTTCTAATAAAACCAACAGTAATTTAATGGATGATTAATTTGACTTCTGGTGAATGTCCCCATCTGAAAAAGTAGCCGGAGGGTCCAGGATTGGTAGTGGAAAGGTGGAAATCAGAACCAAATATTTGTTGCACATTAATCAAACACAGGCTGGTCAGCGACTATCTCGGGTTCTTAACAAGGGACGTGTTCGAAACTAAATGATAAACTAGAGTTTGACATGGAAAGCCATATCCAAACACGGGAAGCGCGAGAAGGACAAGACGAGGCAGAATCAGTAACAGCAGCATAGCCTGCGGCAGTGCAGCAGAACAACCTCAAACGAGACAACAATAGACGTATATTTGACTTACAGACAACGGCAGGAACAGGAGCAATCAATACACAGCTGAAAGCAAATAAAACAAACATAAAAGCAGCGCGGGGAGAAAGGATTGTTAGTGTAGTTATTGAGCTGGAGAGCGAGCACAAGTATACCAGAGTCTGTCTCAGGCAGAGTCCTTGAAGGCAGAGAGCGACAGAATCGTCCACGTTTACAGCCAAGCCTCTCTTCTCTGTTTTCAGTCATCTCACCAAGGTGCATGATTTTTTATCTCTTTTGGTCTTTAGGCCGGATCATTTTAATATAATATGCTGCTTGTTTATGTAGGTAGGGCAATATATGCAAGGTTTATTCGGCATCACTCTTCGATGCCACCTGTGATCCCTGTGATCCCCCCGAAGGTGTAGAAGTCTGCCAAGCACTCTCGTTTGTGCTGTGCCTATTGAAAAACAGTCCCAAAGTGGATAGTGCCAAAAATCTGCTATAATGGGCCCCATGATAGTGATTACTTTGAGTGATGGCATAATGAGGGCTTTATAAATATGCATGGGTCACTAGGGGTAGTAATATTGTGGATTATTAAAACTGCAGGGTAAGAGGTCAAGCTAATGAGAGGGAGCTGAGGGGTGTGTGTGTGTGTGTGTTGGGGGGGGGGGGGGGGGGGGGGGGACAAAACCCCTCACAAAAACCCCCCCCCCCCAAACTCCCTAAACCAAAACCCCAAAAAACCCCCCCCCCACCCCCCCCCCCCCCCCC
>JBAJHX010000081.1:4589353-4604377 GCA_037176925.1 Amniataba percoides | reverse complement strand
ATATTAGGCTGGGCTGGCTGAGGAGTATGTGAGAGCGTGTAGGGAAAGAGGCAGGGAACAGAAATGTGTGCCGACGCCAGCAGCGTCGCTCATGCTGTCAGAGGCTGGAAAGAAAAATGCTCCACTTGGTGCTTGCTATTGATCTGCTGTTATTTTCAGGTGCTGTCCCTTAGAGACAACTTTGCATGGTCTACCTAACGGTGATAGTGTTTAAAGGGAGGGGGTTTTGTTAACACTGACATTTGAAGTGCATTAAGGAAAGCGCTGAGTTTAACTTGCATAGGTGTATTTACATGCACGCTCCACCTTCTGTTCACAGCGTGGGGGTGGGAGGGGGTGTGAATCTGTGTTTGTGTGTGCTTATGTAGGTGTGATGCGACAAGGTGAGACTGAGATCCCCTCTTTGGATTGCTTGTCTGCGTGCCCAAACATATTCTCAGAGACCTCCTTATGAGCTGAGGTGTGTGTGCGGATTGCATCTTCCCACCATGTTGATTTGTCTGATCACCTGATCACCTCCGACATGTGAGGAGATCATCACTCGTGGATTTGAGATGGCTGACTTGCAGATTACAGGAATGTGTGTGTGTGTGTGTGTGTGTGTGTGAAGAGGATGGAAAACTATTTTAATTTATTTTCCGCTCTTTTTAACACCTCATTTTTAGGAATGTAATGGGGGTTCTGTCTTTCTGACACTTATTTTTCCCCCCATTTGTCAGTTGGAGGCACGAGGTAAAGTTGATGATGCTATTTTTGTCCCCCTCTCTGCATATTGGATGAGCTGCTTTCCTTTATATCTTTACTGCTGTCTTGTTATTAATTCTCTGTTCATCTCTTTCTCCTGTCTCTATGAACTCCACCGGGAGAGGAGTACAGAGAGATCTCGATGGAACTCGATGTTGGAATATGAGAGTGGAGTATGTTGGGTTGGGGGGTTGAAGAGAATAGGAGAGGAGATGCTAGTGGAAGGCGAAGTAGGGAGGAGAGTATAGTAATGAAAGATTGACAGGATGGCAGAGACGAGAGGACAAAAGCCTCAGGAAAGAGCTTTTAGGCAGGCGAACCTCTTCTGAGGGGGTCAGGCTTTTTGTAGAGGGTCAGTTTACACGCGAATCCACACTCCGAAGGAAGGAAAACATGTGATGGATAGGCCAGGCCCTGCACCTCACACACGCCCATCTGCATTTCCGGAAAAGGATATCAATATTTATCACATTTCCCATTTCAGAGGAGAAACCATGATAACACCAGAGGATGGAAAAATAATAAAAGATAAATCAAATTACCCCACCTTGGGTAGACCTCCTGCTTCTGTTTCATTTATAATTCCTTTCCAGCACTTAGGCAAGGTCGGCCAATGCCGCTGCATATTGAAATACAGGTGGTTCATGTTTTCACTGACGGTGTTGCACAGCTTCAGAGTCATATTGCCAACAGTAATAGTGGAACATACTCAGAGAGGCAGACTGGATTAAATGCAGTGTATTCAATGGTTTTGTGTCATTAGTGCATTACATATCATTTAATTCTTGCAGCAGAACTGAGACTTCCCAATCAGTATGGATTTAAAGGTTTTGAAATAAACAACATGGATCTGACTTTACTTAGTAGGGCTTTTATAAGGGTTTTTGTGCATATGAAAGATTGAATAAAGGAGGCATTCCAGGATGCATCACTATTAAATTCAGAGCTGATTCCTGTGTATTTTGAATTAGAGGTATTCAGCTAATTGATTGGTTTATTTGGTAAGTATACCGTGATGCGTCCCAGTATCTCAGTCTCCCTCAGGCACAGATGATGTGCCTCAGTGTGGCCAGTCATTTTTACCCTACTTGTCTGCAGTAAAAGCTTGTAGTGCAGTGGGTGACTTGCATCTGAGAGTGACTCACTGTGCCCATGAATGCCCTTCCACCCACCACCAGGAAGCATTGATACTGCCCATCACCAAATAAGAAGTTAACAAGTCATTTTTTTCCCCAACCTCCGAGGCAATTATTCTCAAGGCCATAATAGCGAATAATGGTTATTACCGATGTGGTTTCATGATTTACCATGATGCATGAAATGAAGTTGGCAAATTTGTCACAGCAATTCGAAGCTAATGGTGTCCGTAGTGCTGGACCTGGCACTGTAAAGTTATGTGGATATACGCTTCTCATCCCAGTTTGCTCTCTAGATTGACACAATTTAACGCATAATGCCAACGTAAACATCTTTTCAGAGCTATTTTGGTTCGCACTCAAAACATGCCAGAACTGAGGTTTTCTCAATAACACTTGCTCTGATAGCTAGAAAAATTAAACATATATAGACTTCTGGATAATCCCTATCTATGACCTAAAATGGATGAGGGATTAGCTAATTGCCACTAATCAGTCCAAAATCCAAAACCTTGTTCTTTTTTGGAGCCTTAGATACAAGGAGAATTATTTTTTCAGTATAGTACGTAATCTTTAGTGCAAAGTGACGCATAGTGCCTGCACCATAAATGATCCAACATTTGAATGAACCATTTGATCCTCTTTTTTTATGTTAGCAAACACTTTACATAAGAAAGAGGATCAAATAGTGAGCAGTGGGGAGTGAGTGGGGTTTACTGTGAGGTTACCAGAAGTGTAACAAACACATAATTCACATCTACTTCCCAGTTAGACAAAGGCAATGCATTTTCCTACACTAGAATTCTCTAATATGAATCTTATAGTTCATTAGTTGGTCATTTAGTTGGGCTTCTGGTCGTGTGTATAATGAGAACAAAGCATCACAGTTGCTCTGACGCAGAGGTAGCCGAGTCTCTCTGCTGACACGTGACATCGTTTCATAACAGCGGAGACTTGGCAGCGAGGTGGCAACACGCCGGCTAGACGAGGATCTGAGACTTTCGTACTTTATACTGTAGCGTATCCCTATTATCAACAGCAGGCAGGAACAGAGAAAAGAGAGTGAGGCGCACATATTGACCAATGATGGAGGACCAAGAACAGCCACACAAAAGCCAGTCAGCCTGAATACCCTGAGTCTTATCTGTGTGCTTGTTCACAAATGAAGCAAGAGAATAAATGAAAAACCCCTATAGAGATGTTTAATCAGCACACCAGGATCTGTAGTATTATAGACAGTCAAACAAACAAACAAAAAAAAAACTAAACTAAAAGAAAGGATTGGATATTTTTGTTCAAACAATACATTTGATTGCAGATGAAAGAGTGTGCGGTTGATGTCTCAGAATAATTTCTCAGTGAAACCCTTCACCAACCTGGGATTGGTACTGATAACGATTCATCTGCAATCAATCTGCACAGTCATCCACCTTGTTATTGGTGTGAAGAACATGAAACATAAGCAGTATTTCATTTAGAAGTAAATAATACGTGTAGTCTTTTCTATAATCAGCAGCCTCCCTGCTGATACAATCACATGCACTTATATTTGGGATTTGTCAAATACAGCTGTACTCTGCAGCGGTTGGGGGTTAAGGACATTACTCAGCAGTTGTTCATGAGGAATGAGAGAGCAATGTGTGTTTGCTTTCCCTGCCTATGTTTTTTGTTTTTTCTGGCCAGCTGAAGGAATGCAAATGGTATAAATTGGAAATTGTATAAATAATTCAGGAGCGGCTTTTATCTTCTGTATTTGGATGCATGGCTGGGCCGGCACAAGAGATTCTTATATCTTACAGTCTCAGTAAAGGAGTCACCCCTCAGTGACCTTTTGCGAATGTTGTTCTGCTGAATAACACATCTGACGCGTCCTCTGTCGCCCCTGTTTAGTTACATTCAGGCTGCTCTTCATGAAACAGGGCGAAGGTTTGTGAATCAGCGCTCATTTGTTCATCAATCATGCACTCAAATAAAATGAGTGGAGAGATGGCTTGTTTTGTCATCCATGTGATGTGGAAAATCTCTTGACTCTTCACTAACGAGATTACAGGAAACTTGATGAAATGTCCTTGGCAGCATTTACAGTTACAGTGCGCCATGTTAACTACTGATTGGCCAACGTGGGTCCGACATCTTTTAGAAGACACATTTAAAGCTATTTGTGAGTGTGGGCAGTGAATTTTGTTTCCTTAAAGTTATACTGCTTAGAGCTGTGGAGCCTTTTGACCGTGACAAAGCTTCTCATTTTATCTGAAGTACTTTTACACAGCTGAGTTGTATGGAAAACATTCGTGCTTCCGTTTCACGAGGGAATCAGCAATCAAGGGAAACAAAAATAAATGGTCGTCGCTGGGTCACCACTCCCGCTGGTGAGAGGACAATTTGCATAAAATTGAACTTTCCTCAGCTTTCTCCAATCATGCTGCTGGAAACCTTTTTGAATCTAGTGGTGGGCAATTTTGAGAAAATGAGTAATGTAGTCGGGTTATTTTTCTTACGTAAAGACCATTTTAAAATGTTTTGTTTGTTTACAAGTGGATATGAGACTTTAGAAAAGGGGAAGCATGTTACTTCCCTTCCATATGCATGTGCTGCTTAGCAAGACAGGAAACTTTGAGATTACATGCAAAAATCCTTTTCACTGTCTGAAAAGCCATGAGATAAAATAAAAAATAAATAAGCTCAGGGAACCTACTGTGAAAGGGCATTTTTTATTTTATCAAATTGTTTTTTGTCTAAAGAGTGTCACACAGGTTTCAATTTGCAAACAAAAAATGCCGCTGCTCACTGGTCTAGGTATTTTCAACACAGCAAAGCAAATATCCTTTAATGGACACTGCGGCGTATCAAAAGACACAAAAAGTATTCAACAATGTATTCTAAGAGTCTAACATGAAAGCTTTAAAGAAAACACACACAACTAAAAAATCATTACAATTTATAATCTTTCTTGTATTTAATGGCTCAAGAACTACAACGTGGCCAAGCCTGTTTCCAAATGCGTCATGACGATTATATCTAATCTAGTTATGAATAATCTAATTCCATCTCTCTGTAATGAAGCCTGGCCTGCTTTAAAAAAAAAGTCCTGCTTATCCTGTATACCAGGACACAATACAGTGCAGGTTTTATTGATCACAATGTGGAGAGCGTTTCTTGAAAATGCACATGAATAATATAGGTCTATACATCCTGTGCTGTATTTACACCTCCAAAATGGAGGCACGATGGTGCCAGCGCTGCTTGTGTTCATTAGATTCACACTGGGAAAAGGAGGCATCAGCTTTCTTCCTTCCATGTCACACAGCAGAAGTCAATTTCTGACACTAAACCACAGCCAAGTGTAACCGCTTCCAACAGGGAGTTTTACCACTGAGCGACTGATGTAAAAATGCAACAAGGAGATAAAAAACACACCTGAAAACAACCCACAACATACTCAAATTAGATATACATTTCTTTCTGTCTAATCCCAAAGAGGTACCCGTGCCTTAAATCAAGCAAAAGTCTTTGTTCCCGCTGTTAGTTTTGTTGAAAATGTTTATGCCCTCTGTTATGTGCAGCTGAAAGGACAAACAATACTTCTGGGTTGGAGCTTGGTACGTTCTCCCTGATTGCTGGCACACGTGGCGAGCCGCCTACTGAAATTGAGGGGGAGGTCAGATTGGAGGAATCCCAAATGTTCGTCCAGATGCTTCTGGGTTTTTTAGATGGATGTGAATGAAGAGATTGTGTTGGATTTTATTTTTCATGTGCTAGTCTTCCACATGTAACACCGTAGCGTAGCCCAATATTAATAGCAGCGCAGCCTGATATTTATGGTGTGTTTTCCTCTTGATGTCTAAAAACAGCAAACTGCAAACACACAGTTAACACACAGTAACTTCCTGCTCTGGTACATGTGTTATACTGAAAGAGCTTTCTCCAGTGCTTTACAATCAACACACATGTCCTTCACTATGACTCGTGGTTTTGCTCATCATCAATTTGCACTTGTTAAAAAGTGAGTGCCAAAATTTTTCAGATGTGTTTTTGCACAATCTATGAGGTGTGTGTGAGTTCCAGAGATTTTCACACCCTTTAAAGGTTGTGTATATAACATTCAGAAAAGGATCATTAAAAATGACACCTGTGGCCATTACATCAGCAGCAGTCTGCATCCTGGTGCTCGTTCTCTTAGACGGCATCTCCAAGCCGACAGCCATTATGAAGATAGTTTGTTTATCGATACAGCTGTTTAAAATAATGATGATAGCTTTCTGTTCAGCTTTATCAATCGCAGTTTCTCTAGCTTTCAGGCTCAGCAGAGCTACATTTTCTGGATGAAAACACTGTGACTGATCCAGAAAGATTATTACAATAAAATGTGCCGTTAGTGTTTAGTTGTGAGTCTGTATTGTGGTGCACCAGTTTAGCAAATTCCACTTAAATAAACAGGCTTAGTTGTGATTTAATTGCAATAAAGAGCTCAAAACAACACTCAAATAAGTACATCAGGATGCCGATCAGTGATGTACAAAGAGTTTATGCTTTGTCAGGTCTTTCTTTTTCCGAATGGCGTTTGGATCGATCAGAGCTATTCTTAAACTCCAGCAGCTCCATCAACATACAGAATAATGGCATTTAAATTTGCTTACTGCATAGTGTTGTACATGGCTGAAGAGAGCACAAAGCCATAGAAATCAGTATGGGGGTGACATAGATCTTTTCTAAGTTACCTACCAATCTGGTCACACATTACAGCCAAAAATAATTAAAAACTATTAAAAAAAAAAAACTAATTACATGTAATCATGTATATGCAAACTTCTTGAAGCAATACAATATGCCGACATTTTTCACAGTTATCTATTTTAGACAATTGTGGGCCTCAGCGTGTGAAGAAAACTGAGACCATCTGTATGCAGGATCCACGTGCATGCAGCCTTTCAAAGTGGTAAATGTCAGTGAGTCAGCATGGTGATGACTTACAAACGGCCATTCTTGAAATATTGCATTCTTGGCCGGTTGACATCGCTTTTAATCTTGAAATTGGTCCAGCGCACAAACACACACACACACATAAACACACTCACAGTTGGAGGTAAATTAAAAATAATAATACATTTCGTTGAGACCCACCCCCCACTTGCATGCATGTTACACTGTGATGCCCGGGAACACACACTCTCAAATCCTGCTTTGTGACTAATATTTCAAAAGCTGTAACACTCACAGCTTGCTCGGAAATATGCTAAAAATAAAGATATAATTAAACTGTGAAAATAGTATTTATTTGTTTTAGATTAATGGCAGTCTATTACATAAGCACAGCTGGGTGAGAGGTGCTTCTTCCACCAACATCGCTCCTGGATCACTTCCCAGTCCTGACTGGAGTGAAGTCTCCACTATGATCAGCGTCAGTTTGAGAGTGAAAACAGAGGCTAAAGCAAGCTGCCAATATCTCTAATTATCATGGATGATGCACCCAGGGCTCTATTTTCGGATCAACACAGCAGGAGACAGTAGGGGGGAGGTGGTGGTTGGGGGTGGTTCTTGCAGCTATGAAATATAGTCAATACACTAATAAAAAAGTTCATTTTAACATTATTTCAATTTCAATATTTCATTATTTCAAGTTATATGACACATAAAGATTAGGTCATGAAAAATCATCACTTATTCAGCACAGTCTGTCCAATAAGGGCCTGAGAAATTTACATGGTTAAACGCTTTTAAAATGGAAAAATAAAAAGCATTTGTATTAGCTTGCTTTTAAAAGCAGATGAGCCTGTGGTACAGTCCAAACAGTAAAAAGAGGAAGAAAACAATGAGGAGAAGCCTGATCACGGTGCTCTCTGACTGATAACATTAAGATATAACCAATACTGCACAAATGATCAAAGCATCCCTGAGCTCATTGAAACACGCCTGTTGCAGAAACACACTCCATTCCTAACAGAGCTGACGATGGTGACATTCAGCAAAAAATGCAAAGACAGCAGGTGCAAAGAAAAAAAAAAGCCAGCTGGCCTGAATGGCTGTCGTTGTGACTGTGAATTTCAACAGGTTCAGGCGGTCCAGGGACAGCTTCTTACTTTTTTTACTCACCAGGTCTCTGCCATCATTAGTATTCTGGTGAGGCTTGTGCTCTCTCGTCATGGCCATTTTCTCATCTGAAAAAGAAATTTTTTTTTGGCCGTTTTTTGTATTTGGCCGTTTCTTCTGGTATATAATATACAGTCTTGTTTTAAATAAATAAACAAAGATCCCTAAACATAAATGCTAATGAGGAAATTCTAAGAGGACACTTTTTAAGTGTCAATGAAAAAGAAAAAAGAGGCTTCAGGCATGTGCCTTTGCAGTTTGTTCATTTGCTGAATCCTGCTTATTATTCAGCTAATATATATTGTCCTTTTCATACATAATAATGATACTGGATCAGGTCAGTGGACTCTCTGACTGTGCAAAATATGATGATGCACAGAAAGTGCGGACAGGTTTGCAGGTACGATGTATTATTGTTCTGTTGATTAAGGCACAGGTAATACATCAGCTCTTGCAATGCTCCTGAAAAGAAAATACAAGTATATGTCTCACTTAAATTTATATGATGAGATGAAAAGTCTTCACTTGCTGAGATCATAAGAATATTTGCATCTTGCTGGTGGGATATTGGACCGGCCACAAAAAGGTTGGGAAAGCTAGTCGTGTCTGCTGATTTGGCTTCCTGTATGTTGTAATGGTGAAGATGTGCTGTATTCATCCAGTCAGACAAATCACTTTTTTCCCCCTTTGTGGTGTGTGTGAGTGTGTGTGTCTGTATGCTCACTGGCCTGGATGATTTTATTTTGAGTAATTAATTACAGGAGGTGCTAACTTCGCTATTTCAATGGGTCTCTTCACTTTTTAGGAGCTGTCTCTTGTCCGTCCATGACCAGTGAGCAAAGCAGTTTTTGGAAATGTTTCAGTTGTCTGAGGCCTCTGCACGCCAGCGGTCCACCCACACAGGTGTTTTCATTCACCGCGTCTCATTAGATCTCTTTTTCAGGACGCCGTGGGTGTGTAAAGATTGCTGCTTGTTCAACATCTCCCTCACTCTCCCCATTAGTCTTGTTGCACCTGTTGGGTCAGGACAGCTTATGCCTTTTATCAATGTTATTAGAACACAGGCTTTGTTGATGTCAATTAATTTCAACCAGCTCAGCTTCAGCCCGAGCAGAAGGCTAATTAACCAGGATAAAATAAAACACACTTGTGTCCTTCGTGCTGAGCTGTGAGCCTTAACCTTTTTCTTGGTCAGTCATCACCCCCTGATCGGTCTTGATTGTTAATCAACAGTATAGTTAGTACACCAGATTTACCTTAACAACAGATTTCCTCCATAATTCATCGCACCAGACATCCCATGGGAGACTGCGAGAGACATTTTATGATAGACTCATCTAAACACATTCGTCATATGCTCCTCTCTGTCTGAGATTTCATAACTTGAGGTTTTTTCATTTTTTATCCCACTGGAGAAGTTTGCCTGATAGCTTATGCAGCCTGTAGTCGGGACTCACCAACCTAAAATTAGGCTGTATGTATGCAGTTTGTAGTTGGTGAGCAACAACTAAAAGTATTTAATTAACAATTTTACTTACATGGAGTATATACATACTTTATATTCTATACATCTGATGCTCGACTGCATGTATGCATAAAAGTGTATATCAATTCAAAATAATTACAGCTTTTTTTTTCTTTTTTTTAATATACATTTTTACATTCAGGTGTATGTCCAGATTTATTTACATGTGCTGTATGTGCATCTGCATAAGTACACGCCGAGAGCATGTGGGGCTTCACACAAATTGCACATGTTGCTGGCATGTGTGAGCGTCGTCACCTGGGAAAACCGATCTACATAACATTACATTAACGCCACGTTTCTGCTCATCACCCGGCCCGGCGGGGAGTAAACGCTGCCAGGAGTTGGGGGAGAAGATTATGATGGAAGAGGTTCAGGAAGGAGAGGACTTCCCCTGTAGCTGCAGCTGTAACGAACTTAAGTGGGCCAGGCTCAGGTGAGATTTCCACACTTAAGCCAAATTGGAAAAGACCCTCAGAGCAGAGAGTTAAGTGGTGGTGATGAGAGTGATCTGTCTGTGAGGGGTCTGGGAGAGTTGTATACGAGGCTGAGCTCCTCACTCTGGAAAGCAATACGGATCCTATAAGAACTAAACGAACACGTGTGGTTGGACTTAAAAGGAAAAGATAATAACTCGGTGAATATACATTATTGACAAAGAAGTGGATGATACTTTGTAAATTAGATGGGCAGGTTTGGGAAATTAATCTACATAAAGTAAATTAAAGTTGGATTCACCTACAGTTGCAGTAATCGCCATGTTGCTAAGGTATGAGCGAAATAATGATCCACTAATTGTGATGACTTATTTCTAATATGACTGAGAATGCAGTCTAATTGAAGCTGATGAGAAAGAGCTTGTGTATTCCCAGTGTGAGAATTCAATTGGCGTCTAGATTCTTCCCTCACAAGCGTGTTAAACTGTATTTGACTATGTGAATATATGTTGAAAGCAAACCCTGCGTCCAATTGATTTCATTAAACAGGCCTATAGGGTTACGAATGGCCGTGGTGTATTGGTATTCTGCAAGGCTACCTGCTCAGCTCCCGAAACCAAAGCCGACATTTAATTTGCAACCAAAATGAGGTGAACTTTGCGTGAAGCGGGTCATTTTACCACTGTAATCCAAATGCCCCCTCTTTGCTCTTAATTTGACTTGCGCTGTATGGTTAGGAAGCCTGCCATGTATTTGCTGAGCGTGTGGGAGAGGCAGTGTGAGCGAACGAGCAAGTATAACCCTTAAAAGGCATGATAAAATATGCAGGATACATTCCATTTCTTTGGTCAGTTTTATCCAAAAGCGTCTCACCGTAACAGGCAAATACTTCAAATAAGGTATCAATGGGAATACGAGCCTTTAAAGACAACTTGAAGCCACATTTGCGGAAACTCTCCCTTCAGTAATTCACACCAGACCTGCAGTTCAAAGCAAATGTTGTGGCGCGATGCAAATGCGTGGAAAAAGTGGAGCAGACAGCGAACAAGAAACCCTCAAGGTGTGGACACAAGAGGAGGAAGAAGGAAAGAAAGGTTCGACGTTTCGTCCCTTGATATGGCAGCTTGTGTCGCTTTGAAAGCGGTAAAGCCGCAGTGCTGGATATGATTAGGATTGTGGATGTTAGCTTTAAGTAACTGCAGTGAAAATTTGTAAAAAACATAGATAAAGATGTCCCAGTGTGTATAATGGATCTTTCATGCCTGTTTCTTGCTTGTACTTAAAATGGAGTTATCAACAAGAGTCTATAGAAGTGATTATCCCAGGCTGGAAATAGTTATGATATCACCTTCAAAACAAGCCATATTTTCCAATATTATTTTCAGTTTGCAGCCAGAAACTGGTTGGAAATTGATTTCCAGAGATTCCTCCTGGGTATATTTTTTCACTGCCAGTTCCTGCCAACTCCTGACTTCTTCTAGGCCAGGCTAATAAATTAATCTTTGTCACACATTTTTGGGCTGTGCACACTGGTGTTTGTATCATGGCTGTTAGAAAAATAATATAAATAGGCACACAGAGAAATTCACAAAGCATGGCAGACATCCCTCAGTAATGGCATTAGAAATTCAGGCGGCATTGTAAATTAGGATCTGTTAAAACCAATCGATATGAAAGAAAAAACCCTGCAAGCTCAGATTGTGAAACAGCTACAGAGAAAACACGTATTTACGTTAAAGAGAAGTTATAGCAGATCGCTGCATACTTTTTGTTTTCAAAGATAATTTGGTTATGAAACTGATGCACACCCCTGAACCCTTTGATCCCTACAGAGAGTAGTTACTTCTGCTACTCTATAAATAGAGGCTTGATTAGCGCTGCAGGAAGACAATAACACACACGTGCTGTCATTTTCCTGTACATATTGTACTTCCATCTGGAGTTTCTGATAAGATAAGGGCTGGCAGCATAAGCACACACACACGCTCAAATCTGCCTCTTTGTATTCAGAGCTGTACCGATGATTAAAAAAAAAGAAAAAAAAATAGCATTTCTCTATTCCAATTGTAATTTTTCGTATTGTTCTCTTTGTGTTCAGATGTCTCCTCTACTACTCTTCTGTCCCATAAATAAGAGAATGCTTTTGTCTCTGTTGGTTGAACATGTTTGGCTTTATGTACATGCATCAGCTGTAACTGAGGGAAAGGATGTGAGAATCGTTGCCATTAGGACTGATAGCAACAATAAGTCTTGTTCTGAGTATGGATGTTAGAATCAATACAATCAATGCCAATAAAAATGGATCCATCTCATGTTAGATTATATTCTGGGTATTTGCACCCACCTCATACTATGCTGCTGTTGTTAGCATGTATGCAAAAAAAAAAAAAAAAAAATTCTGTGTTGAAGTTGTTTATGACTAGATGTCTCCGTAGGATTCAGTGCTATCCTGTCCCATTGTACCTATGTCAGTCTTACCCTCCACATTCTTATTTACACTGGTTTTCTGGGCAGCAAACAGCAACTGTTTTCAGCTGCAGTGGCCCAATTTCCAGGCAGAAATCATAAAAGTTTCATCTCATCTCATTGGTACTGCAAACAGATGGACCATTCTTTACCGTGGGGATTCAGATTAGCACACCAGCAGTGTTTCCCCCTGCTCACTGTGCATTTTGTTGCCGGGGAGGATGAACTGCTCAGTACCTGTGAGGAAATGACATCTCACTCATAATGGCCATTTGTATCAGCAGCAGAAAGTACAATTTAGACCAGTTTTATTTAAGTCAGAACAAAGCTTTATTTGAAAAAATTTCCCAAATTAAGTTTATAATTAGTCAGATGCTACTGTTAATTGAATTTTGATATGCATTAATGCACATTTAAGTTTAATATAAATATTTCATAATTCAGTCTGAAATTAGATCACCTGTCACGTGGCTACACTTAAATGGACAAAATGCTGTAAAATCATGTTTGCGTGAAGTATCAGATGTTTAATTAAATGCCAGCAAATGGAACTTATTTGTAGAATTACTCATAGAAAGCTCTTAATTATTTTGATGTTTACATCTGCTTTTAAATGTACCATATTTTCTGGTCTATACGGGACACTTAAAATGCTTTAATTTTCTCAAAAATCGACAGTGCCCCTTATAATCTTAACTAGTTATTGATAAACCTACAGACAAACTAAATCTGTGAGTACAACGTGCAGATTTGAGTTTCACTGTCACTATCAAACTGTCTGCATAAAGAACAAAAACATTTCACTTTTCTTTTCATTTTGTACCTTTGTGGGCCTGAAGCAGTTTGCTGCGGGAAAAACAGAACTATATGCGCATAAAGAAAAAAAAAATCCTTTGTATTGTGTTTGTTGCAGATGGCATGACGTCAGTCACTTTCTATTTTCGAGTTACTTTCATTAGCTGCTCTGACATTAATGATTTAAACAAACAGGCAGAAGGTTGTCAAGTTAACCTGTGAAATGTATTCACCACCATTTGAGTGAATCTTTCACTGCAAATCTACCAAAAAAAACACAAATGAGCTGTAATAATAAGCTTGGATTCTCATGGTGATTTTCAAACAGCAGGAGCAGCCATCACAGATCTAAATGCCAGTTTAGATTATCAAGACTTTCTGTAGGTATACTATGTAAAATTACCCTCATCTAACAGATTATTCTTATGGCAAAGGGAGACACAGTGAACAGATCTCTTAATGTGGATGACTAAGATGCTTGCTCGTCAAATGCCAGAGACTGTTCATACAGGACTATTCTTCCTTGTAATATCAGAATGGCTTTATTCACATACATTTTTACAGTAAATTAAGATTTTTAATTCCAACAAATTATTTCTTATGTTTGTATTTTTAATATTGAGCTTTTATTATAGTTACTTATATTTAAATATATCTTGCAGTGTAAGCCATTTATGGTATTAATTCATTATAGTTATATGATAAAACTTGAAACTCTCTTTACTCTTTGATTACTTTGTGAGGTCAGTAATGGGGGTTTGCTTTAGTATCAGTGTCCTCAATCTGACAGCGGCCCATGTTTTGTACTTTCTTTCTTTCTTGACCAACAATCTCAAAATCTTTAATATCCTCTACATGCCGCTGTTTTGTGTGTAAGATAATATAAAAGTAACGGTCGAACCAACATTTCTGAAGCCAACAAGAACTAATACCCAACAAGACACAGGAGTATTATCTGGTTTCTTTTATCCTTTATGCGCAAATAGATTGAGGGCTAAATGGAGGCTAAATTGACTGTATTTGTATGCTGCTTTCTACGTTAGAGAACAAAGAAATCCACTAATTTTGCTCTCATTCACGCACACAAACTCACGCAGGGCCGCTTTACGAGGTACCGGCCTGCCCATCGGGCGCGAGCTGGGACATTTGGACGAGAGCTGTGGATGTTTGAGGTCATCGCCACGCGGTACTGTCCTCCACTGTTTGGGTGGCTGGTTTTGTAAAAGCCATACAGTTTTGAAAGCAGAACGCCTGAGCTCATTGATTAAACTTCATATCAACACCTTTAAAACAAAAATAAATGTACATGTTGCTGTTTGTGAAATACGGTTTGCTGCAGGCACCTGTCAGGATTTTTGCCCTGGTCCCTTCTGATGTTTCTCTACAGTGCTTGTGTGTGCCTGTTTGCCACGGGGGAGTTGTTAAGTCCGTCACTGTAGACGCAGCACTGAGAGAGGCTATTTATTTGCAGGAGTTATTAAAATGCAGCCCTGTTGTTTACAGGGAATTAGCACAATACGCCATACTTACATGGGAATGTTGATGGATTAGCAGAAAACTAATGCACAGGTCATTGTAAACATCCAGGAGGTCTCTGACATCAAACAACAGACATGCAGCCATTTTGCTTCGACAATTACATTTTGCCCAATTTACATCTATAGCTAGATTTTCTTATACAGTAAGCTGTGTAGCTGTGTTTTCTGCCCTGTTGGCTTTAACATTTTCTGTCGTTAACTACAGAGCATCATTTTTGTTTGTTTTTGTGAAAATATGTTCTTTACAACTTTCTGCTGGTATCGTTTACATTGACATAAAGTGGAGTTATTAAGGA
>JBAJHX010000081.1:4565917-4589253 GCA_037176925.1 Amniataba percoides | reverse complement strand
AGAAATGGAAGTTGCTGCTCCTTCCTGCATCACTCACTACCTGAAGTGGCACAATGCAATCTGTTACCTGGAAATACACAAAGGACCTTAAAATAGCTGAGAGCACCGTCTCAGATAGCTGAGTTTAGGATGTTTTTCAGGGCCTTGACAGTGTTCATCTCATGTGCAATTACATGTGGTTAGCAAGCTATCTGGCAGTGTGTGGTGCCCACTCTGTAAGTGCCTCATGATTTGAAAAAAAAATGAAATGAGTGAAGTCTATTCTGGCAGGACACTTAGATTCAGTCTTTTGCAGAGGCGCCTTTCCAATTAGATCATAAATGTGTATCCTTTCAGTCCAAAAAATCTGTGTTTGTCTGCTCCACATAAACAACAAGGAAGAACAAAAAAAGATAAAAATATCTTCGCAGCACGTCAAAAGCAGACATCATGCCCAATTCAAGTTTGAGTCATCTCGCGCAGCAGAGACTGCATGAACGCACCCATGATCTTTCTACTTCTGCTGCATCGCTGACTGTGTCTGTCTTCGGCAGCACTGTCAGTTCCTTGGTATCTTCTTTCGTCTTTGATCTGGAAATGCTTTACGATATCAATTTACCTTCTGTCCCACTTTTGCTGGAGCTGTTAACAGCTGCTTAAAACACTTGCCGAAGCTGTTTTTATTGACGGTGGCGCAGGTGTGTGCTAGTCATCGGGCGGAAAGGGAGTCATTTCACCAGCAATAAAAGATATGAAAGAACTGGTACCTCTGACAGTCTTACAAAATGTTTGTCTTTTCGCAGAAGCTGCATCCAGGTCAGGTCATGTGTTTAATGTGAAGTGATAGTTCCAAATATCACTTCTGAACTCTAGATTAAAAAAAATCTGGTATACGGCAACCATCAATACATTCAGTTCATGTGCTTCTGATCTGTAGAGTTTAAGGAGTTTATATTTTAAACATGAGCACATACAGTAGATTTACGTACAGGCTGATTCTCGCTGTGTTGGCCTTGACAGAAATAACTCAACAAACTATAGGAGGGATTGCCATAAAACTGAGTAGAGGTATATATGCTTTCAAGAGGGTGAATCATAATCATCTTGGTGATTGCTTCTAGCTCTACCACTGCAAATAAGCCAAATACCTGCAAAACTGACAACACTCCCATCTACATAAGCTGAACTTTTCCAGTGCTGCACTATGCCAGCATGCCAACATGTTTAACTAAGATGGTGAAACATTATGGCTGCTAAATATTGGCATGTTTATGTGAGCATGCTGGCATGAGCATTTACCTCAAAGCATGCTTCCACACTTATCATTATATGTGCACAACAATTACATGGAGTTGTCCTTGGCAATTAAATTCTTGAGTCTACACCTCCTTAAACAATGTTCAAATGATATATACATGATATTATAGAAAACGAGACCATACATGTAAAAGAAAACATGCATACAGAACTTGTGTTGCTGTATACTCTTAGTTTGGTAAATATCACAGTAAGGAAAGAGTCATGTAATTGCACTTAATTAAGAAAGCGAAAGTGGCCCTCGTTTTAATGCACACGCATCCTGAATTTGTTTAAATTAACCATCTCTTTACATCTTTTGGCGATTAATACAGTTCGTAAAAAGAGGAAACGAGCATTGTGCTAACGGTATGCAGGCTATATTGACCGGAAGAAACCATCAGTAACCACGACCACCGCGTGATCCAGAGTGTGCGATGAGTGATGATGATTTTCACCACCGCTGTGACCAACAGTCGGCCTCTGCTTGGTTTGGTTTCACTCACACTGCACCCGTGGCGGCTTTCATTGCTTATTTATTTATCCATTCCTACTGTGCTCATCTCCTACAGTGCAGGCGACCATTCAGGAGCAGAACTACCACCACCATGGCCAAATTGATGACTTTTTTATGCAATAAATGCTTATCAGTGACCCATGTTTGACTTATTGATCTATTGCCTGTGTGGCCAGCACTCTGCAGTATTTCTTCTTCATATGCTCACAGATGAGAGTTAGCGGGTGCATGCTAAATTCTTGTTAGGCGTGTGGGAGATGATGAAGTTGAGAAGACCTCATTGGAATTCATGGCCGTTCTGTTGGTTTGTTTATAGTGAAGTCCACCCCTCGGGCTATAGCTACTTTGCTGACGGCAAAGCATAAGTGATTACACAGTGCAGATATTAGATACTTTTTGATCTATACCTTGACCAAAGGCCCTTGACCTTAAAAAGAAAAAAAAAAGTGCTGAATGGATGCTTATTAATCAATCAAGGCCCACAGCTCGAGAGGTCTCTCTAATTTGTGTTTTTGCATGATACTAATTAAACATGGGAGAGGGGGCGGCGTGCAGACTGAATTATGTGATTGAAAGTCTCTAGAAGGTAATGCAAAGTAAAAGCATTGAGGCATTTAAGGACAAAGGAAATCTGTACATACTTGTGTGCATGGATGAATTTTCATACATGGCCGGTCCTTCATCCTTCATTTTGCTTTCTCACAGTTACAGCACACAGTTACAGTTACTGATAGGAAGATGGTTAAATGCAGGAAGCTGCATCAAAAACATAAATGCAACAAATGACAAATTCTGTTTCTAATAATTAACATGATCTAGCCTACATATCGTGATGTTGTTGGCTGCCAGTATTTTTTCTGATATTTCATCCTATAAATCTTAATGGCAGACTGAGACCCCCCTGTCCTAGATTCTTGATTCATAGAGAGAAGGAAGCCTGAATCAAGTAACACACAACATCGCTGTAGAAAGCGTCACACTCACTTTTGATTGAGAATGCCATCCGGTCAGTGTGAAATCTGAAAACAGCATGAACACCATCTGCAGTCGCTGTCAAAGTTACCCATTTTATATAGTCACTTTCTATTTGGGCTTAATATTGATTGGTATACTTTACTAGATTCACAGTAACTGCTTTGTTATTTCTCTCCTGAAGGTTTACTCTCAGCAGGTTTTCCCTCATTTCAATCAGGAGCCGCTGACACATAAATGCAGGAAAATCAGGGTCCACCTGATTACTTCCCTCATACTGTCTTATTCAGAAATACTTTTGAGAAGTTAACTAAAATATGGCCTTAGAAGCTCTGGTCCTTGTTTCGTGCAAGTCCAGCAGGGTTTTTTTTCTTCACCGCTCATGTTGACCACACTTGCTGTGATGTTATTATTTCATGTTATGTGGTAGGACAATGTTGACATCTGTGGGTGCAGCATTTGTCATATTGCATCGACCTGGTGGTGATGTCGTGATGGCAATATGCATCGAAAAGGAGAGCAGATTTTAGATTTAATGAAGTTTGACCTTGTGACTTTTTCAATCTTCAGCTACACCTCACAGGCAAAGATAGCAGAAAGTCACCACAGGCTATCGACCTGCACATGTAAACATAACTTCATCATAAACCCACTGCTTCAAGGACTCAGTGAGGAGTTTTATGGCTCTAAAGTCTGGGGATGCATTTCTGTGCTCCCAACCTTCCACCAACCCGGTCTAAAAGGTTTGAGCACAAACTGCACAGTTAATTAGTCACACCTCATTCAACTAGCCGACTCAAGGTTATTTGACTAATTATGTGCGGATAGTTATGAAAATACAACGGTGTGAAAGATTTTTGTCAGTGCTGCACAGAGGTCACAGTCCCTCGTCCTTGCTTCACGGCTTTCGCCAGCAGAAGATGGTCCAAAGCCCAGTTGTGTTCAGCAAGGTTGCAAAAAATCACATATCTGACTTTGTTTGAAGTAGAAATGCCAGTTTGTGTGGGAACATTAAAGCTAATGGACAATTGTGTGAAAGATTTACGAGTAGTGTCTCATTTATAAATTTGAGCTGTCAGTTTTGATTCACCGTCCCTGGTAAAAACAAAGACGAGAGCACTTTTAAGTCTTCTCATTTTCCAACATCTCTACAGTATTAAATATGTATTTCCTGTTGGCAAACTGTGAGTATTGAGAGTTGTGAGGTGAAAAATGTGTCGCTTCAAAGAACTTTAAAAAACTTGTTTTGAAGATTGAGCATTTATTGTCATGTTATAGTAAACTAGAATTTAATATAAGTTAAGGTTATGTTCATCTTTTAAACTGAATGTGAGGCAGCATTGACTTTCTATTCTATAAATAATGAGGTATAGCATAACTATTGCACAAGTGTAATGAGTCAGTGTTTTTAAGGGATCGCTTCACAGTGGCTTATTCCCAGCTGTAATTTTAGCCTTGACAAACGGTCAAGAAAAAAAGAGAGATGGTTGGTCCTAAAACAACCACAAAACACATCAATAGTCATTTCAATTTACGACTAAATCTATTCCATACTTTGCAGACAGGACATGCTTGAGGCTCCGGGCATTCAAGGGCAAAGTAACCCAAAATTAAGCATTGCGCTGGAGAGATGAAATGACAGCTCTTATTTCTTTAGCAGCGTACTTCCCTTTTGCTGAAAAGAAAATGCAAAATGCTAAATCTGTTTTTTTAAAGAACTTGGTGTACTAGAAACAAATAAAATGGTTGTTCTGGCTGCACAACTTTAGTCAGTAAAATATATAAACAGCACATTTTCCATTTTACCTTAGTATTTTTTTTATTATTATTACTTTATTCTGCATCCATCCATATGAAAATGATGTAGTTTCATTTATGTAGACTGTATATGAAAATGGATGGATGGACAGATTGTATATGAATATTGTTGCCCCCATCCAGACATGTTTTAATTTTTTTTTTCTAAGGAAACAATCCACCCACTTAGGGGCACATTTAGATTAAATGTATTTACAAGGATAACTGAAGAATTGTATCAGTTGTACCAACCACAAAAGCTCCTTACAGTTCTTCTACCTTGTAGCTCATTAAAGCGAAATCCTGAGAGTAAAGAACACAGGGGTATTTCTCTCTGTACTAGCCTCAGTATTTTTTTTTCCAGTGCAGAATGGATTCCAGTTGAGTAGAGAAGGTTCATTTCAACGTTAAAGCAATTTCATCTGAAGGCATATCCTAAAAAATCCTAGGTGCTCTCTGAGGGCCAAGCGGGCCCCAATGTAAGCTGCAGTAAAGTAAAGTTCCCAATGTCACATCGGATGGGAAGGAAATGTGTTTTTTGTTTTGTTTTTTTTACTCCTGTGCAGCTCCTCTCTCTTTTAATCACTCCACTTCTGGTGAAGTTGCAGCTGTTGTGCTCCTTTTTATAGCCGAAGTTTGATTGCATCTTTGCGTCGTCCTGTGTGACTTTGGTCTCCCTGACAGAGAGCTTCAGGATTAGCGGGTCCACAGCCTCTTAATTAAAGACAAAAGCAGACAGAGGGAAAACTGTGGAACAAGAGCAGCTTTTCAATTATTTATTGACTTGTGACTCAGAAAGTCCATCTCACCCTCCCAACACACTCACCCACATACATACACACACAAAACTGAATTTCCCCTGTGCATACTGTAGCAAGGACAACGCTCAGTCAGGATGATTTGTAAAAACCTCACTCACACACAACTATTTCTAGTTGTCCAAGCTAAAAACTATTGCCATTTAATAATAGCCCCTGCATCCGAACAAAAAACTCTCTGATTTGTTTTAATCATTTTCATTTACTCAGTTCACCCTCTGTGTCTGCAGATTTGTAGGCCATCACTCAGTGGGTGAGACTTACATAATGTAATCACACATAAACTTAAGTTGTGGTCTTCAACTCGAGGGAGAATAATCCCACCATGTATTCAGGCAATCTCTTATAATCTCAAAGGATATATGTCGACATTACAGTCACCACAGCGTATGTTGTAAGGATCCAGTGTTAGAAATGCACGTATACTAACAAAGGTTGGCAAATGATCAATTAGTGATGTTTTTACTCTTAGTTTATATAGATTGTTTTGTAGTATTCTTTTATAGCACATTTATGATATTGGCCAGTTAAAAAAAAAAGGAAAAAAGAAGTTGGAACCGCATTAGAGACTGAGAATTTCTCCTCATATCTTGATCTCTATGCAGATTGTAATCAAACACCAAAAATATGTGTGATAAGCCACGTGTAGCGTCAGCACCCTCTAGAAGATGGCACATAATCCTCAAATGAATGTGCCATCCCTGATTGTATTTGCACCATCACAGGATAATTTATGCCATGATGGTATTTTTAACAGCAGGGCTTAAGTATGAAAATAAAATAATAATAGAAAACTCATCCAGATATGTTTTTAATGTTATTTTTTGCTTGTTTTCATTTCTTTCAATACTTTTTTTATTCATGAGGTGTATTTACACTTGTAAAATAGAACAGAAATGGGATAGGATTATGAAATTGAGTTATAGTTAGTGATTGAGTTATTATATTACAATCCATACTGTGAGATATTGATCATTCATCATTTCGGGGACACTTTCACAATATCACTGTAAGGTTTCAGATTTTTTTAAATCATTATTATTTTTTATTTATACGAATATTGTTTTCATTTTTCCTGGTGTGATTGCTCCCTTTTCATTAATTGTTGAGGCTATTTCTTTCTTTTTAAATTCTAGCACATAATTTGTCAACTTGGCTGGTGCTTATACTCTCAGAAAATATTTCCTATGTTCCCTACTTCCCCTCTTGTTTCCATGGCAACGTGACGAGGAATGAAGGACAGGCTATTGGCTCTGAAGTTTCTAACTGCACTAATGAAAATGCTCCAGGAAGTACATAGCCCTTTTGTGCTGTCAGTTGTGACTATATGCGGCAAGAGTCCTTTAACAAAAAAAAAAAAAAACACCAAAAAAACAGAGTCATCCGAAGATTGCATGCTTTTCTGCGTGTAGAATAAGTTGTGTTCTGCAGTGCTGGATTATGTTGTGTCTGGCCTCAGTGGAGGCTCATGCTGCCCCAGATGGGAACTATATGTTGTCGTCCACCATTATCATCAACCAGCACAGTCTAAGGTGGTCATGGTGGTTTACACGGCCTATCCTCTATTAACCCTGTTTGGTTATTTATTGTAGCTACTCAGAGATTTATCACAGTATGCACAAAATGCAGCCAAATTTACAATGGATCATTTCCTCCCTCGTCAAGCTGTTAAGTGGTGCGCCTTTGTTGGTACCACCGGCCCTGCTGTAGATGTTTGGGTCACCTGAAACAATCTCTGATTTTATCACCCTGCTTTGCCTCAGTCAGCAGAGGTGCTGGGAGGGAGCGGTGCAGGAGGATGTCGGCCCAATTTAATGAATAAGCAACCAAATTAGCAATAAGCTTTGAAATCGAATTCCCTTGCAAAAAGTCAAGAGGGCCCCCTGCAGTTATATTTCCTGACTCGCTAATTACCAAAGTTGACAGCAATGTGTCTCTCAAGCTGAACTGAGGGATTATCTTCCTATCAGAGTCACAGTCTGTCGGATGCAGCCAGTGTAAAACACACAAATACCAGCTGGACTCTGTCTCTCACTTAAGAAAACATCATCTTGAAAGAGCAGGTTTATGGTGTCAGAGGAAATAGGAGGCCTGATTCAGATTTCAGCTTTGGAGATGGAAAGCGCAGTATCCTCGATGGAATGAGATTCTTATAGCCGCGTTGATGTAGTTTCAGATACAAATGATACTGTCCTAGAATTGAAAGAGCCACGGCGGGCATTTTACTCGATCTGCCTTACATTTTTATTGACGCATCAGTCATACGATACCCTTACAAAAATCTGTACCGTGAGATGCATTACAGCATGTTAAAAAAAAAAAAAAGAAGACACATCTGATTAAAGGACCTGTGTGTTTTTAAAGCAGTAAATCAACTTTTTTGGCCACTCGGGGGCAGCAGCACAAGCTGTACACATCACATTAATGTGTTATCTCTGTATCTCATTATGGACTTTTTAGTTAGACGGTTGACCTTTTAGACATCCAGCAGAAATAGCAACAACAGCAGCATGCATTTCAATTTTACATTTACATGCCAGCTCAGCGTGAACTGTGGCCTACTAGCTCTGTTTTGGGTTGACACCAACTTCTGAAGTTCATCAGGAAGCCACTAACTATGTCTATCTGCAGTTTGGTGCTAGGTATGTGGGGTAGAATGGATTTATTTTGGCTTTTTAAGGAACTGCTCCCTGCTGTGGATGGAAACAAGTTTTGGAACAGTGCTCAGACTGTTTAAAGGTGCTTTAAATCTCTGTTAAGCTAAGGGAAACTATAATTTCTTGTCAACAGCTAATAAAAGTGTTACATTGGACATTGTCAAATTAATGTCTTATGAGCTATGATAAGGATCATGTCAGCAATTAAAGTGACAAACGGCTGTCATAAATGCATTAGTGTTATTAAAGTTATTTTTTTATGCAGCACACAGAGAGAGAGCTGCCCTTGTTGTAGGTCAAAGATCATTAGAAACCATAGAAAATCAATAGAGTTCATGCAAATAATACCTGTGTGCGAGCTACAGTATCACCTCCATGTGTCGCTGCTTGACATTCGCCATCATTAATCTGAGATAATGGCAGCTGTAAACTTCAGTTAGTGTCACAAACCTGACCCAAGGACTCTGTCAAGTCATATTGGGTCAGAGAGGAGTGAAAATGTTGATACAGCACTTGTTACCCCCCTGAATCAAGATCACACGCTGACATGCCATGAAATCAATATGAAGCCGGATAATAAGAGCCAGCAATCAGCAGCCTTATGAAGAGCAGGTTGGGTACCGTCCTTATACATCACTCTGTTGACGTGCAGCAACGCCCGTCGCTAACGGCCGTTGCTAGATTTAGTGAAGCAATTTCATGCTGTGAGAAAGACAATTTAGCATAGGAGATGGTTTTGGCTTAAAGTTTTTAACAAGAGACGGAGCATTGTGGAACAGTGTATGTCCGTCCTAATGACTCTGCACATACATAACTGCTGATATGTACAAATTCATACCAGTTAATGAACACACAAACAGACACTAATCTTTGTTCTTATTTATGAGACACACAGGTTAATTTATTAGAAAAAAAAGTCAGAACATAGTGATTAAAGAGAATGAAATATTGTTCATCACTGCAAAGTTAATAAATAAATTCTGCTATTGGGATAAAGGAAAGAAATTAATTCTAGGATATTAATGGCTTTAAAGTGCCAGTTGGTAAGATTAGGAGAATCTTCTAATCAAAGTGGTCCTATTTTGAAAATAAGAGCTAGTACATGGTCAAGGTATCTGGTTCCAGCTTCCTGTTTCTAATTCTAACGTGCACACCAGCTGAAATTTATCTGCCATTATGTCCACTCTTTAGCACATTCGCGGTGGAGTTCAGCCTGCAAAGAAGCAGTGATCGAAGCGCTGTCAGACACTTTGATCTGATTGGTTGTTTTTGACGTGGTGAATGCCTGTCAAATGGCCTCAGAGGCAGCAGATGCATCCAGATTCACAGATTATCTGTCTCATGTTGTGTGACAGGTTTAGCAAATATGATTAAAAGTAATTTTTTAATCATTCAAATGTTTTTTATACCAACATGGGCTCTTGGGTTCTGGATGTGAGTGTTCACAGCAGCGTCTTCAAACACATCCCATCTCCGGCTTCACCTTCTCTCAGTTTCTCTGCTCTCTGGGTACAACATTTCATGCTTTCAAAGCACATTCATTGTTTTTCAAATTGCTCTCCTCCATGAGTGAAAAAGGTGAGATATAATCTGGGATCCAAGGCTGGCTTTCATTTGAGTCATAATGGCTCCTTTCGTCTTCGTCTTTATCAACTTAATTGAAAAGCAGTATTAAGAGACACTGGATTTACGTGATTAGGGCTTACAGGTGTTTAAAAATGAGTTAATTCACACATATGTTTCAGTGAGTAACTTGTGTAATTATTTATGGATTTACTATTAGTAATCCCTGTCAGGAAACGCAGCATGTGGAAATAGTACCAATTATTTGTGGCCTAGCCTCTCACTGTTGCTTCCAATCACCTTGCGAGACAACAACAAAGAAGGTTATTTTGAGACAAGTGATATTCAGCCAACTGTTGACACCTTGCTGTTAGATGTGTTGGAGGTAGAGAGTGTTTCACTGAGAAAAAAAATGACAGGATGTCAACTTGTGCGGGAGTGTTACTTCAAGCATGAAGGACTGATCATTGAAATTCAGACGACACAGTGGGAATATTTACTGTAACAGGCTTACCTTGATTAATGATATGGAGACGCATTGCCTCATACTTGTAAATATCCGCATTTAGCAGTCGATAACAGCCTGATAATGCTCTGCAAAGACAGTTATTGACTTTCCCATTTACTGACACTCATTTGCGGAGACATGCGTTTAATCTAGAAAACCAATTTGTCAATTCCCAACTCATTTTGTGCCGATAGCTAAAATACATTACCTCTTAGATAACATCGTTTTGACAAAGCATTAGCTGCGATGAACTCAGTGACGATCGGCTCTAAACATATGCGCTCATATGCACGCGACTGCGGTTTTTACATTGGCTCTCGTCACTCAAATCGCCCGTTTACCACCTGGATCATTAAATAAACACTCAATATCTACCTTTTTCCTCCTCCACCGACAAACTGATTGACAGACGTTTGTTTTCCCGTCTGCATGCGACAGGGGTGGATACCTAAACCACCTGTCCACCCGCTCCATCCTTCTGACTGCCTCACACGCGCAAATAATCTCGACAACAACAACAGCAACAGCGGCGACATCCCGTCTCCAGCTTGACACTTTGAGAGGAGCTGGCTAGAACACAGTGATAATGAGAGTGAGTGGGAGGGAAGGAGGGACACTGAGAATTGCTTCTAGCCTTAGATGTTGTGCCATCTCTTTATCATCCCTCTATTTTTTTCCCTCCCTCATGCACTTCACAACCAGTTTCTCCAGTCTCTCTCCTTATGTTTTTTTCTGTCTTTTTATACCTTCTCTCTCTCGTACACTTTCTCCTGTCCCACCGGGTCTTTCATCCTGTTTTTACTTTACCATTTCTTCACCGAGCCAATTGTCTGCCTTCTCTCTTTCTTTTTCTTCTCTTTCTTTTCTTTCTTCAGCTCATATAATTGTTAATTTTTTCCTTTTATTTTCAAGACGCCATCACATCAAGACACGGTAAAAAGCTGTGGAGCATTGTCTTTTTGTCTGAGAGTATCCCTGAATCAACCCTGCCTGGAAAGTAAAAGACCTCTGTTCTTGGGAGGCACCTTTGTTGCTGCCCTGGCTCTCTCTTTGAGGGTTTGTGTCAGCAGAATTATACCTGCTCTGGCTTTTAAGAGAGCTTCCACTAATAGTTTAGGAGCTGTTGGTGAAAACACATCTAAAACACACAGCCTGTAGAAAACTAAGCCATTGAAGTTATACTCCAACCAAAACCCATCTTTTGTGTATCAAAAGCACGCCTTGTGAAGGCTTGAAAGGTGGCTGCAAAAAGTTTCTCCTTCACAGATCAGCGGCTAACGATACTCAGCTCTCTGCTGACAGACAAAAATACCATGGACGTGTTCAATTTTTAAGGTGCCGTCAGTATGATGTGAATATTAAAATCTACTTTCAAGTTTTCCGAATCGGGCTCCAGCGGTGCTTTTAAAAAGTGGTTCTTGCATTTCCTGATTTTTATGTCGTACACACACAAAACACAGTAAGCTGCATTTAAAACCAGTTGCCCTGACGCAGATAAAATCTTGTCCATAAGACAATTCTCAAATGATAATAAAAGAAATATGAGGTACAGTAGCTGAAACTGAATATAAAATAAATACAATTATTCTGAAATGCAGCAGAACTCAAATATCAAAAAAGAATAAATAATAATTTGTTGTTTCACTCAAATACGTCAGTCAACATGTCAAGTCAACAAGTACATTTACTGAAGTACTGTACATAAGTGCAGTTCTGAGATACCTTGCACAGACTCGTATGAAGAGATGAATGCAGCTTTTTTTGGGTGGATGATAAAGGGTTGGATAGAAATCAGGAAGACAACATACCCAGCATACACATTATTAAAAACTGACCTCTTTTGTGCTTTTTAAAGAAAATTGTGTGACTGACCTGCTGGTAAATAGCACCACAGCAGGCACTACTATTTGAGGTTAAACTCTCTCATCATGTTTAACTAGGACTATGTTGAAATTGTGAATCCAAAAGCCTTTACTAGAAAAAACAGTGTTTTCATTAAGTCTGGGTTTTGCATCAGTAACATTTTTTTCATTCTGAGTCTAAATACGCCACATTTAAAGTCAGACTGAAATTCAATTTATTTCAAATTTCAATTAGACAGTAGAGAGGTGCGATATTACAATAACTACAATCAGTTTGTATCAAAGCATTGATTTTGTTTGGCATCGGTCATGCTGCTGAACTTGATATGATCCTTTAATGTTGAGTTTGCTGACTGAATTCCAGTGGATGAATGTGTTGGCATATATCAAAGGCAGTGGCGGGCTTATGATACATGAAAATGAGGGTAAAGACTCACAGCTGACTAAGATTTTGTGAACACCGTCACGACAAAATTGTTTACGTTGTGAACAATAATATGCCGCTTGTTCTGATTCATTTCTCACTTTAAAGTCCCTAAGAGGCATCTGCACAGTGCATCATCACAGTGCGAGCCAGAGACATCAATAGCTCAGCAGAGTCATTAAATTACAGCTTTGTAATATGAGTATAATGAACACTGTATCAGTACTTACACAAGTACCTGTGTTTGAAGTAAATCAAAGTTTAATTAAGGAAAGGTACACATATCTGGTGTGTATCACAGTGTGTGGGACCATTTTTCAGCGGCGGTTGTTTAAACTTCACACCTTATGCACACTGTATGGATGATTTTACAATGGTTAATCTAAAACCACACAAAGACACGTTTATTCCTGCAAAAGTCCTCAACAATATTACAACTGAGTAGGGGCATAGCACTAAGGGGAATAGTGAAATTAAGTTATCTGAGAGTGAACATGGAGAAATTTCATATTTACATTTGTCTATCTGCCTTATCTGCCAATATAAAGCATGGGCAATACACCGCGACCTGCTTTGGGGGTTGGAATCGTATAAATGTATCGTTCCTTTTTCATGGAGAGGTGCAGGGGGCCTGTCAATCTCCTGGGTTGTCCAATCAAGTTTCAGAGGTGGAAATGAAATAGTCTTTTTTCTTTTTTTTGAAAGCCACAGTCAGCCATGGGAGAGGGGTAGAAGAGCCGCATGCGGCTCCGGAGCCGCAGGTTGCCAACCCCTGGTCTATAGCAACAAGATAAATAAGATAAAAAGTGCACAAGAGTAACTGCATAACAAGAGAATGGACCAATTTTGAACCATTTTGCATTGATGATTTCCAAGAACAAGGTTCTGCACGTGAAAATATTGCACATAATAAACTATTATAATGAATATACTGTCAAACTATGTCAATGCACATGATAGACTATTGCACATAAAAAATTGCACGTTATGGTGTAATAAACCAAAAAAAATGGGTTTGGCAAGGTACACTTACTGGTTTAGGAGTTGATCAGAATATGAGTGTATATGATATAATGTATAACTAACCCCTATAGTGTTAGTTTGTGACCGAAAGCAAAGTCCGCTTCATTTGATGATGAACACTGAGATGCAAGCAAATAGCAGGGCTTGCATCTCAGTTGATTTTGTTGCACTGTATTAATGTAATCCAGACTTAAACTCACTGCAATAAATCAACATGGACAGTGTTGATTTCTGAGAACATTGATCACCTGTTACCTGAACTATTTTACACATATTCTTTTCTTCTACAAAATACCTCCTCAAGTTGACGTCTTTATAAGAACAGATCTTCAATGCTCATGCGCAAGACGTGCAACAAATGCACCTCCAATGGACCACTGTGTCTTTAGGACCTCTTTAGGAGAGCTGTATTTCTTTAGGTGAATTTCTTATTCGGCGCAAACACAAAAGTCTCACTCCAGTGCCTTCGAGGATCTTATTCATCCTCCGGAGGCAAGAGGGCGTCCAATCAGCATGTTGCATGTTCTTTCAGAGCAGTGATAGCTTTTCATGACGGGAGTCCTTTGCTCCAAATGTCCTTGGAATAGCGTGCACCTCAACATCCTGCAGTCATGACAAATAAGGTTTTATGTTTGGACCTTGAAGGAAACAGGGTGTAAAAAGTAACAGGCTAATGTGTGTTTAAAAGTGCTCTTGCATTGATGGCTATGAGTCTGTATGCCCATTAATAATTCAGATGAATGTTCATTAGAAAAAAATGCAGTATTCCCAAGGTACTCTGTAAATACTGGTAAAATACTGTTATAAAATATTCTGTATACTATTTTTTCTATTATCATTTGGGTAGTGTTTTCCTACTGGGTTTTGAGGATCTATAGACAGATTGGGATTGCATACTTAAAATAACTTGTTTTCCATCAACAGAACAAAGTAACAGAGCCATTATCCCCAAGAGAGCCTCAGGCCTCCTTTAAGATCTTTCTCATTGCTCTAAAATTGCAATTGATAGAAGCAATAAAGTCACATTGTCCCAGTAGAGAAAAGTAAGGTCGTTAATTAAAGTTGTTAAGAAGGAGCGCGGCTATGCAGTGACACAGCTGTTTTAGGAGGAAACCGTTGGACTATACGTGAAATGTCCACATGTGAAAGAAAAATAAAAATACGAAGCTAATAAGAGAAATGCTCCAGCGTGAATTTAATCATTTTCAGTTTAGTTAGTGTAGCACGTGCTGTAGGTTGCAAAGTGCTTGACATGAGCAAAACATGTTGAAAATACGACCATAAAACAAACATAAAAGAGGAAGAAGATGATGATGATTAAGCAGAGACAATCAAAGCAACATACTGTACCTATATCTGTGTTAAGTCTCCAATCCTGAACTGGTGCTGTGCTGTGCCTGAGTGTCCACCTAAAGTGTGTGATTTCAAGTGCTTTAATTTAATTAAACGTCTGCATTAACCTTTAACCTGCAAGCCAAACTTTATCAGGTGAAATTCATTCAGGAAATTGAGAGTATAAAAAAGGGCCAAGGGCACATATTTATTTATTTATTTATAGTCTCACATGTTGGGAGACTCGCTGTGGGGGTGTGCGTCTGGCACAGAGCAGTGCTACTTTCTATTTTATGCTCCATTTGTTTCAATCTCTAACTCTTAAAATGTACCACAGTCTACCTCTGTCTATTCTAAAATGTGACGAAAAGGAAACACTGTCAGTGCTCAGTGTTGAGGTTTGTTTTTTTATTAAAAGAAATTATGTATGTGAAATTGAGAGACCGATTATTTAGACACCATTTGCGATGACATCTCCATGTAAAGCTGATTACTGTTTAATTAGGCAGGATGCAAATTGTAAGTGGTGAAAAAGGGTTGATATGTTGCTTATATACACATCGAGTCTTCATTAGATGTATCTGGAGGACATAGTTACAGTGACTTAGTTCCACTGTAAATTCCTACTAACTACAAAAAATATTTGCACAACGCATTACAAGTATGAATATGTTATTTACAGACATCGTAACGTTTTCTGTCATGGCAGACATTCTTTCAACTCTCTTGTCAAACCTTGCACTTATTTTCCACCAAATATGTTTCCTATTAAAAAATGTATTGGTTTCATAATGTTACCTTAAATCCTACACGAAAGACATGAAAACTAACCGGTCCAATGTTGAATGAGATGTACAAACAAACTCTCAATGAAACAGTGTTTGCCTCAGAGGAATTTGTTACCTCACAGAAATACCGTCAGAATGCTTCTTTGTGAACAGAAAAGATGGATTGTGTCAAGACTCGTAGAGTGAGGCTTTGATTTTGGAAGGTTTAGACAGACAGCTGAGAAAATGCTCTTGGACAAGTATTTGGCAGCGGGTATTGAAAGTCAATGACTGATGTTACTCGTCTCATAATTGATCTGATCTAGCAGGTTCACGGTTGGAACATGTCACTGGAGGATCTGACATTGTTTGGCCGAATTAGGTTTCTTTTATGCGGGCCTGGAGGATATGTAAAAAAAAAAAATCTCCGAATCTCCTTATGCACAAAGAAATAAGGCAGCGTTTAGATGGAATGAAATGAGGCAGCTATGCAGCGGTTACTGCTAAGGCAGTAAAGCTGAAGACAAGATGAAAGCCAGATAGTTAACATCAGTGACATCACAGCAGAGAGGGGATTGCGTCAGTCTCTTCAAACGGTCCTACTCGAATACCAAAGGAAGGCTGACTGCCTATTCTCCTCAGAAAAGACTGGGCTCCTGAGAATATGTTGACAGTGCGTTTGTAATCACATTTTGGCCCCAGAAAGCCTCTCAGTTCAAGCCTGAGCAAATATAAAGCTCATCAGGGAGATGAAATGGTTTCTCAAAGAAGATTTTTTTTCCTCTTTTATCAGTCAGATTCATGATCAGGAGCTTTATTGGCCATCACATTTGACCACAGTCTGTGTATGATATGGTGCAGTAGAACATATTTTACTCGTGTTACTCAGCAATTAAGAGAGAGACAACATGAATAATTTCCCATATATTTTTAGATGAGAGAGTGGGATGAGCTCATTGATACCACTCTCATATCTGCCTGTTAAATGCAGTATAAGGCTACAGCCAGAAGCCGTGCCTTGCTTAGCTCAACTTAAAAAAACTGCAAACACAGCTAAATGAGCTTTCTAACAAAATCTGCCACTTACGCTCCGTAATGAACGTGTTACATCTTTTTGGTTCTTTTGTATAAGAACAGAAGTGTGAGAATGGGTGTTTGGGGACAGGGTATGTGCTAGACTACTTTTTGGCAGGGTGCAGTAACTTCCCGAGTCTCTGATGTGTGTCACCATTACTAATGTGGAGCTTTCAGCAGTGGAAGCTAGAGATTACTCTGGTGATTGTGACAAAGTGAGTGTTGTCAGAAATCACTAACTTTACTTTTAATTAAGTACTTTAAAGTACTACTATACATTAGGAGTCCTGTTAAGAGTAACAACAAAAATCACATGAAAAAAATGATTTTTTTTTAAAGAATTAAACAAGCAATGGGTTAAATCTGCAGCAGAGAAGAAGCTGCAGGTGTGCCCAAGGCTGCAGGAGGGAGGTGACACTCGGGTGCTCAGGGTACAGTTGCAATTGATTAGCAGTATACAAATTCACAATAAATTTAAGGATAACATCACTGTGAGTTCTGTTTATGATTGCCATTACTGTACCTCTCCAAAGAGGGCAGGGATTTAATGCACTGCCCGCTAAGAACACTGAGGGTCCTAAATCAAACACATCCACGCTGCTGCATGACCAACCGGTTCTGGATAATCTCAGTAAGGCTGCACAGCAGAAGCCAGTTTTCTATGTATTATTTATGATTACTCATACAGACCGACTGCAAAGTACCATCTATATGAATTGACTTAACAGGAACTGAACGTGACTTACACTTTCACACTGGTGGTTTTACTTTAACTTGAGTGAAATGTCTTTAAACTAACGGAAACAGATATTCTAGGTACTCTCTCCGTCTCTAGCAGCAAGACCAACAAAACTTGAGTTGACCTTCGTGTTGGAAGTACTTCTCTTTCATCTTTATTTAACCAGAACTTGGCTAAGAGCATATTCTTGTTTACAGCGACGGCCTTAGGGAGTAGTTGCAACAATAGGGAGGGCTACACGTATAAACACTCACATTTGGAAAATGCCTGTTGCAACTGCAGTCGACCGTTGGCCACCAAACACCTCCATTGCAGCAGTTTGGGGTGTTAAAAATGTTTATTTAACGCAACGGGTAATCTTGCTCTTATGTTCATTTTTACACCTTCACCTCTAGCCAACTGCTCCCAAAGCAGGTTGGTATAATCGCTACACTTCCCATTCCCATTTTTCAAACAAAGTGTTATTGAGAATTTCTTACCAAGGGCCTTACTCCAGTGTTCCCATAATACTGTGGTACGGCCTGGTACCTGGTCTCTCTTCACCAGGCCCGCATAGATGAGATGTCCCCGTCGCCATTTGCTTTATTTTGACGTTTGACGTTGCACGCTTGTCCAATCCAATGCGCTGGCAGCTTCAACAGCAACTAGGGTAATTATTTACAGGAGGGATTGTGGATCCTGCTAAAAATATCCCGTTTCCCTCCCTACAAGAGCTCCCCTGAGCTTTGAGAACAAGACAGGAGGAAGGAGTAGAGACGTAAGGCTGCAAAAAGATTTAACTCATTCCGCTGTTTCTCCTTCCTGATCTTCTCCTTTTAATGTCCAGAATTAACAAAGATGAACCAGCACAAGACTGTCTCGTAAGGCCTATTCAGAAACAAGATAATGCTCAAGAGCTGAAATTCTTAAATGATAGCTAAGCTGTATGATTTAAATGGAGTTAGAGATACTCTTTTGCCCACTGATGATCAGCTTTCTCTTTGCTTGCGCTCCCTCACAGGAAGGTCAGAGTGTCGGGTCAGCTACACAACAGAGTCCTGCTACTGATGGTAACCCGCCATTTTGTTTGAGAACAAAAGCAAAGGTGTATATATTCACTGAAACCCTATTAAATTAGAGGCTGGACTCACTCTCATCACACACAGGTGTTCTTAGAGTCTAGTAAAGAAATACTGGGTGACTGATTTAGATGGATATGAAACTCTGATCAGTATAAAATCATTGGTATCAGGGCTGATGGTGATGCTAGATGAAAAGACCAGAGATCACCAAGTTATTATTTAAAGTCATTATTATTCTTCTATGGTGACCATCATTGCATGTACCAAAATCCAATGGCAATCCATCCAATAGTTGTGGAGACATTTCACAAAATTTATAACCTTGTTGTGGTATGAGCTGAAAAGAGGATTTCCAAAGTTAATAGAAATCATCATGAACCATGAACTTCTGTTTAAATGTCTTTTTTTATTTTACAACACACCAAATGGATGGAAAGACATTTTAATTAAAAACTCTAAAGATTTCAACCACATGCTTTCAGTAGAACAAGAGTCAGAGGAACACCAAAGTCACAAGGAATAACCATCTGGGAATCTTCATAATCTCTAAACTTCACTGCAACCCATCCAATAGCTGACTTGACTTCTGGACCAAAGTCATACTCAGATCACATACAGACAGCTTTTGTGGCTAAAATGCTGAAGGTATAAGCTTGTATAGATGCTATTAAGACACTTCCATACAATGTTAGAAATTCAGCAACTACAGTACGGAGCAGTATGTTGTACACAGCAACCTCAATTGGCATCTCTGGCCAGCTTGGTCACCAAGGTAACAGCTGATACTCAAGGGCATTGTGTTATTTGGAGCCACCTGATGTGCCAAACATGACACAGAAAACATGATTCAGAAAAAACATTGCACAGACATTAAATTACTGAGTGTGTGGTGACCTGGACTGATGGTGCACAGAAGATTCAACACATATTCTGTAAAACCTCCTTTAATCTATGAACATTTCATTTCATTCAGTGTGATTGAATAAAGTCGGTTTCTCATTTATGCTGTACAGAAAAGCCTAAAACAGACTTCTAAATAGTTTGTCTGTTCAGGAACCTTGTCAAATGGACTGTAATGCATTCTTAACTGAGAGGAATCAATATAGCCATACACTTTTTAATCAATCATCTGCAGGACTGTCATTTTAAAAAGCAGAAAGACAAAGATAACCTCCTTGCTGTATGGAGATATGACCCTATTATTTGCAAATGTCCACACTGAGTTGATGTTTTAGCCCCAGTACCCCTTACGTTGGATGTGAAATGTCAGTGTGTGAAGAGGCTGATGAGTGTACCGTCACATCTCTCATAAACCCACCGGACTCTCGCCACTTGTCACTCCGGTTCCGGCCTGTGTTTCAGGAACATGACATTAATGTTGGCAGAGGACTATTCATAAAACAGTGAAGAACTCTGATGTACTTGAACTCTCCTCACACTGTCTGGATAATAGTTTAAATATTTCAGTGTGTGGGTTCACCTAAATGCTATTTTGGTTCACATCTGGTAGGCGTTTTCCCTTGCAGCTTGTTGCGGTGCAGTCTAGTTACTGTCACATGAGTTACTCATCCTTATATAGTTCAGAAACACTAATATCCATGACATTTAAACTACTGAGACTAAATTAAACTTTTTTCTGTCATCAGATCAATTTAATTTCAGTCAATTCTGATTTCCACAACCACCATTTAGCCTCTTTTTTAGAGCCCACAAATTTAAATACTTCATAATAATCTTGATTATTCTGTTTCCCTGACTTCATTTTATGCTGCTGGTGTGGAATGGCCTCAAAAGCTAGAGACCTCATGGCATATTTTGTATTGTCCAAAAATAAAGGAGAATTTCTTAAAGTATATCTGTTATTTACAAGTGCAGGTTTTTGACTCATGTTAGACCTCCCTCCATCCCCAAGAGGCCCCAGTAATGACATCTTTTCAAGATTGTGAAAAACCAAATGCTAATTAAAATTGGCGAATGTTAGATTATTTCATCTTGGCAAAATTAACATTTTGATGCTGTGCTGTGAAAAGTCTCCCACTATCAGTATGTACGATAATCTAACATCAGCATCTGGTGCAGTCTTTTTGCTAAGCAGTTACAGTGAAAGGCTCTGTTCGGGTTGCACAACTGTGTTTATGTTCTCCAAAGTGGAGCCGAATGCAAGGTGAAGATTAGGCTGATTGAGAGGGTTCTGCATTTCGGGAAACAGTATGGTAATTAGTTTTTGGGGTTTTTTTTAAAATGTTGATTAGACCATGCAGCTGATTTTGTTTGGGGCTGAGGTGCTGTGTGAATTCTCATTTCATTGAATAGGTTTCTGAAACGTGCTGTAACAATGAAGAAATATCCTGTAATCACCAATTTATTAACAATTTCAGCGTCATAGTTGATGCCTACATCTGTTTTGTTAATAGCAGCAGTGAAATTACTCTTCTTGCTTGTCAACGTTTGTATCTACTGTCATCATGTCATATTACATCAACACAAATAAGGAATGCACATGTGGCGTTGGTGATGGTTAACATCGCTTGAACTGTTCCATACATATTGTTCTTTAGCATCAGACAGCTTAACATCGTTTAGAAGTAAAAAGTATATATTGAGTGACAATCTGATACCATTGTTCTCTTTTTCCAAAATTTAAAACATACTGTATGTTAACCACTTCACAGAACTCATTTGACGCACTTGGACAACAGGTAGCAACGCGTTGTCCAAGTGCGTCAAACCATATAGACCAGCATGACTGAATAGCACAGCTAATACCTGATCAGCACTTACAATGACCCCTAATAGCGTCACTATAACTGCTGATCTGGTACTTTGATATAAAATAGTCTTATAGCTCTTAGGTGAAATGACCATTCAGTGTTACATTATGCATATCATAGAGGTGTTTTGTGAAATGGTAGGTAACATAGAGATTTGATGATTTTAATCAAAAATTAAATGCACATAAGGCATCTGTCCCCATAAATAAACTAATGAACTACTCTACCAATAACTATACTGAACACTGATGAAATGCAGCTCACATACAGTACTATGTGAGCACAGTGGCTGCAGAGTGTGCTGTGTGTGTAGAGGAAGTGATTCTGCTTGTCTGTTCTGCACGTTGAGTGTTCACAAGCTGCACATCATGTGAGAACTAGCCCCTTGTTTATGCTCAGTTGCTTGAGCAATAATAAACTCTAAACAGGACTCCCGAGCTAATCGTAATGTCAGGCAGTTAGCATATGAAGTAATTACCAACTGCTCTTGATTTATTACACTGTGCTCACCCAGAAAAGACGTAAAGTAAATATCCATCTTAGTCTCTCGGAACTGTATCGATCCAGCTGGTTTGACTCAGCTGTGTGTTATTGGACTCGATTGGATTCGAGCAACCATCAATCAAATTTCTGACACCTCCCCTGTCACCTTGAAATCTGTCTTGACAATAAAAAAAATGTTTGCCGTGTGCAATCGTGTCGCTTCCCGCCAGCCAGCGGGGGGTGTTGGTCTTTGGATTTTAATGATAATGGCTCGCAGATGGAATATGCTGTACCAGTAAACAGGAAATAAAGGTACATCTTAGACAGGAAGTGAGTGAGACAGGAAATTTAGGTCAGTGCCTGTGGTAAACAAAAACTTTCTGTTTCAGTCTTCACAAAACAAACTTGTTTGAACAGGTTTTGAGTGGTGAGCTAAGATGAGTTGAGAGACAACAACATACTGATGTTTTCCCTTTTAAAGACTATTTTAAACTGAACTAATTAAGTAAAATGATGCAGGAAAAACCTCCAAGCTACTTTATAATTGACCAATGATTAATTTACCAAGAAACTATTGGAATACGTATTATAACGTATGTAATTAGATTAATATATTTTGTCCCTATATTTTGTCAATAAAAAAGAGGTTATGTTTTCTGCTAGTGTACAAAGATTCCTTGAATATTAAAGCCTGGATCTAACAATGAAGTTCAGAAAAAGACAGAGTATTTGTTATTTAAAAGAAGCAAAGAGTAGCATGAAACAGGCAATGATAAAAAGTTAAAGAGATTGAAGTCCAATGTAAAAAAAACAGCTTATTTGAAAAGTAATTATCTCGCTCTTTTAGATTTTTATTTTTAATGTTTTTTTGCTGTACTGTACTACTATTACAGCTGTAATAAAAATGAATTAATAAATATAATTTAATCAATTAATTACTCAGCGGAAAACTTATCAGCCACTATATTGATAGTGGATCTTTCAGAAAAAGAGCTTTTATTCCAGCTTCCCAAATGTGAAGATGCAGTTTTCTTTGTCATGTATAATATTAAAATGAACTAAAGATATTTGAACATGTAACCTTATGTTTTTGACATTTCATAGACCAAACAATGAATTAGTTTCTTGACAACATAAACAACAGATTGATGAGAAAAAAATAAATAGATAAATAAAAAATCTAAATACAGGAAAATTAGCCCCGCTATCTCCAGTTTAACATCTGGATTAATTAGAAAGAGAGGAGAAACCTCACTGACAAATAAGGAAAGACACAGTAACATATGAGTGGGGCAGTGCCTGACAGTCATAATGTACTTGCAACTGTCTGCACTGAGTAGGAGCAGAGAGGAAAGCGGGGTGAAACTATGGGCGGGTTGTCACTCCATCACTCACAGCGCCCGCAACCATAACTTTACGTGATTCCATGTCTCTAAATATCTGCACGCAAAGAGCTGCTGCTAAAACACCCTCGCCCCAATCTCGCCCCAATCTCGCACCCTCGCTCTGCAGTGACAGCATTTCCTGTTGTTTAATTGATGAGTGTCTTTGGAGGAGGTTATTACCCAATCATGCATGCAAAGTCATTGATTTAACACATAAATGTAACATTACATTATATATATATGTGTGTGTGTGTGTGTGTGTGTGTGTGTGTGTGTGTGTGTGTGTGTGTGTGTGTATATATATATAT
>JBAJHX010000081.1:4539873-4552537 GCA_037176925.1 Amniataba percoides | reverse complement strand
GTAATCCGATTTGATAAGCATTCAACCAGTAACACTTTCTGACAACACACAGATGAATTATTAATCAGCACTGAGGTAATTTCTACACCTACTTGTAAGAGACTATCTGTGCTGGCTTTAAAATGAAGCTTTAAAGTGAAATCTCACCGTGTGATCAAAGTTTATGTCACTGATAAAAATACATTACCCATTAAAGCACAATTGTTCACTGATGGACAAATAGCATAGTCTAATAGCTCAATTTATGTGATTGCCATTTTTCCTGTCAGATTACACAGAGATGGCATGTAATTCCTTGATTGCACTCCATAAGAAAGGTTGAACTGGTGACCTCTATAATGTGCTTACAGCCTAGACAGAACATCTGTATCTTTATAATCATTACCATCAATTTAGTTCAATCCATGCATAAAATGAAATGAAATAAAAGATTAAAAGAAAAAAAAGATCTACAGATGAGACATCACCATTAATCATAATCACTCAGAAATACAGATGAGTCTTTATGATTTCCTGCACTTGTCTGTCTCTTTCGATATTCCACTCACCATTAAGCCCCGGTGACTATTTTCATAGTGTTCACTTCTCCTCATTACCCTACTTTCTCCAGGCCATTGTTTAATTACACCTCCTCTGATGACTCCACCTCGTATTCGCTCACTCTTCCCTAACCTGATTCAATTCCTGCAGATTGCCGGGATATCTAAACTTTTTTCAGAGCGCCCTGGCTCAGGTAAAAGGCAAAAATAGGAGAAAAAGCAAAGGAGAAATAAGGCATTGAGATCTATTAGGTTAGTGTACCTGAGTAATCAGTCCAGTGGACTGAAGCCATCTCCCAGAGGACAGCCAGACATTTCTGCTTTTCAAGGGAGGAGCATTACAGGAAGTGCCATCACTTCAGCTCCTCTGTGTCGATTGCTCCAAAATGGCCAATTTCCTGTCTAGGATGTGTGTTTTCACATTTTTATCATCTCCTGCTGTAGTTATCTAGTTGCACTTAGGACCATCAGTCATCGATGCAGCGTTGAGAGGAAGCCGATGTGCAGTAAAACTGACGGACGGCCTCACGCATGACTGAAGATGTATGAGACATGCGGGCAAGCTAGTGGGGCTCTTTTTTTTTTTCTTATTGTATTTTCAGTGCCGCCATAAGGTGCCAACAGGGAAAATAGTCATGCTTACCATGTCTCTGACTGAATGGAGCATTTTGAATGTGAAGTCTCAGTCTCTGGAGGGTATAGTGATCCTGGTGTTTGTTTTATGAAGCTTACTAAAACTACAACAAAGAGCTGTGTTCATAGCGATTATACGTCAAAATACACGGTAGTTTCTTACCATAATCAAAAAAATATTTCAGACTTAAACAGGGATTATCATTTGAATTACATTTTTTAATTTGGCAGACATTTTGTTTGTTCAAAGTGACAGACAAATAAGGGCCAGAAGATGATTTTAGTCTGGTTTTGATGGAGGAATATCAGATCAGCACCTCCAAAATCAAAATTCATAAAGCTGGATGTTTGGAGCATGCCACTGTCTAGTCATGTTATTTAAATGAGATATAATTATTTTAAATTTCTGTAGTCTGTCACTTTGTAGACCTTGATGAGTGTTAAATGTACAAATTTTAAAAAGTGCAGTTTTTAAATAACATGTTGTTTGGTGCCATATGTGTGTAGATATTAAACTCAGTCTCTACTTATTTTTCTGTCAGTCAGTTCTGTTTCTATATACTTAATAAATCCTCCATAAGTCCTCAATGGAATTAAGCCCATTAAAAGGAACATAATTTAGTTATCTTCACTTGTAGCCGCACCATTTGTTATCTCCAACACTTGCCTCGCCTGTTAACTGTACAACATGTATTGTCCTTGATGTCTGCTGATTTGTGCCGCTCATATGGACAGGCAGGTTATTCACAATGCAAATAATGGTGCAGATGATTTGCAGTACTTGGTTTGTGAAACACAGTAAAATAGACTCTTTGTTAAATAATAACTTACTCATACTGGTCGATTCACATGGCAACATGTCAATATGTTGCATACTGCACACCATGCCGTTCTTTACTGTTTCTGTCACGATAATTTGAAAGCCTTTTTTTTTTCTGGGAAATATCAAATCCATTAAGACAGTGGTTTTTGTGAGTCACTCTAAACACCTTTGATCCAAGAAACACACACTTCAAATCACTGTAATCCTCTTAAATTCTACACAAACACTCGGCCAAAAGAGCCTGTTAGTGAGGTCTGTGGACTCCTAATTAATAAATGATTAAATATTCCACATATTCATCACCTAATGTTTAATATCATCTTATGGAGGCCTAAAAAGTTATTTACATCAGGATAGAAACATACAGCGTCAGGAGCCAGTCCACTGTACTGTGCTTTAAGAGAAGAGATTAGACATTCAGCTGCACAGGATAACTGCCATGTACAGCGTCAGAGAGTGATTCAACATTTGCATAAGAACAATGAAGGGACACCTCTCAGCTAGCTCTAATGAGATATGTTCTTGTTCAATGGCTTGCACTCCACCTTGCATACAAACCCTCCACGACTTGACCTTTGAATTATGAACATTCTCCACTACGTGAAACTGCATCCATGTCGACAAGGGGAGGGATAGTGGGGCAAAACATCTGAGGTGCGCTGAAATGCCATTTAGTTAATGGCGGTGAGCCACGGTGCCTTAATTTGCCCGTTAGGAAGCTGAGCAAGTGTTTCTGATTTCACCGGCTCTGTGAAATCTCTTGCTGGAGATTCTCAAATCCACGTTCAGGCCTTCAGCGCTGTGCTGGCAAACACATTAGTTTCAGCCTCTTCTTGTTTTTCATCGCAGTGGCTGCATTTCAAACATGCTCCCCTGTCAGTTTCCAAATGCAAGATTTATCTGTTGACATCATTACACACCCTGACTGTATTTGATTGATCTGGAATTCATGAATTTCTTCTCAAAGAGCGGCTGAGTGAAGCCGCCTGTTTATTTTCAGCACCTGCAACATAATTTGTTTCTCATGCTTTAGGGCAGTACATCATTCTTTGTCCAATTAGAGATGATTTCCCTCCAGTTGGACCCCTCAGTTCCCAATACAAGTTGTCAAAGGTAGATAATTGTATTAGGATTTCACCAAAGGATATATTTACACCAGTCATTTAAAATCAAATAAGGTACACCGGATTCTTCGGTCGTGTTTTTACGAGAATCCATGTGAGCGCTGTCTGAGCTCTCAGAAGAAAATACCTTACAAGACATACCTGTCCAGGCTGACATTCAAAGCTGTTCTGACAAATAACAATTTTGACAGCAATACACTCAAAATCTTCTCGCACGGTGGATGTTGAAGCACTTTGACGAGAAAACAAAGACAGAGGTGGAGGTGTGGTTTCCTTTTTCTTCCAGCACTGTTGCATTTCATGTCATCCCATCAGAAATTTGGTTGAAACTTTTATTTAAAAAAAATACAAAAACATTTGAATGATATCTGTTTTAGCCTAGCAACTCTGACAAAGTGCTGCACAAAAGCTTTTTTTTTTTTTAAATCTGTATCTTGGCTCACCATCTAGCTTTAAGGAAATGGAATAGTCCGTTAACAACAAGACCTGTTTCTGGTTCGCTTTGCACATCTGGTGAAGCAAATGACACAAACTATATGGTACTGTGTGGTGAATTTGAATCAGAAACAGAGGATGAAATTATAACAGTTTGTGGGCAACCAGAGCTCTATGATACTAGTTTATTTTTATACCGATACCAGACATGAAAAAAGAGATTGTGGCATCGCGATGTAAAATTTGTGGTTTGTTTTTAAACTTGAATATATACAAAAAATCCAGCAGCTAAAGCACACAAGCATTAGGTGTGAACATAACGTTGGCCTTATGGTCTCACTAAGCTGTGGTTACTCTCTTACCATGAATGTTAATTGAAGCTAAATTTTTAAAAGGCACAACTGTTTACCCCTTCAATTTTAATAAGACACCAAATAAAAAACTTGATATATTAAACCATGGCAATACTGTCTGATGGCTGAAAACCCAGAGATGGAGTAAGTTCTGTTTGATACTCTCCATTACACAGACTCACAACAAGACACCGAATGATACCACATGAGAAACATAGAAACAAACATAGAAACATATCATAAATTCACTATTAACTATTAGAATGCATGTGAAGTAAATATGACAAAAAGATAGATAAGGAAAACATTAACATCTCTGTAGATAAACATATGTTTCCCTGCTGATGGAGCTTTTCCTTTCGCAATAAGTTTGTGTTTGTCATACCCAGATTAGCATTTTTTTTTTCACAGACATTGATTTTCAATCACAAAATACTGTATATGTAGCTTTCTTCTTGTTTTATAAATTCATGACACCTGTAGTACTCTAGACAACAAAATTCAAAAGTCAAAAAGTTCAACTTAATTCTAATCACAGCAGTTCCTGTACTTAACATTTTGAGGACAAAATGGTATACAATTTAACGTACAGTTCCTGCACTTAACATTTTCAGTGATTCTTAATGCATGCATCTCCTGTCATTAAATAGTAAACAATTTAACATACACTTTCAGACAATATGTAACTAGCCTCTGGATAACGTCGTGCATCTGCCATTGGCATAAACTTGAACTCTGCAGAGATTTACAAGACAGCATTGTATCACAGGGAAGTGCAGCCATTTTTTTAATTTGTCAAGTAAAAACCTAATTTCCAGTGATGACCAGTTTGGGAAATTAGCTATGACAGAGCTGCCTAGATGGTGCGGAGTACTGTGTTTGTCATTATATTATCAGTTTTCAAAGAAAGGTGGTGCTTTTTCACAAAAAATAGTTCCCACTGACATCCTGTTTTCTGTAGCCACTGGTGTATACGGCTGATGTGACAGACAGAGGAGGCACGACCACTTGTCGAAAAGCACCACTCTCCAGTATTTGTTACATAATAAAAGCAGTCAACACAGAGTATATAAGCGTGTTACCAAAGGCTCTGTGTCCCTGCCCTTTAACATACAAATAAAAATCTTTCATTCATGACCTTGCCTGGGACATTAAATCTGCCAGGGCTACTGTTTATTCCTGTTCTAGTATTCCTGATGTAGAGCGTCAGTGTCATGTAAACTTTCATTGAATGTATATGTAACCCGCTGCTACTGGGCCCTGCGCACGTCCGTGTCCCTTCAAATTGGGGAAAGCTGCGTTGTGTTGTTTATGGTGTCGGTGGTGGAGCGGAGGGACGAGTCGGACACACAGGCGGTTACTATTATTTGCAGCTCTGACCGTGCCGTTTATTTTCTCCAAATTTCTCTCTGTCTGCGGCACCTTTTGAACAGTAACAGGCACTGATATCGTCGTACATAAAAAAACAAAAACAAAAGAAAACTCACAGTCTCACATATAGTCAAACCAATACATCAAATTATACACATTTATGCAGAGCGCCATGCATGCTGCTTACCTTATAAACAGTAACAGAGGCACTGAGCCAAAATGGCGCCCACACAGCGCAAAAAGACGCGAACCACAGCGTCTCACAAGGCACAAACAGCCATAAATGCTTGAGACCATAGGGCTTACACAACACAGGAGCGCCATCTTCAGACATATTCAAACCACTATGCTACATGTACAAGTTATCAAGGGCCCTTTTCTCCCTGCAAGGATTGTTGGGAGGTAAAAGCTTGTCACAGGAAGCAACTGGTTTCTAAAAAAAAGAAAAATTGCTGGTCCTCAGAAATATGAACGGGCAGATACGCTTATTATACTCATTATACTCAATAAACTGGCCCTGAGGAATGCATTAGCTTTCAAGTGTGCTCCATTAAAATTACAACCATTACATCTGAAAAAAAAAAAAAAAAAAGCTTCTTAAGTTGCGTGCTGACGTTCGAAAAGGTAATTGGAGCAGTTCTACGTTTGTGCTCAGTATAAAATGGGCTCCGGTGATTTCGGTACGTATTCTGAAGCTTGTTCCTGCAAGGCACAACTCGTCTAACAAAGACCTGGCACGGCGCTGCTGCCACAAACTGCACTGTTCTTTTGACTGAGGTGACGGACCCCTGCAAGCATCGGTCTTCAACTCCAATCACCCAAAGTCGCACCCCACCTGAAGGTGAGATTTGAACTTGTGAACTTTTCTTCTGTGGGTTAGACTTTTTACTAATTTGTGGGTTTTTTTGTTATCTTTATTTTATTACTAGAAACATTGTTGTTGCAGGCTCCCAATTTTTAATAATTTATGTAAAGTATAACATCACCTTAATACTAGAGTTATGCTTTATAACCAGAGGGGAGGCATTTCTGCATCAGTGTGACCTAAAACTCACATCATGGTTATAAATATAGTCAGATACTGTATAAAAGAGGAGATCTAAAAGATTGTGTTTCAGGCTGTTGTTAAGAAATTGGTAAGAGATGTTGCCATCCAGCTACTAAGGCACATCTAGAGTTCTCTTGGTTCTTGGTATTAATAGGCAGCTACGGCAGAGCCAAAGACCTGAAAGGCTAGATCACAATGATCATTAATTCATGGGATGGTCACGTTTCCCAAGAGTTTAGGTTGACTTTTGGAAAGTCTTTTCTTCTCACAGAACTGAATATCAGTAAGTTTCTTTTCCTTTCAGCTCGACCTACTTTTGACACGAAAGGAAAATGATAAGAGCAAAATCATCCCCCTGCACATTTCTCCTTTTTTCTGTCAATAGCCACAGATTGCAGTTCAAAAGTAGCCTTGTTTTGCGTCCTTTTTTTTTTTTTTTTCTTTTTTTTTTTCAAATAAAGCTGAGGCAAAATAGGGCCCAGATCTCTTGGAGCAAAATGTGTGTTTGTGGAAGATTTCCTCTAATCCTTGCTGCTAAGTGCAAAACAAGAATCCAAGGTCAGCTTTCCAAAGGATGCAGGGGCCATATTTCTATCATGTGAAAGGATTTACAGGGTGCAGCTTTGTTGTACATAAGTGCTCCACTGCCATTGTCTTTGCAGGAGACGCAGCAACTGTGCATGTTTATGTGAGCTCACATACAAAGTAAAACTACAAAGCAGGGGTGGATTTGAAATGTATGTTTTAATGTGACTGCACAGTAGCTGTGGTGATACACTTCAGATAAAAAGGAAAACCTATATTTATTTGTCATTTCAAGTTTCTGTGGCATAAAAGGAAAAAAGAAAGCTGGCTAAGATCCATCGAACATACCTTCAGTGCTCACACTGTAACGTACATGCACCAATGCCGTGCTGTTGGTTTTCCCGTTGTTGTCATGAGAACAAGGCAGGGTTCTGTGTATATTTGCAAACGGGATATGAAGATGCATCTCTAATAAGAGCACCATTGGGATTTGAAGCATTATCTGTGTGAATGTCAGCACACTCATCAACACAGTGTACACCATGTTTTCCTACAATTTGTAGTTTTTGTGTGTGCGTGCCTGCCTGTGTGTGTGTATTTGTAGAACATGCATCATTATTGGGAGTCAAATTAAAATGTCCCTGGGAATTAATCTCTATTGCTTATGATGTATGTTTTAATGGCCCTCTAAATGGAAATTCAATAGTCATTCATCTTAAATATGAAATGGCTTTTGTAATTATTTCTATGAGGATCTTGCTCAGAGGAAGTGACAGCAGAATGCCAGTGTGTTTGCTAAATTAATGAACAGTGGTGGGATGCCTGTTTTTTTGTCTTTATTCTGGTCTTTTTTTGTCATGTCATGAGTTGAAAGTTTGCAGATCGGTAAAAGTGCAGCTGGGTCACTCTGACTGGAGCCGTCAGTTTGTTTGAATTTATTTTTAGAGTTTGCAAACAGATTTTGGGCTCAGCTTCCTCTTGTAAAGGTTTACTCTCCTCGTGAAATGCCGTTGCGGTGAGACTCCGCTGCTTTTAAAATGATTGCAAAGCATCGGTGCATGAAGGTCATCACCCCTCATATTAGGTGGGTGCCCCGTGCTGCCAACGATTATACTTCCCAGCTTCATCCAAGGCTGGCAATAATGCTTTAGAGCTGATTCTACATCAAATATTGATGGCTTACAGAGGATGCGGCACAACAGACAGAGCAGATGCAGCAGAGAAAGAGTCACAGAGAAATTACTTGATCCACAATTATGAATTACAGTTACAATAAAGGGAGTCATCTGCAAGGTAAAACCACATATAGCTGCATTTTTAAGATCAATGTTACATCCTGTGTGTTGTCAACTTTAACGTTTCTCTCTTTAATAATCTCCAAACAAGATTTTTTTTTCTCTCCCCTTTTGAGATTTGTTGATGAGCTGCTCTCCACACATGGTTTGGATTATGTTCATTTTGTTTCTGACATCTGGCTGATGTTCTTATCAGGCTTGATTTACAATAATTGAGTGCGCTGGGTTGTTTTTTTTTTTTTTTAAGTGTTCAATGTCAAGGACGCTTTTACTGGGCACGGCTGTTGATGGACACGTGGGCTGCTGTCAGTTTGATCCGGCATATTATCTCTTGGTTATGGGTCGGTGTCTGTGTTTTCCAGGCCACCATGCTGCTTTGCACCATGATGCCTTTTTTATTTTATATTTTTTTATCTTTGGATAAACTGCTCACATTAACCCTATAATGCCAAACATATTTGATACATAACAGTGGTATTTTCTTTCCTGAATATACTTGATGTATATTAACAAAATTCTTAAAAATGCAAAATAAACAAAAAATAAATAAAAATGCAGAATGAAGCAAAAATTATACAAATAATAAATATCATAAAGCTCATATGCAAATTGATATTATTATTTTTTTCATTTGTCAGAAGGTTAAATAAACACTTCAGTTGAAAAATAGAATTTTCTGGCAGGTTTGGGCTTTACAGGGTTAAAAAAAACACTGCAGAAATGCATTTTGTTTGTTTTTTTAGCAAGCATTTGCCTTTTTTCCAGTTGTTTTCACTGGTTTTGTTGGTTATTTTACTCAATACAGTGCACAAAGGAACCCCGGGTGTCAGCAGGGGATGTGGCGCGGTCGATGCAGGAAGCAGTCACCTCGTATTTGTGATTTGTTGTTCGGTTTTGCTTTTGCAGTGGGGAAGAGGTTGGAAGCAACTTATTCCCATCAGCAACCACCTCGCCTCCTCTAACTGCATCATTTTCTATTACAAAGGAGCAAACCATTCTATTTCCGTAACCTGATTAATGCGCACCCACACCTCGCCGCCACCTCTGCGCGCACACACACACCCACACACACACACACAAAAGAACATAATCATTTCTGTCTTGTCTCTGGTATGACCTCGATGCATTTTGCAAAATGTGTGTTTTTTCTCTCCAGCCGTGCTAGAACCAACACCTCAAACCCTGTGACGCATTTCATGGGGCATTTGTATTGGTGTGATGTACGCATTCGCCGGGCTTGTTCAGCCTAGTTGCATTATTCTCTTGACTCTGCTGTTTCCCGCTGTGTCACAAATAAGGATGTTAGTTTCACATTACCTTTGTTGGGGGGAATACACTGATACTCCGATAAACAGCAGAGCATGTTGGTAAGAGTTTTATATCATATAAATACTTATTTACTTACTAACTAATATTGCATGCGCATAAAAAAAGCCTGTTGAAAAAAGAAAAAGTGACTCAATAGAAGGTCAGTGATTCCCTGCGTCTCTGTGAATAGGTGATTGTTTGCCAACATGTGAGTCAGAAGTTCATTTTTATATCAGGGCAGTGTTTGTGTAAGTGTGTTGGGCTGTTTTTTTTTAAAACACCTGTGGTTAAATATAATACGGATAAAAATAATACGGACTATAACATACGGAAATTTCATACTCGTACGTATGACATAATAATTAATACGTACGAGTTATTAAGTCATACGTACGAGATAAACTCGGACATTGCCCCCTTTTTTTTTTTTTTCACCTTGCCTTTCAGGGCTTCCGTAAAATAAAGAAAAGAAAAAGACAAAGGAAGACAAAAAAAATAACAGATAAAACAAAGCTTATCACAACTGCATACACTGAAAATGATTAAAATGATTAACATGTTTGTGAAATGGTTTATGTTTCAGATCCATCAGTCATGGATTCAGTGTTTTCCCTGCGTGATGAACCGAGGTGATGACGGTGGGTTTCGTCACGGTGTGTGTTGCTCCCTTACATACACAGGAAAAGTCGAACAAATAACAGCCAATATTCAGCCAAGCAAGCTTTGCTTATTGCCTCTTCTCACAGTAGCCTATTTTCTCAAGGCATGGTAGATGGGCTGGGAATAAAGCGACAATGATCACAAAGGTATTCCTCCTCAAGGTCAGGAGTAGAAGGGTAAGTGAGAAACAGAGAAGTAAAGAAATTACTTTTTCATCCCCGGTGGCAAACGTAAATCTCCTATGGTAAGCCAAAAAAAAAAAAACGAGGGAAAATGACATTTTGATTTCTCACATATTACTTTACCCGTTTTACTTTCTGTTTACAAAAGCTTGATCAGAAAAGGCTGAAATTTGCTCTTAAAAGACACACGTTTGACTAAGTACAATAAGAACATATTGAAGGCAGCAGATTCAGAGGAAGACGATGCTGCGATAAAGGAAATGAAAGTGAAATTAAACAGTAATCATGCTTCTTCGTAATAGGCTTTAGTCTAAGTTAAAAACACAGAAATCTGAGACAAATTATTTTTGCTGGAGGTTCAAGACATGAGTGCATTTAAATGAACAGCATAATTTGTTCTTTAAAAAAGCTTTACTCAGGTGAAGCCGGACGCCGTTTGTTCTTTTTTTTCTTTTTTCCCGCCCTGGAGAGCGGTGTGGTGTGCCAGTGAGATGGCAAGACAGTAAGCAGACCTTAATTGATACAACCAATTATTCTGTCTGCTGGCAACAAAGCGTGGCGAGTTACAGTGAGCAGCAAGCACATTGGTTTAATGAGACTAAGTGTCCCAGCGCTGGTGTCCGCGGGTTTGGTGAGGACGACCGGCGGGGGAGAACTCTGCGGATGGTACAAGACGCAGATCACAGAAAGAGGAAGCCATTAGATGGCAGAGACTGAATGCAGGGGAGTTATATGTTCTCTTTGAGGTTTAGGAGAGTTTAATAGCACATGTGATGCTGTGCTCTTCATCACGCCCGTCTTAACGTTGAAACGAGACTTCAAGTCTCTTTGAGCCTTTTCACTTGAGAGACCAATCTAGAAATACGGCCTCACAGAAAGCATACATGAACCAGCTGTTTGACAAATAACCCGCCATGGCACCAAGTGGCAGTAACTAATGTGTCTCATCTGAGGAAAATAGCATTGATTGTGAAGGAGTCATTTACTTCCCACTGAGAAGCGATTTGTTGGCTGTTGTTTCTGCAGAACATGAGGGATGGTTTCCCGATACTGGAGGTGCGGGTCAGCGGGCGGAGGGAGAGCTGCAGATGATGTGTGCCACCCCAAAGTTCAAGCCAAGGTGCTTTAATGATCTGGCAGGGGGTCTTTGAGAAAGAGCGAATGGGTGATGAATCATCTGCAAAGGAGATGCATCAAGGTGATCGCAGGACCGGAGCCTTCAGAGGATGGCCTCTAATCTTTTCCTTTACCCATGATTGCATGGTGGGAAGGTGAAAGCAAAGTTAGATAATGCCATTATCATGGGAATGACATGAGAACCCTTGAGACTTAAAAAAAGGTTCCTTACAAAAGCAATTACGCAGCCTGTTTGTTTGAAGCTCTTTCAGGCCACTGCATTGTGTCAATAGCCTTAAAAGTGAAGTGCTAAGTAGGACTCTGGGGGCTGCGCATAATGTCATTGCAAGGTCCCATTCAGACCTGCCTGTAGGGTGAGAGCTACTTTACAAAAGGTGGCAGAAGAACTGAATGTGTTCTGCTCTATCTGGGAAGCGGGGACTAATTGCAGGGTTGCATTATGATGCATTTTTTCAACCATTACAAGCCCAAGCAGACAAACATAGTGGAGCCACGGTGCCCTGGAAAAACAGTTTCCACTGCACAATGGGAGAGCTTCAGGATAAATGACATGCTCAAAACACCACAAATTCTAAACTTGAACGTAACTGAACGTATCACAGACGGTTTACACTGCTGCTAATTCAATTCAGCTTTCAATGCCCATTTATCAAGATCAATGCGGCCGTGCTCATTATTAATGATTCCACTTCTACTCTTCTATTTATAAACTCACTTTTTTTGCAGTCCTGCTGTGTGCAACATGCACACTATAACAACAAACTACTTCAAATCGAAAGGTGTGAGTGTCATTGACTCACATCCCGTTTCATTGCCAATGAGCATGTCAGAACACCTGAAGTGAGGCATTGCTGGATTAGTGATTACTGCAGTTAAAAATAAAGACACAAGACCTACTTTTGGTGTTGCAGCCCCTTTCAAATAAAGTCAGGCAAGAAACTCAATATATTCCGTGGTGGGGAAAAAAACGATACAAACCCTTATGAATCGCTACTTATTGCCAAGAGAGCTTTATAAAGTTTATAATATGCTGACAGCACAAAGAAAAAACACACATACAGGGCTCCTTTTTGAAAACGTACAATCTGGAATTAAGTTTTATCCATCCATCCATCCATCCATTTTCTAACCCGCTGTATCCTGCACTCTCTGTTTTAGGGCGAAGGCGGGGTTACACCCTGGACTGGTCGCCAGTCAGTCGCAGGGCCACATAGAAGACAAACAACCATTC
>JBAJHX010000081.1:4525985-4539773 GCA_037176925.1 Amniataba percoides | reverse complement strand
TGGTGGGAGGAAGCCGGAGTACCCGGAGAGAACCCACGCAGACACAGGGAGAACATGCAAACTCCACGCAGAAGGGCGTCAACCAGGAGTCGAACCCAGAGCCCTCTTGCTGTGAGGCGACAGTGCTAACCACTGCACATCTTAATTATAAATAATACAGAAAATGTTCCATGCTGATGATCCAGACATTTAACTGAAGGGCCTTCCTCACTGGCTCTGTTGAGCTGATGCAATTTTGCGCATGTGGCCAAGGCGCGCGCACACACAGACTCAGACTGTCCTAAATTTGAGCTTTGTCCAAAACAAACACAACCGAACACAAAACTGCATTATCTGTTTCTGCAGTTTGCCACAGTGCCTTTACGCTTACATGTGTGAAAGGTTCAATCTTTGATTCAGTTCATTCATCAACATTTGGACCATGCCAACGCTTATTTTAAGATTTAAGGGATGAAGTTTAGTGTTTCTGCCTTTATTGGAGAGCTAACAGGAGAGAGATTAAAATCAAGAGATGAGGGAGAAAAAGATAGGGAATGACATGCAACCACTGTTCCCAGTGCAAACTGGAGACGTTGAGGTGCATTATTCTCCAGGCTACTGGACGCCCTGCTTCCAATCTGGTTAAAGGGATTAACTCTAAATATGTGTCATTAACATTTGCTAAAGGTTTGAAGGTTTGTTTACAATGATAATAACATCAAAATTGTTATATTTAATCTAGTTAGTTCAACTCTTTAATTAAACTTCACTATATGTAATATTTATTATTACCACAAAAGTGTGGGTTTGGCCAGTTTATAGCAGAGCTTCCTTTGCAGTGTACATAGTTAGGAGTCCTATTTAACCTCCAGTAACAAAATTCTGAAACACGATGAAAACCTTTTTTTTTCCTGAAGGATGGAGTCACACAGCAATAATAAAAGTGTTTCCAGCTGAAAAACATTATATGTCGCAGTTAATACAGGGCGACACAGCATGTGTCATTGTACACACTTGCTGAGCCCACCTTGCCCTAGCAATCGTTCAGGAGACCTTTTAATCCCGCTGCTTCCCTGTGGCATTGGCTGTCCTCCAGCTGGGAGAAGCAAGTGTTTATTGGTTTTGGTATCAGTAGGGTACTTGTGGTGGCCTGCCTCACCTTTAATTCTGCCAAGGCTACGTCAAGTCCGCCTTTGACTTCAGCCATCAATGAGAGAGGCTCTGGTCTGTAGAGCGGCTCCTGAATAGAGAAAAAGAACCGCCATATCCGCAGAACGTTTGAGAGCCACAGTTTTTATCGTTCCCATGAAACATAAGTGGAGATTAGTGAGTCAAGTGTCACCCCGCTCGTTCATCCATGTTACATGATGCCAAATTACAGCAAGGGGCCAATCTAAAAGTATTCAAACGGATATCACAGGTTAAAAACCCATATGTGCCCTGATCTGATGCATCATGCAAGGATGATAAATATTTGCACACTTTTTTAATATTTACACAAAGTGGAGTGATGCAGTGCGATTAAAGCTCTAAAACATCTGAAAATGAAAAGGGTCCGGCCAACTTATTCAGTCAAATGTCCCAGATTGGTCAAATGAGGTTGAATGTGGCATATCTGCGCTGTTCTGGGGGGTGGTGGCATTTTTAAATATTTGTTTCCTCCCTGCGAGAGACAGAAAAAGGAATTTGTTGCCAGCAGATTAGTGCTGAGTCAAGACTCCAGCGAAAGTCTGAAGCACGGGAGCAGTGTGAGAAAAACTCATTAAGGAAAAAGTGACGATAATGTTGTGTTTGTGGGGAGACCTGGTTTTACATTGTGCATGCAGGACTGAATATAAATCAAGCTGCTTGACATGATTTGCGTGCCTGGCGAGCAAAGCCTGGTTATCTTCTGGGTAAGTGGGTTAGAGTTAGGCAGGTGGGTTTTTTTTGGCATTGTAGCACGCCCTGTTTGTCTAGCTGAGTCATGCAGCAGCTCTCCCCAGTTCCCCTATAACTGCAAGTACATGTGGACCAGCTCTGGGGTGATTAGACTAACTGGACTAGACACAGATTCAGTAATGCCTCAGCCCTTTCATTGACCAGCTTTGGGAGACAATCCTGTACTAACTGTGTACTGGTCTGGCCGATCGCGTTGTCCTTCTCAGTGGATTTCAGCATTGAGCACTTACGATATCTGACAGCATCATATGTCTTACTGATCCTATATGTGTTAATGTGCAATTTCTGAAGTATTTAAGCCTACAATATATTTGATATTTGATACATCAAATGGATATATCAGACATAGATTATGACTGGAGTAAACTGACAAGGAATATGATCACAATCTGAGGTGCTGCTCAGGCTTAAACGTAAAATGATTCACAACTGTTTTTTTTTTTTTTTCAGATTAAAACCAGCAATAAGATCCAGCATCATGCAGCGTTATCTCAGGCATCACTGGCTGGATTTTCTTTAAATGGTGATATAATGTACCTTTCATTTCTCTTTGCTTTTGTCAAATGAAGACCAACATGCCACTTAAAGTCCACAAAGACAGAGTCCATTTCTGGTGGAGAATGAGCCTTTCCTTTTCTTGGATTGGTGGCACCACTGTTGGAGCAGCTCCTCAGTTCTGGCATGTAATTAACCTTCAATCATCGTTTCACTCATGAGTGTCAACCATAATTCTATAAATGTATTGTAGCACAGTGGGGGTGTCATCATACGGGATAGGTCATGTGCTATTTTATTGATAGCTCTTCTGAGGCAGGAAACTGTTCATAATGTGCCAGGTCCTCCCATGGTGATAAGTAGATAGAATGTACAGTTTGTGCTGTTACTTTAGAATACTGCACAGAAATGAACATTGAACGTACGTCATACTCGCAGGAAACTGCTGCACTTAATATCGGTTTCATTATGCCACGCATCAATATTTGCGTCAAATGTCAACAAGCCAGATGTACAAACTTAATGCACATGTGCAATGTGTTCGTAGATGTAGACCAAATCCATTCTGCACCATGTTTCTCTGGGGAGATGAGAAACTTTTATAATAATAAACTGTATTTATATAGCACTTTAAAGAAACACAGGGTTACAAAGTGCTTCACAGGCAGGTTGATAAAAACACACATACAGAGCAAAGGCAACACACAAATGGCATACACACAAATACACGTAAATAATCATGTAATCAAGACGCCAGTGACGGAAATGAAGTAAAGGGAGGAAGGGTATGAATTTATGATGGTGCTGCAAAAAGAACAAGAGAAGAACAAGCTCACCTAAGTTGGTTGATGATCAGATTTCTTTTTTCTTATCAACTGCCTGCCCAGCTGCAACTTCATTAGCATTTCCTTTTGTGCAGAGGGAAGTGTTCAGTTCTCGTTTCCTCCCCCCGTGAAGCCTGTTTTCTGTGGTACTGACTGAGCTGAGTTAAATCTATTTACATCAGGTTTTGTTTTTTTATCCTAAATGAAAGCAAAAAAAAAAAAAAAATCTACAACAAACTAATGAAAGCGTGCACTTCCCTTGTTAGAAAGGAAACAACACAAATCGCTACCAAACTCACATGCTGCTCATTTTACAACGCTGTCTCTGGACTTGTTTGCCTTTCATTATTTTTGACTGCTGAAAAAGAAATGTTGATCCCAATTACTGAATCAAATGAAAAAAAGAAAACCAACAATCAGTCATTTCATATGGGGATGATTTACAAGGATAGCTAAAAGTACAATGGGTGGCTGGAGAAAATGATAAGATGGACAGTGAAATTATTTTTTCTCTCTTTTTTACCAGTTGTCAGTGATATGCTCCACTTGAGCGCTCCACTTTGGGAAGTGGCGGGGGTCAGTGCCAAGCTCCCTATATCGTTTCCGGGCAGAACTCTGCTCAGAGCACTTTGGTTCAACTCTCTAATTACTGGATGAAAGAAAAGCAGATTCCTCTTTGACACTCTGACCCCTGAATTCACGTTTTTCTTTTTTTTCCGAGCCCCCGCAGTCATTTCAGCATTGGCACTGGAATGGTTAATAATGATCCCAGTGCGCTCGCTGGCCTCCAGACGCTGCTCATGCACACAAACACACACCACGAGGGGACCAGCATGTTGCTCGGAGCCACGCATTGAGGAATGGCCATAACCCTGGAACAAATAAAGCCACCCAATAGAGAGCTCGCATTTCCCCACCCAATAATTGCCTCAGAAACTGCATGGAAATAATAAGATTCTGCTGACACAATGCAGTGGCCAGAGTGAATGCAATATGTCCTCTCTACAGTATGCTTGCTTGGGCTGTGTGTGTGTGTGTGCATGAGCAGCCATGTGTATATTGCCCAAACATTTATATATTTGCCATTTGCTAGACAGGTTGAAGAGGTTAAATGGTTTTATTTGCCACTGCCCATTTGCGCCAGTAAAAAACTTCGAAGTCCACGCTCCTGTGAAATTGCTGTTGTATCATAGCTGTATCTATCCTCTAAACCTGAAAAAAGATACAAGCAAGCCACTATGATTGAGTAGGGTTAGTGATAAGAGAGGTGACTGCAAGATTCCCCTAAATGTTGTGTCAAAAACATTATTTTTATGTTTTTTTGTCTCTCTATTACTCAGATTCTCTATTCTGTAAGTTATTATATTTGGCCATTCAATATCACAAATAAATAAATATAGATTAAGGTTATCCAATGCAGCATTTCTCAGCAGTTACCTGACATACTTTTATTAAATGATGCAAGGAGCAGGGAGGAGATGCGAACGCTAAGTGTCAGCTAGGTACATAACATGATGTTCTGTAGCTAATCTTGACCCCTGACCCCATCTGTGGATAGGAATTATTGAGGAGAAAACTGTCTTGTGGAGATCACTGAAGTACCAAAATGATCACTGACCTGGTGACTGAATACACAATCCAACAGTCTCACTAAGATTCTCATTTGTGATACTTCTAGAAAACCTCAAATTGTGAGACAATTTACTCATGGTGATAAAAGGAGGAAAAAAAACAAGTTGTTTTTCTTGTTCCCAGTTGAGTAATTTCTACTGGATTGTGTTCGAAACATTTCCAGAAAATGTTGACAGATGCAGCTCTGTTTGACTGCGTTCCTGACAGACTTTGGATCGCAGTGGGTTGTCCATGCTGGAATGGGTACTGTTGTAAATCAAACAAGACAGAACAGTGGATTTTGTTTTCATTTGATTCATTGTGATTAATAAGCCATGCACCATGCGGTTTTGTGCTAAACTCAGATAGCAGTTGGTAGGCTTCTATCAAGGTCAGAAAAAAAAGACACTCTGGGACTTTAAATAATTTCCCAGAATACAGATGAAAATGCAACCCTGATAGATAAACTTGCAATTACTTGCCCAGTCTCAGATGGGCACATTGCACTAAACACCAATATATAAAATGCCCATAATGGCATCCTAAGGTGTTTAGTATGCTGAAAACAATATTGAAGTTCACCTGTTCTTAACGTAGTAGTCGAATATCAGGCGGTATAATCAGTATGAGTGGACATCTGTATGTTCTGTCAGGCAGAAGGGAAAGTTTGCAAATCGTGCCGAAGGAGATGATGCTGCCAAAAGCGAATTCAACTGATTTTACACATCAAAGTGCGCTTATAGATCCTGGTGAGCACTGCAGCATGTGAGAGAGCCATATGAAATCCAGTAAACTGCTTGCTAGTTTGACATTGACCATCCGCGAACACGACAAATCTCTGACTCAACTTTTTTTTGCAGCATCAGTTTTTATCTTTTTTTTTCCCCTCATTTTTACAACAGTCCAACAATATCAGTTGAAAGTTTTTTTTAACATGAAATTACACTCCGTTGACACAAACCGTTGATTTCTGTCAGTTTCTATTGTCTTTGTAGACGGCTGCCTTAAGATAAAATATAACTGCATAATGTTTGTTGAGGTCTTAATAAAATAGCATATCAGTAACATACAGGCATTATCAGTTGTTGTTTGCTTGTCCACATTTTAAGGTAGTCTTTCAAAATTATGTACTCTACATCTGGTATACAAGAGCTAATATTTCTAAGGCTCACTTCATTGTTTGCAACATACTCTCATAATTAGTTTGAATACATTAGCATAAAAGTCCACAGCACCTACATTAAAGGCCTCTAGCATTAGAAATAGGTGCATTAGGGTTAATGGTGCTAGCCCTCACAGACAAAACTGGCAGAGTGGGAACGTTCTTCGTCCAAGTCGCCACCTTGTTCAAATGAAGCGTCAGACACAAGCCATTAGCTTTGTGCAAGCTCAGACATTTTCAGCGTCAAATGCGTGATGGGTTTAAAAAAAACTGTCTGTCATTTGCTTAGAGTAAAAATGTTCTGCTAAGAAAACAAATGATCTTTAAAAAAAATAAATAATGGATTTTTGATGCAGCAGTGGAGCTCTCAAGGGATGACAAACAACAGCAGTGTGCTGAAGCCAGCTTGTCATGATGAGAAACAGAATTCAAACTTTGGTTAGGCATGAAAATTACATGATAGGATTTTCCTCTCCAGCTGGCATGTGGGTAAAGTGATCATATTCATACATCAATACATGTCCTTTGAGTATACTACATAATGAGATAGTATGGATCAGCTGATACATATTGGATGAAATGATTGAGTGAATTTGTGCAACACAAAACAGAACAAACAGCATCAGATCACAAAGTAGACAATGACAAAATCCCTCTGGGATAGTTTTAAATGTTGCTGAATAGGCAGTTATTTGCACACAGTTACTAAATTATATATATATATGTGTGTGTGTGTGTGTGTGTGTGTGTGTGTGTGTGTGTGTGTTTACTAAAAGGGTTTAGAGGGGTCTTTTTATGAAATAGCCCCTTTGATTTCTGTTTTTGCCTTTAAGTGACCATATAGCACTAAGAGAGTGTTGCGTGAGATCCTGGTCAGGTGTCCATACTGACAGGCCAGTCTCGCATATATCAGCTCCAAAAGTTACATCTTCACATCAGTACTATATGGGTGTCCTATTATGTTTGTATCCTGTAGGGGAAAAACCACTGAAGGCCTAAATATTATGTCTGTTCATTTACAGGCAGTCAGAATCTGAAGAGAAAACGAGATTAGACTTTTCGTAGCATGCAATCACTCAACGGATCGACATGGATTTGGCTGTCAACAATTTACTAAAGCCACGGTGGCAGCTATAAAGTGATTGAAATCTCTCTACCCTCCAAATGATGTGGTGTTGGTGAGGCTTGAGGGAGGGGGGTGACCCCAAAACCACTTGAAATAGTGATTACTTTACCAGTGTACACTACTCCTATTACCACTCCCTCACCTCCTTTACTGTCTGAAAAACAAAAGGATGGGATTTGATTCAGGGACAGATTAGGTTTGTGTGTGCATTCGTGTCTGCGGCGGCTGTGTGTTTGTCCGTCCACACACTTTTATGTGTGTGCCCGCGCTGCACAGATATCGAGGGGTAGCAACATCTTTTACAAGGAGCTCTCGTGTCAGGAAGCCATTGTCTGCGCGGTGAGATGACAGGCGAGTAGCCCCGGCGATGGATGGTGCCCTGCAGATGAAAAAAATAAATAAAAATGGAGCCATTGTTTCAGAGGCCATGAGCAGAATATCTGCAGGGGTCTGAGGCCAAAGTGCTGCTCGTAATAGCCTGTCTGTGGGGAAACACATTTGTCACATTTGTCTTGTGGGGAAAACGAAAACTCAAATGGCTCCTTTTACAAGATAAAGCTGAATACAGAGTTGTAACCACTAAATGTATGATCATAGTTTAATATAACCAACATCAGCTGGTGAAACTACTGCTGATGTATTAGCTGGGAATTTGACAGGAAGTATATGGTTCCTCTCCAAGAAAGGATCATTGAGTTAGAAAGCATTTCCTTAAATCTTGAATGGGTTTTTTGACAAATGAGTTCCAAAACCGGGGCTTGAATTTTTTGGTTGCAAGTTCTTCATCAAGGTTAAATCTGGTAAAAAGGGTTTGTGTTATGGATGCAGTTTAACAATTTATTCAGTCTGCACAATAAGGCTTTATTTTTATGATGTGAGTTTATAAATTGTATTTCTTCTGATAAAGGACCCCACTGGCCATGCAAACTTAAGTGTGTGAAATAGTTATTTTTGGAAAAAACACACACAGCCTTTAACAGCAAGTGGAAGGGGAATAGTGGATTAATTTTACTACAGTGATAACAATGGTAATTCTTGGTTTCATTAAATTCATTTACAAAGCAAGTGTTCTTATTTTCTTTCATTATTTGATTTTTAGGGGTTCCCTGGTGTCAAGCAACAATGCAGCCCTGTTGGTCATAGGACTGGTTTTGTAATGGACAATTGAAATTAAGTATCTGCTTTAAAACTTCAGGTTAGCAATGAAACTAAACCACCATCCGAAAGTTAGAATTTTAAAAGACAGCAAACAAGATCTTACATGTTAAAAAAGTGATGACAAAAATCCAATTCAGAATTTTTTTCAAATTGCTAAAAAAATTGTGTGGAAAAATGTGAGTCACAGTGAGTCTTAAAAATATTAAATTAATAACAATGTTTCAACCAAACACCCCATCAAACACTCATGTCAAGTTATTCACAGTGCGTTGACTGGTAAATCATACTCTCACATGTTTCTATTCCCAAGCACACTCTAAAAGTGTGTAATTGGGATTTTTATGTGTAATCACCTTGCTATTTCTCACTGCTTTTATCTTCCATAATGGTCTTTCATTCGGACTAATAGTTTGGTGCTCTTTTTACTCTATGAGTCCTTTAACACCCTTAGGACTTGGTGCCAAAAGAAAAATAAACTGATTTAGATGGCTTCTCCTGGAACTGTCAACCATTGTTGATATAATTGGACCTATTTTCCCAGAGTTGCTAAATTACTCTGTCAAGGCTGACATCTCTTATAGGAATTGAAATGTTGTTCTGAACTTTGTTTCTAAAAACTGGAAAAGATCCTTTTGTGATTTTTAGCTTGTACCTTTTTCTCCAAGTTAAACTCTGATTATGGTTATTTGCAAAAATTCTGTTATCAAGCTTTAGATAACATAATTTTTCAGATGAAACCAGTCTTCTCAGGGTTCACCCTGGTAATATGCTCAGATTATTCCAATTGCATGTAGTTTTCTCTCTGAAAACTGTAAAAAAATATAAATATATATGCATGAACACAGTTTGATTTCACATCTAAATAAACACTATCCTAAGTGCACAACTTGTCAATAAGTTAATATACTATAACTGCCTTAAATAATTGGCAGAACTCTCAGATGATTGGAGGAACAACAACCACATATATTTGTATGCAGATGGTATTTCTCCTTATAGAGCAGATATTTGAAGAGTTGTGTCATGTTCTCATCACAAGTGGTGAATTTAATTTCTCATATGATATAAAAATAAATGGGAAAAAACAGTCCATATTATGATTGGTCAGTCTGGTTATTGCAGAAAGCTCCCACCTTCCACAAACAATTAGACAGACCTGTGTAATATTGTATAATCCTGCGAAAATGATCTACCTGGACTTCTTTAAGGATTTCGCTGAAGCTGGCATGACATATTTTTATTGTGGGAAAGAATTAAGCTCTTTTACTGTGCATCTCAGATTGAGGTAGTTCATAAAGGATCACTTACCCCATACACGAGTAAAAACAAATGAACTGCCATCTCCTATCATGTTAAACTATTTTTTTTCATTGACGAGTGGGACATTTAATATTTTTTCCAGTTGTTACTACATTATCACATGGCATTAAAAGAACAGGTAATTTGTCAATATAAGGATATATTCAAGAACCGACAAATATTTGGAAACTTAATCTTTGACATTTTCACCCTTTGCTGACTGTATGAAAGTCTAAAACCTAACAAATGAACAAACATACATCTCTAAGAACAATATAGACAGGACTCACATCACATTAGTTGCTAAATGTAATGGGTTTTTTGTTGTTGTTTGATCAGTAAGATAAAAAAAATAATCAAATTCTGCCTGTTTGTAATGTTGAAGGACAGCATCGTTGTCCCCACAAAGACAAATTTGTGCACTAAAAAACACAGTAGGAAATCAGTGATAACATATAATACAAGAAGGAAAATTGCAGAGGATTATGCAGTCTCATTTGGGCCTCAGTGATAGATTATGCCCCACCATTCACCGACACTGTGTTTTGTTCAAGGGTGGAAGTGACTTTGCCAAGACATTGTGAGATAAGAAGCTAACTGTTATTAGTTTAATGGGAATGATAGTCTGCCCAAAGCAGTGTGTGCAAGTGGCATGAGAGCATCATTTTTCTTTGCAGTCCTTCTTGCAAGGCACTGAGGCCAAGAAGCAGTAAGAGAGCAGCAGCCTGCCAATTGTTTTGTGGGAAATCTAAACCACTGAAGACAAAGTGTTGCTCATATGACCACTGGCCTAACAGAGCTAGGTCCAATTTGCTGCAAGTGCTGCGAATAAGGTCCTTTATATCCCCCTGAAATCTAGGATAGGTTTTTGTTCTTGGATATAAATCAAGTATACTAATCAAGTATTTATAGTTTATTATGTAAAGGGCAATGAACTCAAACAAATAATCTGATATTAGTTGATGAATCAACTAACAACAAACAACACAAGCCTAGGAGTTAATAACCAAGGAGCTAGTTAGACTTCACAATCATCCCATCATCTGTGGCAACCACTGTGCAAAAGCTACTGTACTCTTTATTAACCATGAGGATTTTTTTCAGTGATTATGGGCACTTAGATGTTGCGTAGTTAGCTTCTTATTGGGCATATTACTTCATCTTTATAACCTCCACAAAGACTGTACCCTAGTGTACTGCCACTGTCTCAAACAGATTTTCATGATCTTGATGATTGTCATTATCACGTCAGCTCGACACCTTTTGCCACATTATGGCCCTGAACTGCTGGGCATTAAAATATCTTTCATCCAAGGATGCTCTTCTGCAAAACCACAGTAACAATGTCCGTACAGTATGACAGGATGTCATTAATGTGCATGACTGCTGGATTTTTATTCTCTATTTGTGTAGGTTACGCATTTGCAAGTATAAAACCAGATGTTAGTGAGGCCAAATCCAATTCCTTGCACATTTGGTTGCTGCATGAAAGCCAATATTACAATGCTTATTCAGGATCTTGGCAATTCAAAGCCCATTGAGGGTAGTTTTCCCCTCCAACCTTGCCAAATACTGCTTTCCATTTTCACTGCACCAGGCATTTTACATAGCAGCACAATAATACAAGTCAGGGCAAATGAGTGACTGTGGCGGTGAGAGTGACTGACAATGAGTGAGTCAGTGCGTGTGTGTGCTTTTGTATGTGCGAGAGTGATAGAGTGAGTAAGAGAGATTCAGGCCATTTGTTAGGAATTATGCAAATAATCATCACTGCTGCTGCTGGACCTGTTTGGTGCAAGACTTGAAGAAGTATATACATGTCACTGCCCTGTACAGCGTTATTAACAGATCATCTTTCCATGCAAATGCTGACAAACTAGATATTTGACCATTAGGCTAAATGCTTCACCTTATAATCACAAAGCAAACACAGATTCTTGGACAAAACGCAAATACACTGACGTTTAAAGCATATTTCATTTTGTATTCACTTCATTATACATGTCGGAAAAGCATGTTGTTCCTAATGTTCCTCTTTTACAGGAAATGAAATATGAATGCAAAAAGCCAAGCCGCTCTTAAGCACTGATACCGAGTTTGTTCCGGCGTTACAGCACAAGCAAATTAAAATACAATGAACGACAATAATGTTGCAGGCTAAAATAGTGCAACTTAAAAATAAAGTAAGAAAAAGAACAGGATAACTTCCACATCTTTGTTTTCTTATCACAAGTAGACAATTGCATAGTCACTTTAAACTGTGAATAAAATTATTAAAACTTGCTTTTTACAAAGCAATATTGCTGACGTTCTTCTGAACAAGCTCTGCAAAACATGTTCCAGTTAGTTTGTATCTCTCTGCCCATCTATACACAAACTGATAATGTGAAGTGGATTTGACATACAAAAACGACAAAGCATGTGTCATCCAGGAACTCCTAATGTGTTTATGTGCCTGTGTTCCAACAGTGGGGGTAGAGGAAAGAGGCACAAAGAATCTGTATAGTGTTTTTGCCAGGAAAAACCATGAGGAAGCACAAGAGCGGTTCAGAATTGTGATAAGCACCCGTGCCACTAATGTATATTCAACTTAAAGGTCAAAAGAATAGGCATGTTGTGAGATGGCGGTAAAAGAGAGTCCTTTTAGAGAGCCACTGCTAAAAAGGCCATGAGGCGTACAGCACAAAGATTGATTGGTGTTACTTGGCAATGCTTGTGCAACCTGCTAGTGAACATCTTTAAGTTGTTTTTTTCTAACCAATGGAAAACAGATTAGAGCCTGCACATTTCAATATAATTGCACTGTTTATATTGTCTTGTCATTAGGAAGCATGACCTAGCATGACCACAACAGCTGTCTGATGTGGGAATGTGCATGCTGAAAGCCAATCAACTTTCCAAACAAATAACAGGAGCAGTGCTGCATTTATAATATGAATCTTGGACTGAATGCTTGTGGCAGAGCCAGCTTCTTGATTGCAACTTTGACATCCATCCGCTAGGCATGTATATATTTTTTTAACCTTGTAGACCTCAGAACAGCCATCATATTGACACGACCTCGGACTCTGAGTTTAGCATAACCCCAGAGCGTCTGTGTTTTCCGTCACGTCTCAGCTGCTGCAGGATGTGAGGCTGTCCTAGTTGTTGACTGGAATAGATAAAGAATAGCGCGGCAAATTATTTGTCTCTACTGTATCTGCGGTTTTGTCTGTGCTGCCGTAAAAAAGGGAACATGACATTCCTGTGGCTGCAGCCCTATCTGCCTCAGTCTGCTTAGAAAGTCTAGCGCTGCACTTCTCAGCTTTGAATCAGAGTGACTGCTGCTCGCTCTGGATCCACATGCGCAGCCTGTGACACAGTGAACAAAAGTATAGAAAAGTACCGCTCACATTACACAACCCCACCAGGCAAATTTCTCATCTGTGATACTGGGCTATGTCAATGAAATGTGCTTGATTTGATTACAGCAGTCTTTGATGATGCTTTTCTTTTTTTTTTTTTTTACTTTGTAAGAGGAGTGATCCACCTTGTATACAACACATTTTGTGTTTTATTTGTTTTCAGCAGGATGGCTCAACTCACTTCCTCTCTTAACAAGAGCTTTCCAAATCCTGTGCAGAGAGAAAAACTGTACAGGGTTGTGGCTGTGCTGCTCACAGTGTGAATACTGTTGCTTTGGATGTAAAATGAAAGGCATCAACAGAGAAAAGTCAAAAACTTTTTTTCTGAAAAGAGGCTCTTATAATAAAAGTGTTTCAAAGCTCAGCTAGAAACCCTCCTTAATCAATTTCAATTCTATTTTTGCTGTTGAAACATGTGAACCCCCCTTAAGAGTGTAATTTTCATCCTGTGCCCTAGGATTTAGATACATTATGTGCTACTGTGCTATACAGTGGTCCCTCTGTAGAGTAATACTTTTTACTCAAAATGTACTAATTTATTGAGGCATTAAGCATTTGTATATAATTTTATGAAAAACTGCAGTCTCCTGCAATCAGATACAAGAGCTATGCTAAGAGTATATAATTTTCTTATATTTCCAGAGACCAAAAAGAACAGTGGATTAAAAAAACAATAAAGACACATGAAAGTTTCTTTTCAGAAACTTCCATGCATCCATCCATTTTCTTAACCCGCTGTATCCTGCACTCAGGGTCACGGGGGTGCTGGAGCCTATCCCAGCTGTCTTA
>JBAJHX010000081.1:4522849-4525007 GCA_037176925.1 Amniataba percoides | reverse complement strand
ACAGATTGTAAAGCCCTCCGAGGCAAACAATGTTTGTGATTTTGGGCTTTAAATAAATAAAATTTGAATTTGAAAATTTGAATTTTTGAATTTAAAGTCCTCTCTCCTCCCTCCCATGAAGTCCATCCTGCCAATTTTTAAATCTCATTCTTGTTGGGTTCAATTCATCATAGACGCAAATGTCCAGTGTTTCTGTAGATATTCAGATAACGGTTGGCATATTTGTAACGCACATAATAGACTGTGGACTGGCAGACAAATATCTGACATGTGCTCGGACAGAAAATGTTGCCAAGCGTCATAATTTAACATTTATTTAAGTAATTTAATTTATTTTGAAATGTCACATCAATAAGGAAATATAATGTCAGCTGACTTTTAGACGACAGTAGCTCTGGAGTTACCGCTGCAGTTGAGTTTATATCCAGTCAGGTCTAGTGTACTGATCTGAAAAAAGGAATAAGCCTGTGTCCCCCAACCCCCCACCGCCCCTCCCCTTAAGGAACAGTTTCACAGCCAGGCAGTGGGAAACAGCTCCAAAATACAGAGAAAATACAATGTAGTCATAGCCAGGGTGCCCTGGCCATGCGTGAACTGATGCTGATGACATTCACATGTAGCTGCGATGCCTGAGTGGCTTAAGTTGCTCTGAGGGTCTGTGCAGAGAAGCTTGAGGATGCAAGGAGGACAGAAACGCATTTTAACACGGCAGACAAATACTTTGGTGGTATTTTCCCCAGTGTGGGCACATGGGGGAAAAACTGAAACGTACACGTGATGAGCGCGTTAGACGACGTGAGGAGTTTGACATGCGAAATGCAATTTGGATTTTGATACCCGACTTCTCTTACTCCGCTAACCTCCTCTTATATTTCATACTTGTAACGCATCGCATGGTTTCATTGTATATTACACATACATACGATATTACAGGAATCAGGTGCAAATAATCCCATGAGATCCAAAGCCTGTAAGTTCCTCTCAGGTGTTGGCAGTGATAAACGTATAGGGGTGCTCGAATGATGGCAATGGATTTGAAAAATTATCACATATGAAACATTTACACCCCTTGTTCCCTGCACACTCTAATTCCCTTGATGCAAATCATATGGCGTGGTACTTAAGCGCCAGAAATTTTGCATAAGCACCGTGAAACGTCTACAAATCCGTAAAGGGTGGCACACTTCTATGTAGCTAATACAGATGATGAAATGGAAATTATTTTATTTTTCTCTCTTTGGACATTCCCAAAACTGGCAATTAAAATGCTGATTTGACCATATATGGCATTTAACAGAACTGAAAAATACACTGCAATATTTAGCTTTAACAAGACCACAATGAACCATAAGACCCCGAGTAGGAATTCACGCTCCATTAAGTGTCCTCAAACGTCCCCCAAAATGGAATAAAAATAAGTAGCACCTGGACACCTGGACTATTTTTGCTCACAATGCCACCATACAATGTCCTGCATGTTGTAGATGTTGAGGATCACAGCTGTGCAGCATTTTGCCTGTCAGTGATGAAGGGAAATGATCATTAGGTGTCCAAAATCTCCACTTACTGCTCTCTAGGGTATATAAAGTACACATTTATAACCAGGGAAACAGTAAATGAAAAGTTAACAGCGTCTGACAGCCAAAAACTGCCCCTGTTGATCCAGCACTCGCTCTTCGTTGAGTCTCTGTTGCGAGGTGCCATGCATAAAATTTCTTTTGGAGATGTCTTTCTCTGCTGCTACCTAGTCAAGCAATTTACGAAACATCTGTGATGACTTCATAACCTTAAAGTGGATGATTTTCATGAAGTGTTGTGGCCTAAAAGATTAATTCTGATTAGAGGGTACATCCTCTCATTTTGCCTAAACTAATAAATCCTCATTTATAACCTTCACCCTCTCTTGGTGGAGCAGAGATTAGCGTTAAGAATTAAGTTACGGCTGTCCTCCCACAAACCTTAACTAATCAATGCACACAATTATTACCCAGTTACTTAAATCAACTTGAAATGAATCTAAGGTGGACTTAACTCAACATGAGCTGTTCCCAGAACGAGGAAGAATTATATGAACTCCCCTTATAATCAAATATTGAAAAAAAAAACAATCTGATCCTCTAGCATCAGGTGATAAGATGGCAGAGAAGGTGGAAGTTTG
>JBAJHX010000081.1:4512849-4520349 GCA_037176925.1 Amniataba percoides | reverse complement strand
CAGCCTCTGCTGCTGTATCAGGGCTCACCATCCAAGATGACAGATAGCTGATACACTTGGAGATATCACACGGATGTGCGGGCAAGGGTGTGGCACAGTGGAGTAGGGTGGGGGGGTCCAGGTGCATGACAGCCCATCCTGAGGTCTGTGTTTGCCCCACTGTGGTGTGCTCATCCTTAATATTTTTTCTGCTGTGCCTCTCAGATGTGTGTGTGTGTGTGTTGCACTGGCCTCAGATTGATCTGATCCCACCATTTTTTTACCATAATCCTTCGCAGCGTCTCTTCATACTAGAGTGTCAGTTAAACTGCACTTACAGGCTTAAAATCCCCCATTTTTGTTGTTGTTTTTTGCTGTTGATGATTGGGATGCTGCTGGCTCAATCGTGGCTGCCTCTTCCAACAGCAATGTCCAGACACCCCCCCCCTCCCCTCCCCCTACTCCACCCCTGGCCTCCATTAAACAAATGTGCGGCTGCTGACCTTGGCTATCTGCGAGTCGTCAATGGGATTCACCTCCCCGCCCTGAAATAGGCTGTAGGACACATGTAAGAAAGACTCACCCCACCACCACTGACCCTCCTATCCCACAACATTATGCTCCTGTTGACATCCCATATTGAATTACAACACGTTGATCAATGTTTGCAATAAGCTAAAGCTCTACATAGTGGCCGATATAATACAGAGTATCAGATGTTGCAGGAAAAAAGAAATCACGCTCCTGATAACAGCATTATATTCCTGTGAAGCATGGCTACATCCTGGCATGCTCGTAATTTAATCGCACGTGATGAAATAATGGAAAAGAAAACCAATAAGACCAGAATAAGAAGAAGAAACTGGCTACACTGCAGATCTGTCAGCAGGCATGGACAGAGCAGAGGAGCAGTCGAGACAGAGTGGGTGGTGGCGTTGGGTGGACTGCGATGTTGGCGCGTGATGACTGGTTGCACGCTTGCATTCTCACAACACACAGAAAATGACCAATAGTGCTGGTGAGCGGGCTAATGCTGGCGTGTGACGTGTTAGCGTGTCTCTTGGAGACACTCCACCTGGGTGTAAAGCTGACACCTACTGCATTGACAAGGTGTTTATTAGCTCCCAGTTGTGAGGCCACGATGCCTACACAATGCTACAGTGACACGGTGCTGAGAGTTTTCACCCGGGACGGCAATTATGTTGTTTTTTTTTTAAAGACCTGGCTGCCATTCCGCTTGATGCCACTGCCTTGATACTTCTATGCCTGAGGCTGGATGGCATGTTTATAAAAGGCCTGCGGTGGGATCATAGTAGCCGTTTGATGGGTGGGGGAGGGAGGCTCGTGTTCACAAGTCACTGTTGTCCTTGGTGGATGTCTTTTGAACTAGATAAGCAGCAAGAGCAGCCGTCTTAAAAGTCATCAGCATTTTTTCAGTTGTCCTTTCAAAAAGGTTCAGCCTTTGAGTGGAAGATTTTTCTCCTGTTGTGAAAGACAGCGTGGCAAAAATATTTATTTCACTTGTTTACTCTTTGACTGTCCCTCCCAAACAGAGTCTAACTTATGAAGCAAAACGAAGCAGCCAGGTGTCTTGCATGGGACATGTGTCTGCACAGGTGTAACCTTTTGTTCTTTGCAGCATTGCCCATAGTTAAAGTGTTACTCTCTTAATGTTCTGAAATTGGCTTAATGGTTTGCAGGCCCCTGGGTGAGCTTTAATTCATCCTGGATTGCTACACTTAATAAACAGTCATTTGGACGTGCAACCCATGTGTTGCTTTCCATACAACCTTCATCAGACTGATAGTCGCTTTCACTGTGTCATTTCTGAAATCAAATTTGTCAAAATGTGATTGCATTGCTCTTGATCCTGTGGATGCATTAACATAATTATCGTATAAGCTAATCCGGACTTTACAGAAAATTGGTAATGTTGCATTTATCACCCCACTGATACCGGCAGCAGAGCTGCAAATAAATGGTTTCCTGTTGTCAAAGCCATTTGATTTAAGAAAATATGGAAAATATTCATGTACTACTATGAGGTAGCTTTTAGTTTCAGTGGTTTAATGACAGGTCTACCAGATCTACCAATCAAAAGCAGAAAGGACCAATTTTGATTATAACTATGTTAATATTTGAATTGATGTTTTAAATCAGATGTCATTGTGCAGCCGGGCCTTGTTAGAGGGTTGGCTAAATGCCACATGTCCACATTAGCCTCTAGGGTCCATTCACCTTTAAAGGATTCATGTTGGAAAAGCTCATACAGGTGCAGCTAATTCAGATCTGCTCCACAGTGTTGTGAAAAATGTCTTCAGAGAATTTCAGCAAAGGTGCCTTGAGAGAGCGATTTCACCTTTTGTGCTCGTGTGAAAAAAAATCAAGGTGTCTGCAAAGGAAAGCTGGATTATGTTTTCAGATGGCAACAGCCAGCAGAAATGGATTCTGGGCCGGGGTAAGCTTAGAGGACTGTACCTCTGCAAGCCTTGACCCTGTTCAGTCCACGTGTAAATACAGCATCTATATGGATTTTATTCTAATAACGTTGCCAGCATTTTGATGATCCCTTGAATTCACCTACCTTCCAGCTTTCAATGAAATTATATTCCAAAACCATTTACATTAAATAGATGCAAACCCATAATCACTGACAGGGTTGAAATAACATCCTGCCATTAACCACCTGGAGTCCCTCAGAGGGTGCATCATTAAAAATGGCACTGATGGTGAACAAGGTTTGGGTCAAAGGTTGGGGAGGTGTTATTGTGCTTACTAAGGCTTAGCTCTTCTCTAACGCTCTAGGGAGGACATTTGTATTCACTGCACAGGGACTAATCAGTGCCTGTACTGGCACCCCTGTTGCCAGGCAGACTTAAACTTAGACACCCATCTTTTAGCTGATTGTGCGGATGACACGCATGTCACTCTGCAAAGCTGCACATGGGCTGTAATTTACATCCGCTGAGGAGGTTCATGGCTTTGGACTGGCAGTTCTGTACAGGAAGCAAAAGCAAAAACACCCCAATATAACTTGCTCATAACATATCTACACACACACACACACACACACACACACACACACACATTATATATAAAGTCGGTGCTGTAGGAGTATGTATGTTGTTAAACTCAAAGCTTATAAACGGAACACTAAAACTGCATTTTAAAAACTGACAGAGCAAATGTGATGTTTCTTTGGGTGTGAATTCACTTTCCATTGTTATTTACAGTGCCTCCCCTTCCCTCCCATCTGTAGACAATGAATACTGTTGTCCCATTTGATATTCACACATGCATTTATAACTAGAGTCTGAATAAATTGTTGTGCAGTGGCGATGATTAGTATTGTGCAGCAAAATGACAATATGTTGCATCTGTTCAATTGAAAGCCTCTATTCAAAGAGCGCTATTCAGTGGTGACTTGGAAACCCAACAGTAGGGCAACAGCAGCTCCACTTATGCAGCCACACTTGAGTGGCGCATGTATTTTCTATTAGTGAGAACAAGATGTGCGTTAGTGCCCCTGCATTGCGTAATAGCAGTTGAAATAACCCGCTGAGATCCAGAGTTCGCAGAGTTCCACGTCCGGGTGCAGCACTAGCACTCTCAGCTCTCTCACTTTTGTCTAGGAGGCTAACCGAGGATCTACTTAGAAGTGTAGTCGTCATTTACGCCCAATCTGCCGCCAGGTCTCTTGTGATTTCAAAACCACTCGTTGTTGGGAGTGGGGGGGTCGGCTTGTGCCAGCCAAGATGCAGAGCACCAGTTCACTGGCCTCTTTTACAGTGAGCTAATTCACTCTGACTAAGTTGGGAACACGTCTTGTTTTGTTGTTGTTGTTGTTGCTGCTTTTTTGCTCAAAAAGCGCCATTAAACAGCCAGTAATCCCTCAAGAATTCATTAAGAACACCGACACCCCTGTTCAAATGCTGCCACGGCACAGAAAGGATACTCTTTGTGATATGTGGATTAAAGTGCTCTCTGATAAAAATGAATATTTTAATGTGCTTCAAGCCCATTATCCCCTACTTTTCGTCAGATAAGAGTAGTTGCTTTTTATCCATTGACATTCTGTGCCCATTCATCATGTGATTCAAGGCAACAGGGGCCTTGCTTTGAAGCATAAAGGGGCAGTTCCCTAAAAGCCTACCCCCTCCAACTCTTTGCTTCCCTCCTTCGATCTCGCCTTCTCTATTTAACTTCTCTAAAAGCTCTCACCGTCTGTCTGTCTGCTTGCTTGCTTTTTCCCTCCCTCGCTTGGGCTTTCTTTCACCCACTCGCTGTCACCGCAGAGAGAGAGAGAGAGAGCGAGGAATGACAGAACGTTGTAACAAAGAACTGCTAATACCGTCGATGGAGGAGAGCGAAAGTGCAGGGAGGAAACAAGAGGTCAGATTTCAGGTTATCGACCAGACCGGGTGGCACGAGGAGATGCGAGCTTGCTTGGCATGAAGAAGAAGCAGCATCTATAATCCCACCAGCACTTAGATGCTGCAAAAGAGCCATCTCACATCTTGTGGAAATAGTCACCGAATGCATATCCATCGACATTAATTATCATATTCTAATCAGGATGAACTAGATTTGATTTCAGGTTCCATATTCTGTGTGTATTCTGGGATCAGTCTAGATCTTGGAAACGAAATACCTGATTATGCAAGCTGGGGTTTGCATGTTGCTTGATATATGCAGGCGTGTTTACACCATATCCTGTCTATTTTTTCAGCGGGACAAACAAAGCAGGAGCTCTTGCCATTTGGTCATGTGCACCCCAGTTAAGTCTAAAAAAATGTTCCTAATGTATAAACACTGCAAACCTGGAGACATCCTGAATGAATCAGGGCTTCAACTAATAATTATTTTAATTACTGTTTTTCTTTTTTCTATCATTTGCTAAACAACATCATGAAAAATAATGACTAATCCCCATTGCAAGTTCTAGCAGCCAAAGCAATGTGTCAAAATAGCTTATTTAGTCTGACTAGTGGCCAAAAACCCAAAGTGCTCAATTTATAATGTTCTGAAAAAAGCAAAAGAAGAAAGAAAAGCAAAAGCAAGCAGCTTCTCAGACTTGTGAGTCCACATCCAGAAAATATAGTACTTTTCTTTATGAATAAATTGCTAAAATTTAGATATCACTGATCCAAACTGGAATTAGAATACAACCAAACAATTAACCATTTCAGCACAACCTTTAATATTTTTTGTTGATAACCGAATTGGCAAAGATAAATGTTTTTTTTGTTTTTGGTTATTATTATTACCATTTTTATTAATATGGTGATAATACAGCTCAACAGCTTAACGTGCGGTTTTGCAGGCAGGACAGTTAGACATGTTTAGCATCTGTAATTGTCAATCTTGTGCCCTGTGGTTGCACAGCATGAAACATATCCTCATCTCTAAACTAAGCTTCAGACTATGGCTGGGGCTGATTAAGAGGAGAGGCAAGATGCAGGCTCTCATTTGTTCAGTGTGTTTCAGCTTTCATTCGTGAAAAAAAGCCGAAAGCTTCAGTTAAGGACAGGAGAAGAAATATTACTAGCAGAAAGCTTTAAGATTTATGTATGCCGTGCCACGCCCTAACGCACATTGCGGCCCACTTGGATTATTTTTCATCCCGTCTAAAAGCAAAGCACAACTCCGACTTTACGAGTTTGACACGTTGAAGTTGATCGATTGCTTATGTATCACCTCCGGACAGACACATTTTAACATTGGCTACTGCCAGTCACATTCTGTAAATCTGAGGGGGCGAGCGGGGGGCAGTCTAACCGCTGAAATGGCGGTGGTGACGGTGGGGGTAGCGCGGGGGGGACAGGGAGGGTGGGACTGATGAAAGAGCCAGGCAGCGATCAAAGGCGAGAAAATGAAATGGCATTTGACCTTGGTGGACGCTTGGCGAGCGACGCGCTGCCACAGAAGTGCAAAGTAGTTTGGGAACCTGTGGGAATCGGAAGGGGAAAAAGATCAAGTCTGCAGAGCGCTGATGTGGGCCGAGAGGATGGTCCAGGCAATTTAACCCTTCCATCTCATAACTGATTTAGCAAGGGACCCTGCTCAAAGGTGTAAAGGTGGAAGGAAGTTATTATAATGACAAAATGAGTCAATTCCAGCTGAAACACATTGTTTCATGTGAGCCTTGTAGTAAAGAATGGTATTCTTCTCACTATGTATTTAGTCTTGCTTATGATATGAATTAATAGGCTCTGTAAATTGGTCTTATGCCCTAAAAAAAGAAACCTCAGGAGTGATCTTCCTCCATTACACAACCCTCACATAACCTGTGGTAGATATACAAATGTCAGATAAATAATTCAGCTCTTTTACCTTTTTCCTGTGCTCACTACTGCCATGTTGGAAAAATGAGGGAAATGTGTAGCATCTCTTCCATTTACCACGGCCGAACCGTCAGAAACCACATGCCAGCGTTTAGGACAGATAAGAAAATCGCAATCCAATTTTTTGCCAAGTATCTGTGAAAATTTTACAAACACATGTACAACGTGTCTGTTTTTAAAAATGAGAGGGCCGCACCGTTTGTGCTGGACTGTGTAAAATACTGGCCAAGGATGTGCACGGTTACAAGTCGCAGCATGAATTATAAAGAATATATTAATGTGCAGAGGCAATAAAAAATGAGTGTTAATGTAACACATAAAGACAGATCTGCAGACTGCACATTTATCCAATATGCAGTGTCCACAGTGAGGGGTGGGGGAGAGGGGGTTGGTGCTGAGAGCCATCATCAGTGGGGGTCCTAGGTCTTGTTGATAAGGGCAGCTGCAGACGGGAAGAAACTGACAAAGCATTTTTATCACGTGTACTGTACCATCACTGCTGAATGTCATCGACAGAATTTTCAAAGCTGCTGATAAAGAAACAAGCTTAGACTCTGACCATCAATGAATCTATACATTTTTGATTGGTTGACTAATTATATTTTGTCTTTAAAACACGAAAAAGCACATGAAAAACAGGTTGCACTTTCTCACATTCTGTGTTGTTTTATTCATGGTCAAAGATATTTGGTTGGTACAGTGATAGCAAAGTAGAGAAAAGCTGCAAATCCTCACAATTGAGAAAATCAACTCCAGAGACTGTTTGGGATTTTCTTTGTCCTTGATAAGAGATTGAAACAGTTCATTGATTATCAAAACTACCGGTGATCAGTTTTTGTTGAATGACACACTGATTAAGTGATTAGTCATTGAAGGTCTAACTGCAACATTTAAACATTACGGAACTTCTGCAACGAAACTGTTTATCGCCCTGAAGCACAAATTTTTTTTTTGTCTAATGAGGTAGCTCTCAGGTGGGATGCTGTTGGTTTGCTAATCCATAATTTATGTTGCTCCCTCGCTATCATTACAAACTCTACAAATGTATCCATGTTTAATTAAATTTAGTTTTTAACTGCACCAAAAAAAATTAAATAATAATATATATATATATATATATATATATGTGTGTGTGTGTGTGTGTGTGTGTGTGTGTGTGTGTGTGTGTGTGTGTATA
>JBAJHX010000081.1:4477451-4512749 GCA_037176925.1 Amniataba percoides | reverse complement strand
AAAAAAAAAAAAACAAACACGTTTTCGGGGAAAGGGCAAATTCAACCACCTTAGTCAGGGGGAGGGGTTGGTTCATCCAAAAGTGGGGGGGGGGGGGGAAGGGGTTCACCCCCCCCCCCCCCCCCCCCCCTCGCAAAATGTTCATTTACCACCCGCCCACCGCCCCTCCACCCTTCAATTGATTTTCAGAACAGGGTTCTTGTCAAGAACTGTACCATTTTAACGTCTTCACTTATCTAAAAAAAAAAAAAAAATTCCCCCAATAGCACTACTTCAGGACCGCTTTCCATGAGCGCTGTCATTCTTAAATTAAATCTGACACGATGTCTCGGCGAATGCTTGTGTGCAACAGAGGAGGTAAGGGCTTGATATAGCTGCATAGTATTAACTCATCACTCATGAATGATTAATTCTGAGCAAAAATGTGGATTATTTAAATAAGTTTGGATGCTCCGGCGGGGTGTGAGAGTGAGATGACAGGGACTTTGTTTTTGTTGGATTTTTTATGTGCGCCTCATTGAGCCTGAGGTGGTGAACTTCAAACTGCTCAATTTCTGTATAGGCAGTACACATATAAATAAAATAGCACATTTCATAAAGGCAGTCACATTGATTTTTAGGTGGTAAGTGGATTGCTTGAAGATGTAGCTCTCTGGCAGATGCCTTGAAAATTAAAATTGCATTTGTATTTGAGCAAAAAAAAAAAAAAAAAAGGTAGCTGTCTCATGCAGGTGAAGAAAAGATGGATGATTAGATAAATAAGTGTTTTCATGGCTGCTCATCAAAGCAGTGATAGGGGAACCTGTTTATTTGGCTTAGCTTTCTGCACAATGAGCCTGCAAATTCATTACAGTAATAATGGTGAGAAACCAGTGTTTCATTGAAATCGGAAGGCTGTGTGAGAGAGGGAAAAGGTTTTTGGATCTTGGATGAAAAAAAAATTGAATCACACCATCTTAGTTCTCAGTTATATTATTTGTTATATAGACACTTAATTCAGCGTACTGCAAACAATCACCTTAAAGTAGAAGAATGAAAAATATCTCTCAAAGTTTTAATACAGCCACAGGGACTTTTTTTGTCCTGAAGATCTAATGCAGAGCTCCAGCACCATGAACAATTCATTTAAAACAGCTTTTAATAAACTCATGTCTGCTTTCGTTTTCAAATAGCAGCAAAGTGTGTGTTTTTATTGATATCTGCATACTGTTGAAGGTCATGATTAATCATAGCCAAGCATATATTTAATTAACTGATTAATTACAAGTTCTGAGGGCCTGAGGTAACATCTTCAAATAACTTGTTTTGTCTCACAGTCCAAAACCCAGAAGGTATTTCATGTTAATGAAAAAGAAAGGTTGGCAGAAATTTTTCACATTTAAGAATCTTGAGGAAGCTGGTGTTCGACCCATTTTTCTTGATAAATCCCTTTAATGATTAATCATTTATCAAACTTGCTGCATGTCCTCTTTGGAAGAACAGTTATTGTAGCAGTAAGCATCTCTCATCTTATGGTCCTTTTTTATTGCCATTTATATAGAACTCAGTAAAACAAAGCTTGTAGTGAGAACATTTTATGAAATAGTATGACTAAAACTTTTGAGTTAACTTTGAAAAAAAAAAACACATTGTTTTTGGCCCATTGCTTGAAACAGACTTTCTTCGAGCACCTCATGGGGCCTTGTTAGTGCTAGCCTCTCAATCTTCCAAACTAAACAAACTGGAGCAAGCCAGGTTCAGCCCACGCACTAAAACAGCATCCAGTGTGAAATATAAAGCCCTGTGACCTTCATCAGTTATTGTTTCTCCTACGTTTTATTGCCATGGCTGCAGCGTTTTTTTGGGTTTGTTTTTTTTTTGGGGTGGGAGGGGGGTCTGTGTGTAACTGCATGCCGAATCAGGCCTCAGAGTGGGAGGGCACAGCATTATGGGACAAAGCAATACAGACAAACAGAAATTTCCAAACAGCATCTCTCTATGTGTGTGTGTGTATGTGTGCGTGTGTCTGTGCTACAAGCAGCCCTCCCGCCTGTGAAGCATTTTTCTGTCAGCCTTAGGGGAAAAAAGGAAACGGCCATTCCAGCAGCTCTCTCTGGGGGAGCTCAATCTTTCACAATCTAGCTGTTCTGCTTTGTTACTCTCTGCTCCCAAGCACTCCAAGTGCACTTCGGCTGCTGTAATAAACGCACAGATACATATATGCGGATCTTTATCTGCTCATCTTTGCATAGCTTCAGCTTTATTCCAATGTCCCATTCGACTATATGCTTAAGTTACTAACTGTGGTTTGTTTCTGATGACCTTTCCAATCTAGCGGCATCACAAGGTCGCAAATTCAATCTGGTCACAAACCGAAGAATTGAGAATGTCATCAGTTCTGTAGGGTTTTTTTTCCACCACTGCCTTGGATGTACTTCTGACTTAAGTGAAAATTAGCAACTGCTCACATGCTAAACTAACCTGGCAAACATGGAGCACAGTGTACCATCAGCATCCACATTGCAAAGCAGAAGTAGATAGTATCATCAGCAACCAGTTTACCATAATCAAGTTCTAATTTAACACACGTGTAACAAATAAAGGTTTGACACGTGATGACTGCTATAGTCTACTTGGTTGTACGGCGACTAGAGTTCCCTTTTGATGGCAAAATCAAATTCAAATCAAATCAAATCAACCTTTTGATGGCAGTATGTGTCTATGAATTTACAGCCAGCCATCGAGCTTTGCTTGAATCAGAGCCAATGTCAGAACAACTTTGTTCAATAATGTTGCACTTTAGAGGCGTTTTGAAGAAATTTGATCAAGATTACATCAGCAGAGATTGGATCGGTTGCTTTTAGAGCTTGGAGATAAATTTGTTTGATGCGGCTTACATGGCTTTCCTTGGTCACAGAGACCCTATAACAGTTCTATGATTTAAGAGGCAGGATAATGAGCTTACTCGGGTGGTGTACTGAAGTGAAATGAAAAGTGTAGATGAGCACCTGTGCAGCTTTCATATACAAAAAGCTAATAAAATGTTTTACCATACCACCCACGCTCAGTTTAGGTGAAATACTATACAAGTGTCATAAACAACTATTAGATAATAGATTCATTATTCATTTTTAAAAAATGCAGCGCGAGAAAAACACTGTCATCTTTGATTTTGTCACTAATGTAGTCAGATGGTGAGTTATTATTTATCAAATCACAGACAGCATTAACACTGATATTACATGAATGCCAGTCTAACCTGGCTTTGATTAAGAAATCTATACATGTTCAAGCATTGGTAGGCTTCGTTTTTTTTTTTGTTTGTTTGTTTTTTATTGGGATGTTGTGGAAGGAGTGTGAGTTCTCATTAGTGAGGACTGATCTGAGTCCATGCAAAAAATCTGAGATCCTCTTTTATAAAAATCTGCTATTCTGGAGGCTGTTCTTCTTTGAAAACACATCTCTTAAGAACTCCAAATTAATGGAGATACTCTGAAAGGAGCTGGGGAGACAAGGCTAATGAGCTTTATAATGATGGAACATCACATAAGGACACACACTTCTGGTCTCATACATAACATCCAACCGTATCTGTTAAAAAAAAACAAAAAAAAAAAAACCCTCACTGAAATTAGGAGCCTGGGTGAATTTAGGTACAATGAAACATGAGTCTGAGAGCTTTAACTACTACTATCATTAGACTACTGACCTCTGTGACAGTATCACCCATGTGGAAATGATGGCATTATTAGTGTTATTATCATTATTCTTATCATTATTATTATTAGCAATTTCATGTATTTAGAAAACTCAACCTGCCAGTATGTTTTTGAGGGAAAATCCTCTTTTGTTACATTTTTCTGTCAAATCTGTTTAATTAACATTCAAAAGCTTGAAACCAATAAGAAAAACTAAACAAAACCATTTAACCTGTGACCACAACAACAGCAACTACAATAATAATAATGAATTTAATTTCAAACCTTTAATTGACTACTTCCCCTACCACCCACACCATTCAATAAAGTCAGACCAAAAGGTCAGCAGCCCATGCAGCTTCAGGGAGTCATTTTCTAAAGGCTCCTTTAAAATAATGGAAAGATAACATTTAAAAAAAATACAATTAACATAAAAATATATTTAATGTCAACCACTTCTTATAAGCCCAGTTATTAGATTTAATATAAGATTATTAATATGTACAGATACATAAATAATATGCAGAATATAATAAACATCTAGTTAAAACTAAAGCAGGAAGACATCACACATGCATGAAAGTTATAATGTTAAATGCTTTTTGTTTTAGAGTTGGTTCAACTTTGGTCATTTTGGAGAGTGTTGCTGAATTTTAATGCACTATTATAATATCCTTTTATTATTATAGTCTTCATTCAGTCAAGATCTCCCCGCCAAGAGGTACCTTAGTAGATGAAAGGAAAAACAATCGTAACCACATACAAAGAGGACTCCCCCCCCCCCCACTCCATTTGTATCAGTGAGATAGACTAAATACGCCCCTCACCTTCCAAGTCACTTTAAATCAGCTCTTTTCTTCTGAGGTGTGTTTGCAGCTGTGTGATAGAATTAGTCATCAGTAAGCAGAGCACCTGCACAAAGACGGTAAAATGACCCCTTTTGGAGGTGAAGTTCAGGAGGGACATGTCGACAGGCTCCATGGCAGAGTTTCGTCAGGACAACAGCTGGCCACTGTTGGAATTCAGCACCTTGTTGCAGCAACCAGCTTCTTCGCCTGGATTAAGGCTTTGCTGTCCATCTGTCGGGCGTCGGCTTACATTTAAGCCTGCCATTTCACAGGCCCAGCTCCAGCCAGCAATCCCACCAGGCAGCTTAGCTTCTCAATGACACAAGGGTAACCTTTCTCTCGAAATTCAGCTAGACCACATTATAGCGGAGTGAAAGTGATCTTACTTGGGGAGCTAAAGGTCAGACACTCCTGGTTAAAATGGATTTAGCCAAAGTGTGGCTGTCAACATACACGTCCCGCGTTATAACTCAAAGCTGCTGCTTACTGCAAAGAATTAAACCAAAAAGTGCCTTATGAAGCCATTTAATTTATAACCTCAACAGATGGGTTCAGTGTTTTTTTTTCAGCATACACAATTAAAAATAAAAATAGATTCAATTTCCAGTTATGAAAAATGACAGTGTCATAGTGTTGGCTGAAATTGATTATTGAAGTTCTATTTTCCTATATGACTTTGTTACATCTACTCAAGCAATCGAATTGGTGTAGTGGAATCTGCTTACAGCAAATTGTGCAAACACTATCAAATGCAAATAGTATGGTAAATAAAATTGTGCAGTCGGATCTGTCCATTCAGGATTACCGTGCAAGCTGACTAAGCAGTTTGCAGGGGAATGGGCTTTAAAGGCTTTTAACGCTTTGTGCTGCAGATACCGTCAGCATCCTCTCTGGGATTTCCCGGAAGCTTACAGGTATTTACTTATGGTGTTTAACAAGGCTTGGGAGTGATGTCTTGTGACAGGTAAACTGAAGCTTTGGGCGATGGTTTATGCCTCAACAGTACCCCTCCCCACGTCCGTTTGATTGTGCTTATTGTGGCAAATTTAATGATGAGGGCAGCATCATTCTGACGCGCAGAGCAAGTTTTAGTGGAGCGATAACACGTAGCATGAAAGCTACATGTGCAAAGAAAGTGATTAACAGAATTTAGTGATTAAAACTGTTGAAAATGGAGCCACAGGGTTTAAAAACAGCAAAGTACAATAAAAAAAGAAAAAGAAAAATTACCCACAAGAGGTTGTGTAAGCGTGTATGCATTCAATCCCCATGTATACATGTTGAGTTATTTTGTGCAAACAGACAGTAAAAATGCTTATTGACCATTTAATTACAATTGTACATCTACTGGTGAGATGGCTACTCTTGTGCCACTCTGTTTTAATTGGAGCGTAGTGCACCACACGCTTCCTGATCCTGAGCATCTTTAGGATCCCACAGGATTCTGTCATAAAGGCATTCATTTTACCATCCATTGATCTAGTTATTACTGGTTTTGGACCAGTGGGTACTCATTTATTGAGCACCGTTGTCTTACTCCTCCTCGGCCACATTCATCCCTCGGAGGAGCACGCCGCCTCTCACTTCACCTCAATTAATGTAATTCTCTGGGAGCTCACTGGAGTGCTGATTGGAATGAAGAACTGCATCCAGACTACATGCCTGCGAGGGAATGATAACACTAGATCATTAACAAAACAGAGCTGCAAATGTTTACCCGTGGATGGCATTCTTCATCTTAATGTGTCCTTGTCTTTTCCTATTTACCCGCTTTGCCATAAAAAAAAAAAAAATTAAAATGATCACGCATTTTGAAGGAACGACTGGAAAAGCTTTCTTAACATTGTCTTTTTCTAATGGATCTTGAAAAATAATTGTGATTGGGTAATCAAGTGCAGTATTATTTTTGCAGGGATTTTGACCCTCTGCAGAGGAGTGTGTGGCCTCATTAAGATGCCTGACCGGGGTCTATTACCTGCTGAAGTTGCAGTCAGGAAGCTTTACAAAGTAGGGATTATGATATGATCATTTTCCTGATTGGGCTTCAGTGTCACTCGTAATGAAGTTGGACATAATAGCATATCATTGACTGACACCCAGTATGCAATAGCAGCATGACAGAGGGTGACAGGTGGGATTGAGCTTGTGATAAGGCCACTCCTTCTTCTTAGGTGTCTTAGCATGCCATACAAAGCCCCACACCACTCCATCTCACAGCGTTCAGCACTGACTTGATCAATGTGCGCTGAGGAATAGGAATGATTAAGTATAGCTGGAGGCAGCAAGGAGCACAGCTGGCTCCGGCGCAGGTCTCTGATCTCATACCATCATCTCTGCCTGTTTTCAAATCACTTGGTTTTACTTGATTACAGATGGTATCATCAAATCCCCAATCTGAACTTTAACCTTAGAGGGAATAAAATGAAATTGAGTGAAGTAAATCTGACCCATAAACCCTCTTTTTCGATGAGTCTGATGTCCGGTTGTCTATTGGTTCAGTGGAAAAACGTTATTAGTGGTGACCACAATAGTAGTAACGTGTCACCCCATAATTAACTGTCAACCATAATATCATAAGATTTTTTTCTACAGTCTCAATCTGTCAGATGTAATAAAGTCCATAAAAACCACTGAAGCACAAAAGTGTGCATTATCTGTCTTCACAAACCTTCTGTGAATCAGGAAGTGCCATGTGACCGGTTAGCAATTGACATTAAAGACAAAGTTAGAGCAAGACATGAAACTGCTTCCCGCTGGCATATTTCTGTGTATGGTGACAGCAGCCATCACGCATAGACAGGAGTCCCCCAGAGACATGTCCTGATGAGTGCAAACTAGATGTGAGGGATTTTGTTCCTATTTTTCTTTTATATTTCATCATGTTAGTGAACAATCCAATATTACAATCCAACTCCAAATGCTTGAATGCTGGAAATAACGTCCTTTAAGTAAAAATTAAATGACAGCCGGTGGCATCAGTTTTTCCCCTTCATTCAACTCATATTTCAGGATAGTCAACCGTAAATCATAGCATGATTGATGTTACCATCTTCAAACCAATGGTACCATCAAGTTTCCATCAAGTACATAAAACTGCAAATTATAAAATGATGAAATAGTTCATTTCATTATTAGGGGAAGATGCATGCTAATATTGCAACATTGCAATTAAATATGGTCTGTTTCTTTGCTCCCAAACCCTCTATTTACAGTATCTCTCTGTATCCAATTCCCTCTTGGTGTATGGTCTATATTTTATCTTAAAAGATTGCATGAGCCACGTGTCAGCCACAGCACATACATCACACTTGCCACCATCCGTCTTTGATTGCATCCTCCTGTTACTGCTGCTCCCCACCCCTGCTGTTTTTTTTAAACCCGCACAGCAAATTCAGACTAGAGGTAGGAAGAAGAGTGGGGGTGAAAAAAGGTCTGTGGAGCTAAAACAAAACACAGATGTGTTCAAGCATATGTGACCAAATTGAATTACCATCTGAAAAATCCTGTTAATTCCACTTAAGGCTGTGCCCCCTCACTTCATATCATGGTGATAGCATTGACTGATCGATTGTCTGCAAGGTGTGCAGTGGAAATGGTGTTTGAATCCACAGCAGACACAATGAGAGTGCGGTGCAAGATATATGCAGATTACTTGAATTACTTGTCCTTTGATTTTCTAGCTAAACTCAGTACTTCTCTTCTATGTCTCTTCTAAGTCTCATGGAACGCTACGTGTTCACAGCTGCGACTTCTGAAATACCTTTTGAAGCTCTGGGCAGGAAAGTGAACGACGCTGAATTCAAAAGTGTCAGCACCCTCAATTATGCAAGCACATACCTTATTCCCCGTAAACGCCCACTTCTATTCATCTAGACTCTGTGGCATGAATATTGCAAAGCCTACTCTGTGTTCTGTTAGAAAATGTTTCACATGAGAATGGCATCCTTTAGCACTTAACACTGGTGAACTTAACCAGCTAGTAGAAAATGGGCACAAGGTCCAAATGAAAATGTTTTAATACACGTTCATACTCCTATCAGTTGATGCTGCGGTCATCTATTTCCAGCACATATGATAGAAATGCATATTCCAATACAGCCAATAGCTTGGCTATATAGCCCTCAAACCAGCCTGTACAGCCTCATTTGCTGTGAATGTCCATGGTCTGCCTGTTCAATCTGCTTTGGTTTTCCCTCATGTTAAAAAAAAATTAAAGGATGCAGAATGATGGATAATTTAAATCATTGTTATAGTGTTACAAATTTCATTTTCTAACTAAATGTTTTGCCTTGTCTCTGTGTCTCCCCAGGTAACCAATAAGATGGCAGCCGGGGAAGCAACTGGGCACAGCTACCTGGTGGCTTGCTGGCAGCCCATTCTGATCCTGATGCTGGGCACCGTGCTGTCTGGCTCCACCACAGGCTGTCCTTCCCGCTGTGAGTGCAATGTTCAAGAGCGTTCTGTGATGTGCCACCGCAAGAAGCTCATGACAGTTCCTGAGGGCATTCCTGCAGAGACAAGACTGCTGGACCTCAGCAAGAACCGCATTAGAACCATCAACCCAGACGAGTTTGCCATCTTTCCTAACCTGGAACACCTGGAGCTCAGTGAAAATACAATCTCCACTATTGAGCCAGGAGCTTTCAACAACCTTTATGGCTTGCGGACACTGGGGCTCCGTAGCAACAAGCTTAAGCTAATCCAGCTCGGTGTCTTCACAGGCCTGAGCAATCTCACACAACTGGACATAAGTGAAAACAAGATCGTCATCCTGTTGGACTACATGTTCCAGGATTTGTACAACCTCCGCTCTTTGGAGGTGGGTGATAACGACCTGGTTTTCATCTCCCACCGGGCTTTTCATGGCCTAAGTAGCCTTGAGCACCTGAGTCTTGAGAAGTGCAACTTGTCCTCTGTTCCAACAGAGGCTTTTACCCACCTCCACAGTTTGATCACTCTCAGGCTGCGCCACCTCAATATTAATGTGATACGGGATTACTCCTTCAAACGGCTCTATCGGCTGAAAGTGTTGGAAATAGCCAATTGGCCATATTTGGATACTATGACCCCAAATTGCCTGTATGGATTAAACCTCACCTCTCTGACCATTGCAAATGCCAACCTGACCACAATCCCTTATGTAGCCCTGCGGCACTTAGTTTATTTGCGCTTTCTTAATGTTTCATACAACCAGATCCATACCATTGAGGGGAATAAACTCCACGATCTTCTGCGTCTACAGGAATTTCACTTGGTAGGAAGCAGACTGGCCATGATTGAGCCCTACTCTTTCCGTGGTCTAAACTACCTGAAGATTCTTAATGTGTCTGGAAACTCTCTAAGCACTTTAGAGGAGTCTGCTTTCCATTCAGTTGGCAACCTGGAAACCCTTGCCTTGTACGATAATCCCCTGGCCTGTGACTGCCGACTGTTGTGGGTTTTCCGCAGACGTTGGAGACTGAACTTCAACAGGCAGCAGCCTACCTGTGCCTCCCCCGAGTTTGTCCAAGGCAAAGAATTTAAAGACTTCCCCGATGTTCTGCAGCCTAACTATTTTACGTGTCGCAAGTCTAGGATTAGGGATCGCAAACCCCAGCAGAAATTTGTTGACGAGGGAGCCATTGTTCACTTCGCTTGCCAGGCAGATGGAGATCCTGCTCCAGTGATAATGTGGCTATCCCCTCAGAAAAAGTTCATCACCACCAAGACAATTGGAAGGCTCTCCGTGCTGCCAGATGGTACCCTTGAGGTGCGCTACGCCCAGATTCAAGATAATGGTACATATGTGTGTATAGCTAGCAATGCCGGTGGAAATGATACCTCTCTCGCTCACCTGCACATTCATAGCTACTCTCCTGACTGGCCTCACCAGCCCAACAAAACCTTTGCATTCATCTCCAACCAGCCTGCTGAAACTGGTGCTAACGGTACAAGAGCCAATGCCCCATTCCCCTTTGATATAAAGACGCTGATCATTGCAACCACAATGGGCTTCATCTCTTTTCTCGGTGTTGTTCTGTTTTGCCTGGTGCTGCTCTTCCTTTGGAGCAGAGGTAAAGGCAACACAAAGCACAACATTGAGATCGAGTACGTGCCACGGAAATCGGACGCTGGCATGAGCAGCAGCACGGTGGATGCTCCTCGCAGGTTTAACATGAAAATGATTTAACGGAGCTGGGGAAATTGATCAATTTTGAACTTGAAAATAAGACAAATGGATAAGAAGACATTTTCTTTCCTCTCTTACAAACCTGTGGATCCTGGTCTGTTAACATAGAGTAATATGTTTTTTCCTGACTGAAGCATTAAAGAGGACTGCAGTTACTGACTTTCACAAGGGAGAGAGGAACGAAAGCACGTATAGTGCTACTGGGCATTGGTGGTTTCTTCAAGGCCTGTGGGGGCATTAATTGAAAGTCAGATTTGTCATAAGCAGTTCATATACCTGTGGATTTATACTGAAAAAAATTTATCAGAAAAGAAAAACACTAACAGCCAGAATGGAGGGGCAGATCATATTTTTGCCATCGCTGTGTTTTGTCTGTATTTTTTATTTGGGGTTTGTTTGTTTTTTTTTTTTTTTTGTTTTAAGGTTAAAATGTCAAGTTATGAAAGAGATGTGTATGGGTTGATGAGCACGTGTATACAGCATTCATACATTTAAGTACATTACAATAGATTAGTGTTACAATTGTGAGTGCAATGTACTACATATGGTCTTTTTTTCTTTACAACAGTGATGATTGTTGTGTAATCCATCAAATGTAATCTGTGTCACAATACCAGACAAAAACTATGTTGAAAGAGTATGCCCAGCAATTAGCAGAAATACACAACATAGTATGGCACAACTGTGTTCAGAAATGCAAAGCTGTTTGTGATGTATTATGTAAAATCAAATTTGAATGTCACACCAGCTATTTCATAGCCACTTACAGTAAATACAATGAATGGTACTGTAAAACAGTTTACGCTGGTCATTATGTGACCTGAAAACTGAATGACATACAAAGTGCTTTGAAAATAAGTAGATTAAGTGATCGATGCAACTTTGATTAATGATACCAATCCTCAGTGCTGCACTGTAAAGAATCTGCCAAAATGTAGAAATTTTCTAGAAATACAAATATGACTATATTTAGTGTTGAAAAGTAGAAGAAAATCAAGTTATTAAAAGTGGCTCATCATTTAGGAGTTTAGCATAGGGGAAATACTTTGATAAAGCCTTTTGGACCCTGTATCCAATTTAGGTATCAGTGTTCCCCACCCTTAATTTCCCTAATGTAACCCAGACAGTGTGCAGCCCTGAATTTAGGGCTTGATACAAAAAAATTATGATGATATGATTCTCTGCACTAACAATAAATGCAGCATTAATCCTACAGTTTTGCCATCAGTCAGCATTGGTACTATAATACAATAAGCGCTTATCCCTGATTTTTGTAAAGTGCATTTCAAAAACTATTATGTAATGGTATTATTTCGTGCTCAACATGAGTTTGTGAGAAATAAAAAAGTTGTGGTGCTCACATTTTTAGATACAATGTGCTCCTCAAGCTGTAAAAGATTTCTTTCACTGTTTATTTTTATGTTTTATGAATTCAGTTGTTTATTTATGTCAATGCCCCCAACCCCACCATTAAAGCCATGGAAATAATTAATTCCAGGATAATTTACAGGTTTGTTATTCCCCAGAAATGTGCAATGTCTGTCAAGGGGAAAAAGAACTGTGTATATTATGCTCCCAGTTGGTCACGGATATAAAATCTGAGGGTAGAGCCTTACCTTTCCAACTACACACTGGACAGCTGGGCTTTGCAAACGTGTGTGAGGATGAAGGCTAAGGTATTTATGATGGATAACATTACAGACAACGACACAGTAATGGGCTGGAAGTATGGACAGAATATGCAGATGGTTGAAGTGACACAGATGGTTTCACCCATGGAGCAATCTGAACCAGCTTTGGTGTAATCTGTTTTGCATAAAGGAAAAAAAAAATCAGTGGATGTGGCTTATGATTCTCCCTCTTGCTGATTATGAATGCTTTCTTCGTTCAAAGTGTGGCTACTGTACCTAGCCTTTTTTTTGGTCCCGAGTGAACTCGGGATTCTGTTTTTTGTTTCGGTTATTCCTTTATTTTTATTTTGACCATGGATCATGTAGTCCAAGCCAACTTTTTACAAAAAAAAAGATTAAAAAAGAAATCTATGGAAAACACATTAAAATTGTTCTGTGCAATAAAGGTAATATGCAGATTTTTTTTTTTAATTAACAAAATTTTGTTGATGTTGAATTGTTGAGAATATGGTATGTTGTATTAAACAATCTATGGACTTTTTTAAACATATTATGGTCCTATCTTGATTTTAAACATGCATATGGTAAAGGCTTATCATAATAATGACAGCTGTGTGTCTGTGGGGTTGGTTCCAATGGCAAAATGATTACCGTATTTTTTGGACTATAAGGCGCACTTAAAATCCTTAAATCTTCTCAAAAATTGTTGTTGTTTTATGTGGTACACGGCGCTCAAAAATCGGTCAAAATGTTTTAGTACGACTTTGGTAAGCTACGAAGCTGCGCTGCTTAATGGATTGTTGGAGCATTATGGCCACCGTAGTCAGGAGCCTCGCGGAGTGATACGTACTGTGTGTAATGCGCCTTATAGTCTGGTGCGCTTTATGTATGAAAATAGACCGCTCATTGATATTGTATTGGCAGTGCGCCTTATAATCCGACGCGCCTTATGGTCCGAAAAATATGGCACTCACTATTTTCTAGCAGTGAAAATTTACCTCTCGCTACTGTAAAATGTTTCTTAATTAATTCCACTAAACAATTACAATTTAGCCCTTATCAATACAGATTTATGAAAGTGAAATACGTTACAGTACCCATTTAATAGACCGCTACCCAAACACAAGCCGAAGTCCAGCTGAACATTTGGGTTTATTCTTGTGACCAAATGAGCAATTTAATGTTTGATTCCTCTGATTGAATAGCTCATTAAATGATGATGTAGACTGGAAGGCAATTTAACATCATGTGTTTCGGCACTAATTACTTGTTTTCAGGGGCATCAGCAATTCACTTGTTCATTTCCTTTCCTCTAAACATTAATTAACCACTATTGGTAAAGGAGCACAGACATTAATAAATATATAGATATAGATACACACACATAATTTACTCTGCACATTTTTGAAAAAGAGACAACTTTGATAACTAAATTTGTGAACCTCAAAATCAGACAAAAACTGTGATCTGTTTAACATTGAAAAACAGTTTTATTCTTAGATGTATCTTAGTGAAAAATATGAGCAAATTAGGTTACCCTTTGAAGGTTATGGGAAATGACCAGGGATACGACTAGGACAGCCTAGTTTCATAAAACATGGTGCCGCTCTGCATTAAGATGGGATCTCTGTCCCCTTCCTTTTTATTCCACTTCCCTGCTTCCTTGGTTAGGACTCCATGGGGACTTTTGACGTTATTTCTCTCCTCAAACTGAATCAAAGCATGCTCATTTATCTTCTGACTTGAAAAACAGACAGGCAGGAAAGCAGAGGAGAGGAGCTATTCTTGAGGCTTCAGAGCCCTGGGGAGTAATGGAGACATCTATTGTTTTCATTCCTCAGATATTAGATCTGTGCTTAAAATTCTAGGTCAGGAGCAGTCTGATGGATTCTGACACTGTGCGACAAGTCGCCTCTCCTCAACCGAGCATGAAAATACAGACACACCTCTGGGTGTTTCTTCCACTCATCCAGATCCATGTGCTTAATGACATCTGGGAAACACTGCAAGTAAGCAAACAAAAGTGTGAATTTGCTGTTGGCGGTGCCTCCGTCACACAATAGAAGCTTCAGATGTCTAAAATAAAAAGCAAGTCTTTTGAGATTTATGTGTATTGTAGATGTGGAATCCAAACCCAATGGGTGCGAGGCTGTTTCTCATATCCATGTCATATCCATATCAAAGGGTCCAATTTAAGCCCTTGTGTTTCCACATTATACCTGCTGTGTGTTAATTCAACTATTTTAACCACCGCCAGTCAAATCCTACATTTTTTAGCGTTTGTGGTGATTTTGTCGACTCATAAGTAAATCCCAATAGGTACTGAATATAAGAGGTGCACAATGACTGGAAATCAAGAGGATTAATTAATTAGATTTGAGATGTGCCTGAACTGAACAGGCATACATCATTTCAATAAGTGAAAGGCAACAAAACTAATTAATGCTAGCACTATCTCCACTATTGATGAAACATGATAAACCTAAACTTGTAATTTTAAACAATAAAATGCCTGTTATGCTGTAAAAATCCAGCACCAAGATGTGATGAGCTCAGTGTAGAGGGACTGGACTTATCAGGCTCAACTTAGAGCGCTGTGGTTGTTTAGAGTTTATTGCCTCACTGTTGTAAAACTTCATCTGCTGCAAATAGTCATTTTCACGCATCATTAAGGCAAAATGGGATATAGCAGCAAACAACAATTTTCAAAAAATACATGGTGTTAAGTCTGACATCCCCTGCAAGCGACAATTTCCCAAAAAGTCACACATGACAGCTTTGTTCTATTTTTCTTTTAAATTAATCATCCTAATTTTCTATGTGGATGGCCAATATTACTATGCTCTGGCACAGCATGTATCTCTGGACTGTGGCATGTTAGGAAAAAACAGTCTGAATTATGTTCTGTACATATATTTCTGATAGAAATGTATTCATAATCATTGTCTTACTTTTCCAAGATGCCGTATTTTGTTTTTTGTTTTTTTCAGTTATCTCAAGCAAAGATTTTTTTCACTATATAGGATAAAAACAGGAAGGTTATATGTATAAAATAATAATTTGAAATATTAGAAACACAAGCTTCTCAAAAATAATTCTAAAAAATGGATAGTCATATGTAACTGATGTTTTCAGTCAAAATATCAAACGCCACATTCATCTTTAGCATATTTCTATTTAAATATGTGCCTCGCATTTTGTCAAAACCAACCTGAAAAACACGTACCATGGAGGTATCCCACATGGCAACGCCGTGCTTTTAGTGCTTGCCACACTCATACATATAGATATCATTTAAAACAAACATTTCACCCGGTAGTTCAGCATTAATGTGAACATAACAGACCGTTACAACAGTTTGCAGGTCTTCTAAGGAGACTGGACACGCAGCGAAATTGGGGGGTGTCTTGTCTTGTTTCAGACAAAGTCAGAATCAAAGAAACAACATCCTTTGTTCAGAAGTGAGGAGCAATGTGTTTCTGGAGGCTGTTGACTGAATTTCTCTCCTCAGGATCACTGGGAAACTGGACATGACAGTTTATTTTGTTACCAACTTCCACTGACTGAATGATGAATTTAAGAGGCTCCCATACAAGCCAAGCAGTGGCAAGCCTGCTTTAAATCACCGTTAGCGGGGACACTGCTTGACTGATAAAGGCCCACGCCCGATTTTAACTGGTGCCGCACATCCTCAGGTCTGTTTACTGGATGACCTTCTGTTTACTACAGGACCTTCACTGCCACAGCACATACTGGCATTCAACACAAAAAGAAATGTAAACATGAACTTAATAAAGTTATTTTGTTGTTATTTTATTCATGTTGGTTTTTAACACACTTGCAAATATATTAAAGTGAATAGTGAACTACTGTAGTGGATCTGTAAATACGTCTCACTTCCTAGAAAGATTTTTTTTTCTTAGCTACAATTTTCTCAATATAGCCACAGTAATTACCATATGATCTGTGCGAAAGATGCTTTCCTGGTGGTGGGATGTCTATTTATATTAGTGACATAACAGTCAGAATATTCATATTTATTTAATATGCTTTAAGTTGAACAGTGGGTGAGACTTTGATCCTTCTGGGTTCAGGGGTTTATAACTGGTGTGGTTCCCATGAGGGGACTTAGCTGTTGCTTTGATGCCGAGTAGACACTTTCTGCATAGTCAATAAACACTTCCCCGAGCTCTGCTGCTAAAAAAAAAGCCACCTGACTCCCCTCTGTTGCTTGCTTTTGACTGCTTTGCTATTGTTTCGCCGTCTTGGCCGGCTCGTGGCTATCGAGCATGTACCAGGATGGTGTCCAAAAAGACGATCTGTCGAGGCCCATTTCTGCCTGGGCCATATGCCACAGCCCACGTCTCTGTAGGCGACTCAATCTACCCTCCTTATTTATTTAACAGCCCCATGAAAGAGTCATGAGTTCCCAATCCGAAAAATGTGACAGCCAAAAGACTGCATCTGTCTGCCATTAAAACCATCTTTTTGGCAGCCTGCTAAAATGGACTCACTGCTGGTGAACATCTATAGTGAATACTTGTGCTCGCTTTAAAGGGACAGATTGTCAGCAGGCAGAGCTACTGCCAGGGTGATCTGGGCAGTTGTTATCAAGGTAAATAGGTGAGAAAGTAAGGGGCCAATCCATCCTATAATTCTGTTCTATTTCCAATTCCCTCATGTAAGACCTGAATATGCCACGGTAAAATAATTGAGAGCTCAGTTGTTGTTTCACCTTGGAGTGGCTAACCAGTGTGCAAATAATTTGGCTCCTGCCTACTCGCCTCAAGGACAGAGGGCTGCTGAAATTTGATGGGGCGGCTGAGGCAGGTGCCACTGCGAGATAGACGACGTGATCTGATGAAAAACAGCACAGCCGCTCTCATTTGTCAGCATTGTTCCAAGATATCTGCAGGTGAGTATGGATTTCATTTTTCATTATTTTCTCCATCTGCCTTCTGATATTGAGTTTTTGTCTGTCTGGGTAGTTTGATGGTAGCACCTCTGGAAAACTACCCAGACAGACAAAAACTCAATATCATTGTACAAATCTTATCTTTTGTTGTGTTATTCTTGCACAGTATGATAGGCCTTTAACATCACTGGTAGATAAGATTTGTACAATCAGAAATGTTGAAACATCTAAAATTTTACTATTACTGATAGATATAAAAGTATAATCTGACTAGTTGCTGTAATTTTAATTTTACCTCTAAAAACACATTTGGTAATGTTGCTCAACAAATATTTTTCTTGCAGTATAAGTTGGGCTTTTCATAGGCATGAGGTGCATATTTTTGATAAAAGTTGTTACACATTTAAGAGAATAAATACCATACCATGCTGTGATTTATGATGTTGGGCTGTGTAAATGAATGAATGAAAGGAAAGGAAATTATGGAAAGGTGGACTAAATTTCTTAGCTAACCTTCTAGGTAGCTCCCCACGTCTACTTCATTCCCAGGACTCCATGCTATTAGTTTAGTCTCTTTAGCAGCTAATTGATCAACTGAAGTTATTGATTGACTTGGATGTTTCGTAACTTATGTTCCCAGGTGCATTACAGTCAGAGAGTAGACAGAAAGAGCTATAATTGACTCCAAATCTGCCTTGGTAATGTTTGAGAGCCCTGGCCTTTGTCAGTGCTCGAAACTCGGGCACACAGGTCTGACAAAAATGAGGCACTATCTGCCCCAAAGTAATGCTGAAAAATTAGTAAAATTAAGAGTGGATTTTAAAATCCTCCTCCTCAAATATAAGGCTGTACATGGTCTGAAACCATCATATCTTAATAAACTGATAACTCCTACTAGAGAGCACGGACTCCTTTTCCATTACACATGAACTAAACCCATTAACTCAATATGGCCACAGTTTATAACTCCATATATGATGATCATGTTCTCTGTTCATGTGGCATCTATTGCACCTCCGTCTCTTCCTCAGGTTTCTTCTGCTTTCCATAAAGGTTGTTTTTAAGTTTTTCCTGACCTGTTTTGAGTACAGAGGGTGTCACAACAACCCCCTCCCTCCCCCACTGTAGGGGTCAGCCATTCATGTTTTTCCTTTAATTTGTCACGTGTTTGTCAGCGTATTGCAGACATCAGTGTACGACAGCCTAAACAAGTCTCCGAACGGCTGATTGAGGTGCTTGAATCGCTTGTGTTCCAAAAATAAATCATTTCCAAAAACACAGCTGTGTCTAATCAAAAAAGGCATGTTATCCAAATCAAGCACATTCAAACGTTCATTAGAATAATGACGGGCTCTATCAAAAAAAAAAAAAAAAATTAGTCATCGTTGATGATCAACCCTGCCTCCTATACTAGAGTTGCATATAACTCCATATTGACTGATCTTAATTACAGGCTGCTCTGAAAAAGTAAAGATGTATTTAAAATCACTTATATTTGACAACATTATAATTATTGTATGGAGCGTGCTTTATCACCGCACTTTTCCTGAGGCGTTCGAGGTAATAACTGCACGACAGCGTACGTTCAGCAGATCAATTGATTCCCCAAAGTTCCCACGAAGACACAAAAGACTGCGATCAGTCCGTGTTGTTCCCCGAGATCCAAATCCCTGCCAGTAAAATTGTGTAGATGTCAGAAACCAGTTGAATGCCTCGGCAATGGCTCTCTCTTCGCAAAGCCCCGGGGATGAGCAATACAACAATGGCGAGACACCATATAGCTCTGGAGATATTACAAATCTAAGCTGGTTTGGCTTTTTCAACAGTCTCACTGCAGGAGCCCACAGAAGAATTCACTCTCATTCAGCGGGACAGAATTGCTCGGCTTTGCTCAGCTTTCAATTATTTAAAAGGAGTCAGAAGGAGAAAGATGATGGTGAGAAAATCCTGTTTCTCTCACATTACACTGCAGAGGAGAGCCCTTGAGATGCCTCAGTTGTCTTATAACATATTACAGTGCTCTGAAATACATTTTTACACCTTTTTCTTTAAATTTTATAGTATCAAAACCGCATCAATACTGCTAATACTCATTGTCATTATCAAAAACCAGTCTAGTGAGCTTTGGTCTTTTTCAAATGAATGAAAGCAGATGATCAGCAGTTATCACTTCACTTTACTTTTTAAATTATTTCCCAATAGTCAATGCTTTGAGATGACAAACATGCATGCCACACATTACCCACAGAAATAAATGACTGGTGGGGTGCTATGGGGTGTTAAAAAACGTAATCTATTACAATATCAGGGGCAGCCAGAGGAAAAATTGGCTCAGCTAATTAGAACAAAATAAGTAAACTTAAAATCTCCAGGCGGTTAAATAACTTCTTTATATAGGTTACAGTGCTTTGTCATTTCTAGCAGAAATAGGTTAAATAAAGGAGGCAAACAGCACTAACTGGCTGTATTAGAAAATGTAATTAAATCATGAATACATTCAAATAAAAGAAATGGTAGAATGCAGAAATGACACTATAAGCCTGTGTCAGTCATGCATTTGTTAACTGTTAAACAAATAAACTGGGTGATACAGTAGTTTGATGGTGTTTTTGGATATGTATTCATGAAATCGTATGGAAATTTATATAAAAAAAAACAAAACACTGCATTGCCTATGTGAAGGCAATTCTACTGAAAAACCTGTTGGAAAGTAAAACATGTTCTCTTCAGAGTCAAAATGTCTAGACACCAACATCCATATAAGTTTATAGTGAAGAAGTTCATTTGCATACCAGACAGTACATCCTGAGCTGAGGTTTCCAAGGAAACACAAAAGCAGCCTCGGCAGGTTGGTTCTGCATTTTGCTCAAACACAATACAACTTTCTCGCCGGCGTGTTGACTTCTGCTCTTTGACTCTGCTCACTTCAAAGAATGAATGTCCCCTTTTTTCTTTTTCACATAATTGAATTTTTGCAGGGCTTGCATCTTAAAAAAAAAAAAGAGAGAGAAACTAAACACACACACGGTGCGTTTCTTTGTGCTCTTGCATCAACTGCTTGTGACATGGGTTGATTTTTCCACTTGTTCACGAGTGCCCGTAGTGCACGCAGGTGGGTCAAGTGTGAAGAGCACGCAGCTCTTCACACTTGACCCAACAAAGACGCTCATATTTTGTTCATTTGTCCAGAGAAGAGTTGGTTGAGCGCTTTTTGTCATTATTCAGTGACAGCCTGGCTAATTTAGTTGCGAATGCGTTCACATCTGTTAGCTGCCTGCACCCCCCCCCCCCCCCCACCCCCCCAGCAAAAGCTCAAGAAATTTTCTCGAACGTTCAGGTCACTGTCGGCCCAGCTACTTTATATTTGACGTGAAGTTGGAGGAACCACCTGGTGTTGTCATCTAAAATTAGAAATTTCTATATAAAAGAAAAAAAAAAAAGATCCCATCCAAATCCTTTGATTATAACAGCTGCTGATAGGATCAGCATACATCATTAACTTGTGACTTTAGGGTAGAACAGCATGTATGAGAGAGAATTGGTGTTTTTAAAGCCAAGACATGCTGTATGACTAAGTAATTTTATTTAGGAAAAACATGATAGTTTTTTTTTTCTTTTTTCTTTTTCTTTAAACCAGATGATGCCAAATTACATGACATAACTCCAAGGCATCTTACATAGTGTTGAGGAGCCTTCGGGCTCAGTTGTTTGTGTGAATCTGCTCAGTGGTAAAGTGTGAATGAGTAAGTGTCTGTGTGTGAAGCATGAGTGTATCCACAGTGAAAACACTGTGTGGGAAACAAAGTTTTTGGGGTGGAAAAAAAAATCAACTAGCTAATTGATGAGGACCGCTACAGCAGAGATGTAACTTTTGACCCCCATCAAGCATGTGAGCTGCTTTAAAGAGAAGCCTGAGCTGCATAACTCAGCCCCGGAGACAACAGATCTGAATTTACACCTGCTGGATGGTTATCTGAGGCTCAGCTATCTGGAACAGCAGGGCAAGCCAGAGAGGAAGTGTCTGTTAATCCCATATTCCTTGTTCTGACAGGATCTTAACACATCAGACTGCAGAGACCAAGCGCTCCTGGGGTGAATTTACCTCGGGACTAGTTTCTTGACACATTAAAGAGAGACTCAAGAGACTCAGAGCTGTGTGATCTCTGAAACCAAGAAAGCAGCCTAAGCTGAGAGCTTGCTACTCTTGAAAGTACAGTGAAAAACAGGTGTGTTGTTACACTATGGCTTGACACTTTTTAAACAGGAGCAGATTGAGATATAGTACAAAACAAGCACTGGTGCGATAAGTAAAATATGTGCAAGGTATTTGTGAGTAAATGGTGCAGAGGCACAGATGCAGAAGCCTAGATAATTCATGACAGCTGCAGAGTTGCTGCACACATGATAAAGGAAAACAAAACACAAGGGGAGAAAAAAAGACGCTGCAGAGAGGATAGAGATTAAAAAGAAAGAAAGAAAAACTCTGAAGCAGCATGCAGTCAAGTGATCCATAAAAAATGGTGTATGCCGTGCAGGTGGAGCGGTTAAAGCAGTGCCTCCAAGTAATGTTGTGTCTCATTTAAAATAAAACCTTTACTCAGTTTTCATTAAATCACCAGGGGGTCATTTCACTACATCTCACTGTATCAGCTAAGTGAGAGCAGGAAATACAGGAACGCTTTGGAGCTGATAGGTAGGTAAAAGCAGAGTTGTCAAGAAGTCCTCATGTTTTAAATAGTAAGGCTTGTATTTGGCAAGCTTCTTTTTCAATGTTTCAGGCAGTGCAACGTCAGTAAGAACTGAATGTTTTTTTTATTCTTACAGAAAGTAGATTTTATTTAATTTCATTTACACTTTCAGAGCCTATTGGTTTGACGCTCTGTAAGATATAAAAAAATGTTCTTTAGCAGTTTTGTTTGTCCTGAAAAGCCCAGGTCTTTGCCTGTCTTTTTTATTTGTCACTGTTAATGAACTCTGTAAGGGGGGACCTCTTAGCTGCTGCACTGGTTCAGATATAATGATTTGACAGATAAACCTAACTGGATCCAGGCAGATGGATGTAAAAATACACATTTGCTCATGATATTAAAGTATTAAATCAATATAATTGAAGTTAAAATATCATTTACCACCAAGTCAGACTATGCAATGATTAATAATTAATATCAGTAATGTACCGCTATGGATGGTTCTCGTTCAACAGGGATCTACAATTAACAACATTAACCACTTCAGCTGCAGCGTAATTACTTTGCCATGATTGCAGAAGCAGATATGAGTAGTTGCACATACAGTAGCACATTAGAGAACTGCTTTGTTAGTGTGAGAAGTAATTGAAAGGTAAACTTCTAAGAAAGACGCACACCCTTCAGGAGGTATCCTACACCTTCCAAGGATTCTCTGAGTTTTGCAAACCAGCATATCATTGGATTGGATCTAAATTACTTGTTGCTCTGCACCTCAGTGTTGATGCATGTATAAAGATTCAGTCAGTGCCAAAGGGTTTTTTTTGTTTGTTTGTTTTTTTTTTTGTTAAAGTTATTTTGTCGTTCTGAATATGTTCTATCAAGGTAATAAGCTAAATGCTAATAAAGGCAACCCTTAACCCTCTGGAGTCATCTGACAGTCTGGCGCATCCAAATTACACAACTGATTTCTGATGACGTAGCAGAAGGCGCAGCCTCACTGGGTCTCCGTTTCAACTTGTGTCAAAAGTGCTGACTTCAAACTATAAGGCAGTTCTTAAATTGTGTTGATAGGCCGGGTGAAAACAGACTTGTGAACATGCTTGGTGTGTGTTTGGTGCACGATGAAACAGTAAAAATAAGCTATGGTAAAAGAAGTGCTAAACACCTGTTGACCTCATCAATATTAAATGTATATATTTGCCTGAGGCCTTGTTGTTTGCTAAATTTGTACATAAGTTTTTGAAATATATAATTTACATCTGAATTCAGTTATAAAAATGCTTAAAAAAAATCTAACTTTCTCCTATTCTGATTTTATATTTTTTTTGTGTGATTTTAGGTCCAATGTGTTAATACAGTATGTCAAAATGAAAAAAATAACACAAATAAAGTCACACATGGGAGGTTGTGCTAAGAAAAAAATATATAAATAAACAAAAAACAGAGACCAAACAAGGCAATTACCTTTTTAAAGTGAAATATAAAGGTAATATCAAAATCCTTGGACCCCAGAGGGTTAAAGACGAACGCTGAATTCAGTATATTGTATATGTGCAGATGGTGTCTTGCATCTGTTCAATACTGAGAACCATATGAAGTTTATCAGTAAAGCTCCTCATTGCGGTAAGCCACACTTGATAGAACCAATGAAAAAACAGCACTGATTTCTATAAATAACACTCTCAACCAACAGCTGTTGGTTATCCTCCTCCGGACATACTTATTAGGCCGCTGATGCTCTTGGCAGGTTAGCGGGCTTAAAAGATTGGCTTACGGTTTCCGTGAACTTGGCTAGTAAGGTAAACTGGCGAACCTACAGCAAATAATTAGCTAGATTCTGTTCTTTCAATTAGCAGTGTGAGGAGGCTTTACAGTATTAGATTCCTCCCCTGCCTACTTGTTTTTTCACCGAGCTTCAGTGTAAAGTTACTAAGCCAGAAAACACGTGTGCGGAAGATTTCGGGCTCCACCTATTTGAGCGTAACTCAGCCAATGAGACTGTGTCTGTCTGGAGAGCAGCTCTGACTCTGAGTAATGTTTGCATAATTTAAAAGGCCAATCTGCATGAAATTGAATAAGTTAATCTGGTGTCATCTTTTCCCGCGTTTGACCCCTCACACACTCAGACGCAGCGCACACGGAGTATCGCCACGTATCATGTGACAGTGTGGGTCAATGACAGAAGGTAATCACTTATATCTGACAGAAATCAAGACTGAGTTTTTTTCTGTGTTTTTGAGTATGAATAAAACATGTCATGTAAACACACTGGTGATAAATTAAAGGAAAAAAATTGTCTCTGTAACATGTGAGGGTCACAGCATATGATCCACATCATTTTCATCCTCATCAAACCATTCAGTGACCCATCGAGTCCTATGGACGGGGGCATCATCTTAGTCTGATGGAAGTGGAGGAGACCACTTCCATCAGGATATAAATGTTTCATTGGAGGATAAAGGTGATAATTTTCTCTCTTCGTATTGATTTGCAGTGACCCTTCCCTCTCGGGGGACAAGTGGACATAAACCATGCCATGGCAATCCCCTCACAGCATCGCCACAGACCTCCTCAGTGTAAGGTCAGCGTTCAGTCCTGTACCACTCGTCAAGGATTTGTCGAGAACAGACATCACTTTGTCTTTTGACTGAAGCAGTTTCATAACACAAGCCATGAGTAACCATGGTTGGTTGAAACAGTCCTCAAAAGAAGTAAAAATAGACTCAATTGTGGGTCAGAAGGAAACAGAAGGAAAAATATGCATACTTTAGTTTAAGATTAGTTTAGATTTAGTTTTAAATTTACTCAGTCCTATGCTCCCATGTGCAAATAGATCACATTTATTTGAGCGGATTTGCAAACATGTCCATCCTTCAGGCTGTGCACAGTTATTATAAAGGTTGATTACAATTAATTATTTCCGTCTCAATGGATGATTTTCTTGCACTCTAATCAAAACAAAATACCACAGCAAACTTCATTCTCTGCATTTCCATAAATGACAAGACATTTGCTTGCCTTAAGCACCATCTCCTGCTCAGGCCCAACAGTGTAATGAATTTATGAGGAATGGACCTTGTTTCTCGCCAGATATGCAGAGCCCAACTTTGCCATTAAAGATAATTAAACTTGCTCAAAGAAATGAGTCGCGGGGAGCTACCGGGAAAGGTCTGATTGCTTAGACCCCATGTTATATAAGTTTAATTCGAAACTAATCTGTGCAAGGTAAATGCGTTTGCTTCGAACTTGAGGCCAAATAAAAAATGTTGAGTTCCACCATCAATTATGCCCGTCCACCAACAAGCCTGCGACAATGAGATTGTGGTAAATGTAAAAGTAATGGAAAAAAGGGGACTGCAGCGTAGTGTTTACATTCCTAATGATGTAGGGAAACAATGGACCAAACAAAACACATTCCTACATCACAGAGATATACATAGCCTACTTCATACTGGAAGCGCTCTTGCTCAGCAGTACTATTTCTGCCGGGGGAATCCATTCAGTATCGAGTAAACTCAATAGCCCTCAATTCGCCCCTCCCTTTCAAAGCATGCAGGAAAACCTACGCTTGCCTGTGGGTGCGTTCGAGCTTGACTTGCTCAGCAAAATATTGCTCATAATAGTAGTTAGCAATAAGAACTGCGTTGTGATACTGAATATTAAGATAATGTCTAACAGGACATGGTGCTCTGGTATTGTGGTCAATAGTCAATAGAAGGCTCTGGTTTGATACATTAGACATCGCTATTAAATGTGTTTTTTTACATTGATTTCGTTTAAATATTTTGAATCAGATGTTCACACTGATGTGCATAAATCACCCCATAGCGTGGTAATCTAGAGCCGTCATGACTGGACCATCTAAAACAATTGTCAGTCCCTCACCACCAGATCAAGCTGCATCTGGGCCACTATAGAAACATATATGTCATGTTGATGTGAACCAAAAGGAATAGTTTTGCATTTTTTAATTATGGACATGGAGCAGTAAGATTACCTTAGCATAAAGACTGAAAATGGGGAAGTAGTTTTGCAGAATGTAACAACATACGAAAATCTTTTTTTCTGGAAACAAATACTTTCACATGACAAATCTATATGCTGATTTATATGTCTTTGCTTAAGTAGGCATCTGATATTGAATTCTTAATGAAAATCTTGTTTTGGTCTCATGCGGCTCCTACAATCAGCCCAAGCTTGGCCAGATTAAACACAATTGCCAGTTTTTCTCGTGAACACAGTGTTGCGAAACAAAACTGAAGATCAACAGTTTTGTCATCTCTGCAGTAATTAAGCCCGTATATGTTCTCTTGCAGTGTTGTATACAAAGCCAGACACACACACACATCTGCAGCACCTATTTATAATTCATGCAGAGAGACCACACAAGATTAACCTTGATCTGTCCTAGAACAATGCATCGCGGTTTTACACGCATTTCTAATGCTGCAGCTTTTCAAACCACCTGTTTGATGTGTATTTTGTAACACTGATATAAAGAAAATCCACAGACTGCATCCATAGAAATTATAGAATAAGTGTCAGAGGAGTTCGTGTAGGAGGGTGTTTACATAAGAGATGGGTACAGTGAGGATGGATGAGTCTTCCTGCATGTATTGTGGGTTGGGGGCGTGAATCGGTGGGCTCACTACATGTATGCAATTGGAAATGGACAAAATGGATGAATTGTGTTGACATTTTCAGCCCATGATAGAGATCTCAGTCACATTATGACATTTCTGCTTGAAGAATTATCCGCTTATGCATCCTCCAGATTTAAAGTGGACCAAAGTAAATCAATATATCGTATGCAGAACGGAGAGAGGGGTTATTAAAAACAGACATGCTCAGGAGGCTTGGATTTAACCAAGAATGAGATTTTTTTTACCGGGCTGCAATTTTGATTACTTTCCAATGAGATTATTGGCCTTGAAAGGAATGTTATTTGGTATATTTTGATGTTGATGTTTTTGATTAGTATGCTGACTGTTAAAATGACTACATTTTATTTTTGACCATTCAGTACTGGAGCTATTGAACTGAACGAAATAATTGAAATTTCACATTGTTTAAATATATTAATGAACCAATACACCTTGTAATGTTAAAAGAAGAAGTTATAGAAATAATTATTATTATGACTCAATAGTTTCCATGAGTTCTCCACTAATCAAGCTAATAACCTGATGTATGCTCAGTAATTGTTCCTGTTACCTAGCAACACCAATGTTGAAGTCACTCTGGATCAATCTGGTGTTTAGTGTTCAAACACCAAGATAAACTGTTATCCACCACCAAAACTGCATTCCAAATACTGTATTATAAATAAACTGCCAAAACTGTATTTTTGGTTTGTGGTTGGTGGTTTCACTGAAGGCTGAGTACACATGATTGGCAGAAAGGTAAGGAACAGGCATAGGAGACAATTCCACTGTCATAAAAAAAGACTAATTCATTTAATTAATTTATTCATATACCTTCTTTCAAAAGTGTTCAAAGAGTTCAAATACAATCTATCACAATGCCAGCCGTAGTTAGTGGATCTGCCAACATGTTTGAGTAGATCAAGTTAATACCCCTTTAGGATGGATCCATGCAGCGTTATCTCTACTTCACTTAGCTCATTTGCTAAATTTGCATTACAACTGATTATTATTATTTTGCTGTCTGTTCTTTATTATTTTTTACTTAACTCACTTTGAGCATTACAGATGAAGCAGCTGCTTTATTTGGGCCTCTTCAAACAGTAATTTCTTATGGTGGATCTACAAGACTGTCTCATCTATTCAGTGAACACCACCAAAGAAAAAAAAAGTTTGCAAGTTTGCATCTTGTAATTTGCATTTGAAGATGATTCACAGTAGCTCACCTATAAAGTGGAAAGAATGAGCCCAGCCAGCTGCGCTCACCTCCTTAACGTCACCTAAAATGGGAAAGTTAAAAGCCCAAGGGGAACATGTTTATTCCGCCTCTTGCTCGGGGTCCTGTGTATGGTGGAGAAAAACGTCTCAATGGACTACAATTCACGCTTTCATTTGAGGTGTTGCGCCACATCCTCTTTAAGAGTTAGCGATGCACAATCATCTGCTCAAAGGCCTCCAGTGTTCGGATCCATTCAGTCTGCAACATCTGCTTTCTCTTGTTCCATGAACGCTTCTCTTCAGAAAGAAAACTTCACTTTCAAAAGTCTTCTTTTTTTTCCTTTACTTATGCCATTATCAGATCGTAGCATGTTGTGATGTAGCATTGGTCTAATGATGGCATACTTCTTAAGTTGAATGTTGTGCAATTAAATAAAAAATACATTGTTTAAAAGTTTAAACTACACATTATATTGATTATCAGTTATCTTTTTGTGTGCTTTGGTTTGTGTCATCACTTTATCTTTTGGTCGATAAAATGAAAATTACTTTAATAATAAAAGCCATTTACAATTTCTCAGAGATCGAAGTGATGTCTGATGTCCAAAAGGGCCCCAAAGTAGTGACCACAGCAAATGTGTGGTCATTTTCACTAATAGAAGATAGACAATCCTTAAAAAGTAGATTGAACCAGTAAACTTTTGTGTGCATTAAAACTTTTGTGAGATTTGTGGTTATTTGATTAGGCCTTTCTCAAGACCAAAGAAGAAACAAACAAAAAATAATAATTTGAACAAAAAAGTTATCAGTCTGAAGGTGACACTCAAAACAAACTTAGTGGCATTCATGAAAATTTTGCATAAACAAAATGATGCTTTGAGGTAAAGCAGTCCATTAAGGACACGGCACAATCTTTTGCAGAATCAGGGTTAGGATTTTTTTTTTTTCCCCCAAATTGTACGTGCTTCTACTAGGATTTCTTTCTAATGCTCAGATTACTTAAGGACGTAACTGGCTCATAAATCATCTGACCATCTGCATTCAGTCTCATGCTACGCAATCTTAACGAGAGTTTGACAAAACGCTTAATGGAGCCAGGCTTTCACCAGGAAGTCTCGGTTGCTGCAACCTCCATTGAGAAATACCTGTTTGATCGGTAAGCGATCGGTGAGCGAGTCAACGCGTGAACATGCACAACATCACAATGGCTCTGCAAAGTGAGCATATGGCTTTCCGGATCTGAACAATTAATCAGTTTTAGGTGAAACTTGAACACCCGGGCTACGTGACGAATAAGAGGGTGTTGCTAATATTTCATTGGAGAGCGCATGTTTATGTGTACACTGTAATCATATCATCAGTTATCCCACAGCACTCTGCTTAATCTGCATGTTGAGTATTGTATTACACATAAAACCTACACAAATACTGTTTTAGCACTGATAAAAGTGATGAATGATAGTAATGTTTCCTGTGACTGTACAGTGTATGTAATATGTAATTACATTACATTTATTGCAATATCTGATTTGCGAGTGAAGATAATGAAAGTTATTCTCATTTATGGCTACAGTGACCATGCTAAAAGGATAGTTCAAAGTAGTTCAAATGAACAGAATCACCGCTAATTAAATGGCTGTTTTCAAGATTTCATGATATTTAATAGAGTTAATCAAAGGAAATTTGACAGATTAATTGGTAACATGGAGTTTGAGATTGAATTAATACTGTGGGCATCTGAATGATCTCTTGTACAAGCTTTGCTTCAGAGAGGCAATCAATGCATTTCTTCACACACAGTGATGCAGCCTGGATGGGACCATATGCTCTCAGTTGTGCTCTGCGTTGTTAAATGAAAATGTGAAAATATAATACATTGAGCACAACCTCTCTTCTCTCTTCTCATTTCCGACACCCCAACATGTTAATCAGAGGTGGCAAGTGGGCCTCTCACTTTTGCAAAGGTGTCTTCTCTCCATGCACATATGTGCCTCTGCATTAAACAAATGTGTCTCTGCCTTGACAGAGACAGACATGAGTGTCTTGTTTGAGTGCAAGCAGGGGGGAAGTAAACACCACAGGTTTGACAAAACACCTCATGGCAGCATCTTCGATGTTATCACTGCACTTCTTTTTCTTTGTGTCCCTGCAGCAAACCTCAGCTCAAACTCTGTCTGATAGGTGAATAATTTTTTGTTCTGTGCATTTTAAACCTTCCTTGAAAAAGTAACATTCGGTAAATCTTTAGCGTTCTTCCTTAAACACTGTTGCCGACACTACAGTTCAATGCCGTGACACGTCTGTCAAGAAACAGGCTGCTCGTGTTTTCAGGGTGCGGTGTAATTGTTACCAAAAGGTACCTTACAGTTCTTCTTGAGGTATGCTTTGCTGTTTTTCCCTCCACCAAAGAAAATGAAGACACATTTTCTCTTGAATCTGCCTGAGGCTGTGCTTTAAAATGTGGCTGGATAGGTGTGTGTTTTTCTCACCCTCTTGAGCGATTTGAGACACCTCACAGTACGTGTCACAAATTTCTGTGTAAGATTAAAGGTGAAAGAAGATGAGGCTAAAAGCATTTCCTCATGGATTAATTTGACAATTACAAATCAATTATTAATCCCCAGAATGGGATTGAAGTCAAAGTAGAGAGCGGAGCATGGCCTCTTGTTAAAAGTTGTGCAACAATTTCTGCATCAGAGGAAAGTGTCCTGTTTCCTGCTGGGGTTCAGATATGTTCAAAAGAGGTAAAAATGAGTGTGATGTTTGCAGTGGAGGCTGTGGTTCACAACTCCAGAGAGTGTTAATTAGTGAATGTGCACCACGTGATGCAAATCTGTTGGTATAAAGCAGCATAACAACTTCAACGCAAATGCAGATCTCCAAAAAGTCGAAAAAAAAAAAAATAGAATTGCCAGTGGTGAGAAAACAAACCCTTCTTAACCATGAAAATAAATAAATAAAAATTACAAGCACAATTAACTGATAAGCAAACTTAATCATCCTACCAGTTCCTTTTGTTCAAAGGCCATGTTGCTTCAAGCCATTCCTTTCTAAGACAGAATGGCATGTGTCCCTCCTGATGTCAGTTTAAACACACCTGTTCATGCTGTTTTATAGCCTATGTTCCTTTGCATGTCATAGATCTGCAGATGTGGCACCTGTATATAAAATTTGTGCTCATGCCCTGGTGACCAGCTGTGAGATCTTTGGGCTTGTCAGCCGTTGCGGCTGCATCAGTTATCTGGCAAAAACTTTGTCCCTGCGCTATTAAACCCAGCAAGAAGAAGCGGCACAGGAATAAATTCAGGAGGAAAAACATGATAAAATAATGATGAGCTGAACACTTCTTAGCAAAAGTTAGCACTCTACAATATCTTGTAAACGACATTTGCACGCACACCACAAACTTTTAAGAAAAGCTTTATCTGACACCAGCAGTCTTGGTGAGCATTCAGACTGAAAACATTTAAAAAGAAAAGTCACTTTGTAGGTGGGAGTGTGTTTCAAGTGGTAAGATGACAGTGCAGGAAAGTCCAGTATGAGCAATGCATGTTATTTTGATACCATAAGACTGAATCTTCCTGCCATAAAAGTTCACTGTTTCTATTCTATTATGATCTTTCATTATAATGATCATAAAATAAGCAGCAGATGCAGCAGATGACTCACTGAGGGTGTCTTCCTGACGTACATGCAGAGTAACTCGGATAAAGAGGGATGGAACAATACATATCCTCTTTTAACACTTAAGCATAAACCAAAAGGTGCCACTCACACTGAATTGGAGCTAAATTTGACTTTTATAAGTCAGTTCAACATTCAGTTTTTGTTTAAGTTAATTGGTTCAGTTTTGCCCTATTCATTAGTACTAAGGGACTCATCCATTGTGTCAGTTTAAATGAAGCATTTGCACTGGAGAGAAATCACCTGAACATGACGTAGTTCAGCGTGCATTTTTAGAATGATGGGCTATTTTTAAAGCAGAGCCTGAGAAAGGTAGAATTCACTATTTTACCTTTCTCCTGCAATGCTGCAGTTTGACAGACTGAGAGGATGGCGAGGTAGGACAGCAGGGAGAACAGCAGAAATGTCTGGTTGGGTATAACAGAGCACTTGCCGGCCCCGGAGGCTCACTCACTGTCCTGCAAAGCGACGCTTCAATTCCCCAGGCTGAGACTCTGTGAATCCGTCCTGAGTCCTCAGTGTGTATCCCCCCTAACCCCCCGTGTCATGGATGCAGCCAGTCACTCAGAGATGGAAATTATCTAAAAAAAAAATGAAGGAGGCAACATGGAATTCCACTTCCTCAATTTGGAAAGTGGGTAAACTGAAATGTGCAACTGAGAATGTGTTAGCTGAAATATTAATATGATGACGCTGGTGTTGGTGGTGATGCAAGAGGAACGAGAGGCACTGACTGGAGGGCAGCTAGCATTAGACAAACTCTTCATCATTGTCAGAATGACTTTGAGCAAGGCACCAGATGTCAAGCTGTTCCAAGGTCGCTGCACTAAGCGGAGTGTGTTTACGCACAAATGGAGCATGAGGTGCTATTCTTGTCGTAATGTAGTGCTGTTAGCCTCAGATGGCGAAAAGGGCACGTGGTTAAAAAAAAAAAATTTGAAAAGCTGGCGAGGCCAATAAGCAGCGCAGCAAACATCAGTCGGTGTTTGAGCAGACATGGCGGTGTCCTCTGTGCGCTGTTTACCAATAGTAGCATACATTACAAACCAGCCAAAAACGGGAGGAGAATACGCTGAGAGGACGGTCTGTGTGGCCCTGTGGCCCGGCAGGAGGACTCAGAGCACCAGCTCATGCCAGGCTGAGGATTACTACCTCCACTCTGCACACACACTAATTCACAGCTCGAAAGCTCTCTATTAGATTAAAAAGCATTTTCTGTGCCATCAGGAGCCAGATTTTTTTTTTTTTTTTTTTTGCTGACCAGATCCTCTTCACATCCCAATTTATGGCTCACGTTGTCCGTGCTCTCGCTGTATGTTAGATTTGGTGCTTTGAGAAACGATTCTGAGCCAACAGGGCATCAAAGATTGACAGGAGACACTGCGACATATGAACTGAATCAAAAGCAGGTAAGCCCAGGCAGATGGATTATTTTGTGTACTGAAGAGTTGATCCTGATCCTGGATATGGAAATATGCAGAAATATGTGGATTAAATGTAGATTCAATTTTTGTGGGTGAAAGGAATTAGCTTAATATTTTCGGAAATGCGTTATTTATTTTCTTTCTGACAGTGAGATGAAAATATTAAATGTATTGGGTGCATTACTTAGAGAGTTGGAGTCAGAACATGTTTAGCGTTGCTTATGCAGGGGGAAACATTTATCCTGAAGGTATGCTGTATGTTCCAAAATAAAACGCCCTTAACAGTAACCCTTATCCACTGTCTCTTTTTGTTTAACATGCACATAGACAGACATGTAACGCTACCACAGTCTGGGCAGCTGGAAATAATTCTTGGTTATCACCAGCTGTGCACACTGAGAGACAGGTTTGGTTTCATCGTGCCTTTATAGACACAAAAGGAAAACGTTGGGCTCACCAGTTGTAGATGGATATATCGAGTCCAAGGAGCTGCACAGGAAGTCGCTAAAAGAACATAAAATCATAAATTCTTGCTTCTTAAAAGAACAGTGATAATAAATCCACATCCTGAAATGTTCATCCATTCTTTGTCAAGAGGAAGAGCAATCAGTAAAATAGAAATAGAAAGAGACTCAGAAAAAGACAGAGACAGAGGGGCCTCGAGGCTGTGCTTTTTCAAATTTTTAAGCCAACTCACGTTTAACACACAAATGAGATTGATAGCAGTCTTATTGTCTCACTCTCAAAAAAAGGCAGGTACTTCCCAACTATAATTTTTTTTAGAACATCACATATACTGTACTGTACTGTCTATTTTAATAAGTTATACCATTTATTACTTAATTTTGATTATATGTGTTTGGACACAATTAGTCTTTTATAACACAGAATCAGTGGAATATTTTTTTTTCTTCATGCATAGGTAGCTCATATCAGATAAAAAAAAAACAAAAACCTTGAACTGGTGTATGTGTCAGTGTGTGTGTTTGCGTAGACACTTTTTTTGTTGTTTTCTTTTTCCTCAGTCTTCCCTGCACATTTTCTAAATCTGGCCCCAAGTATCAAGTTACAGACATTTCACCAGAGATTCATAGTTGCTGTAGCACACTGTTTACTGTTAGGATGTCAGGGCATAACATTTGCACTTTATTATCCAGTTATGTAAGAGACTAGACGGCTGTCAAAGTTCATCCTGGTTATTATCAAGTTCTCCTGTTTTAGAGCAGCAGTGCAGCAGTCGTAATAAATCAAGTGGTTGCTTCCATTATACTGCCATCACTGCACTTGTTAGCATTAAATTAAACAGAGAGCATGCCTTTTAGATTGTCATCACATCTGTTAACGTTATCTTTCTTTGAGTTTTGTGCTTTCCAAATGCAATGAGCACACACGCTGTAATAAACAACAAGGTTGAAGAGAGAGGTTAAGAGAGAGGTTAAACAAGGTTAAGAGAGAGGAGCAGATTGAGGCACTAAATCAACTCGTTGGTATTCACGCTGCTGTTCATTTGCTGAGCAGATCTGTTGAAACAGCACGGCCGCAAATGCTCAAAACGGGTGATGGACGCAGTCTGGTCTTAGACGTGATTAGAGCTCTAAACCCGTGCGGTCCAACCCAAACTGTGTAATTTGCTTGCCTGCCACTATCAAAGGATTCCACTTGTGATACTGGGCAGCCGATGAGTCTGATTTTCTCTCCCAGACAAGAAGCCACCAGCCATTCGACTCAATGTGTTTTCAAGCTGTCGAGTTTTGGGCCCTTTCGGTCGTATTTGTTTTTCTCCTCAGACGTGGAAGCGAACGCTCGGCCGTATGAGCAGCAGCGAACTGATGGATGTATTTGTTCTATTTTTATTTATTTTATTTTTTTTATTTTATCCATCATGTGACTTAATTAACTCATTTCAGATGTTCATTTTTACGGACTCTAGACAGCGGCCCAGACATTTTCCTTACTTACAGATGTCAGTCTTGGTGTAAGGAGCATATCTGCGTCTACAATTACACTTGACTGGTATTTGACCTGACTTCTCAGGGCTGAGCATGGACACAGGGTAGATCCACAGTGCACAATGAGGGTGTCACGATCCACTTCGCTGGTGAACCTGATGACAGCGGCGGTTAGGGCGGCCGTACGATGGATCAGAACTGGCAGTGCGATTGATCTGCTCGCAGGTGGCCGAGCACAGGACGTGACAGCAGCCGGGCTGAGCGCGCAGCAAAGTGAATACGCCTGAAATGCCGCCGTCATCACGTCACTCTGGATCACTTTGTTTTGATCCCAGTTGAACAAAAACAATTGCTTCATTAAGCCAAACTTTAATGTTGGAGGGGGGGGGGGGGGGGGGGGGGGGGGGGGGGGGGGGGGGGGGGGGGGGGGGGGGGGGGGGGGGGGGGGGGGG